>OX336374.1:59955655-60555655 GCA_946902895.1 Fragum fragum
CAAGAACATTAAATTTGAAAAAAAAATATACTGCAACCAATGTAGCATTTGCTTGTTAAAAGAATTTTCTCTTTTCCAAAAATGTTTTCCTAAGCTATATTACTACAGCACCTCAAAAATGTGGTCTTATGTATTTTTGTATTAAAGAATGTTCCATCTTTAAAGAACATCATTAAAGAATTGCCCTATCCTACATTTTACAATAATTATGTAGTAAAAAAACAACAACAATATCCCATCCCAACACAATCTAACTTTTTTATGCCTATATAAAAGAAAAATTTTGGAAAACATTGTGAAAATGTAGAAATTGCTTGTGACAAGCTATTTCTTCATTATTCACAATACTAAAAAGACAAAGACTTTTAAAATTTCAGCAACTAAGGATTTTTGTCTGCAACTTCTTTGAATTTTAATCAGTATACAATTTTGTCACCTGGTAAAGGGTTAAAAGACTTGTGAGGAAATCTTTCATGAAAGTTTACTTCTTTCATAACATATCTATAGAAACCAATAAATATTAATGTTTTCATGATAACAGCTGAAAGGATGGGGGGGAATAAGCTACCTGAACTAAGTCTTGAACATATCAAAATCTTGCCCCACATCAGGGTAAATTTTATGATAGGGTGATTAAAATGCAGTAGATGGGATCAAGCTGATAGAATCAAGAACTGACACAGGTTTGCTAATGAGCAATGCGAAACGCAAACAGTCTCTGAGATATATAAAGAAACAGATAGCTATGTCCCATACTATTGCATGTTCATGTTCTTTTATTCCTATTTTTGTTGTTGTTTTGTTATTCTATTAGTTTGAATAGTTACAATTTGTTGACCATACAACAAACCAAGCACAAGTGAGATTAATAATCTTTGTAAAAGCAGGAAAGTTTTCAAGGTGTCTGACTTAAGGCTTGATATGCTGGATAATATTCTGTGTATGAATTGCCATAGAATCAAAGGGTGGACTGCAAAGGAGGCATTATTCCAAGGTAATTTTTTTTTTGAAAATCAACTTCATAACCAACTCTGGCTTAAGGGGAATAAACAGATTTGGTAGCCTGAAATCATTGTTTGATTTTTGTTTATACCTGCTGCAAAACAAGGTGGCCAGAATAGTTCTTAATTGCTCACCAGAGAAAGATTTCTCTAAGGACTAGCTCTGCAACGCCTACATTCTTTTTTTTGAAGCAAAATTTCATAGTTTTGATTGATTAAATGGGGTTTAATGCCATTTTTAACAGTATTTCAGTCATGTTACAGCAGCTGGAGCATAACCATGGATTCCTGGTATGTCTCACACCAGTATTACCACTTCATCCTTCCTGAGCCCCCAGCTGCTCATCCCACTTAGGTTTACAATTATCAACCCTTTCGTTGGAGACTAATGTCAGAAACGATATTTGCCGTGGCAAGGGATCGAACTAGGAACCTCTTGACTAGGAGTCCAAGAAAAAGGTTTGAAAAGGGTTACCCAAGGAAAACTCCTGCCAAGTTTAGTCCAAATTGTTCCATTTGTTTTAGAGGAGAAGATTTTTAAGAATTATTCCATGAATTTTCTAAGTCTGATAAGCCTAGCCCTGCCACATCCACTTTGTTTTGCAAATCAAAATGTGACACACAGGTTTGGAAAAGGGTCACCCTAGAAACATTCCTTCCAGGTTTAGTAAAAATTTGCCATAGGGTTTAGAAGGAGAGATATTTAAAGAATTTTTTCATAATTTCCCTAAGTTTGATAAGCCCTGCCAAAAACATTCCCCATTCAGCTTGACAAGGGTTAATGACTTCTGAAAAGGGTAAACAGGGCATCAGACTTCTGGGAAGATTTTCCTGACTCTGATTAAAAAGCTTACCATGAATTAATATGAAAACAATGGGACCATCCATCATTTCCTATGGTATGGCATTAAATACAAACTGTCATTGACAAAAAATAACAACAGACTGGCTACCCTATTATACCCATAAAAAGTCCTACCTCATACATCATTAATCATACTGGGTGCCAGTCTGACAGGAAACAATAGCAAAGCATTGTGGGAGGTCTATCATAACATGGCTGCCATTGTGTTTACTTCTGAAACATTTCTGTCAAGTAGATTTTTTAATTGAAGAAAATGTTTCAAGTAGATTTTTTAATTCAAGAAATTTGATGACTTTTACTTTGAGAAAATGTTCAACTTATGAAGATTTATCAAACATCAAGAAGCAATTCAAATCATTTAAATTCTTGAAATTCTTGTAGTGAACACATTATGCTTGCTGCATACATTTTAATTTTAAGATTGACATACTGTATATTACACATTAAAGTCAAGAAGTTTCGACCCTATCATTTATTTGAACAAATTTCTGCAATAATCAAATAATCAAGATATTTAAATGCATTGGCTAATTTTATCAATATGGTGTTTCTGCCATAGGTTCAATGAGCTGATCCATTCCCAAAAGAAAAATTGTAGACTGGTCCAAATTCAAAGAATTTGCAGACAAGAATTTTAAATACTTGGAATTTTTAAATTATTTGACTCTCAAGGTAGAAATTATTGTGGATTATGAAGAAATTGCTCGTTACAAGCAATATCTTCATTTTTCCACAATGCTTTCCAAGCCTTTTTGTTTGAAGGATGTCAAAAGCAGGATTGTTTTGGAACAGGTTAATAGTTGACTTGTAACTCAACGTTTGTTGGTGACAGTTTGAAGTCTGTCAAACATGTATTATAATAAAAGACTGTCCAAGTTTTTAACTTCAGCCAATCTCATTTACAAGTGAAATGAAAAATTCACAATGAGGGCATTTGTCCAATCAGAGACCTTACATGCAATTCATAGACAAAATCAGAAGTGTAATCTAGTCAGAACCTATTATTTACAATAAATGAACACCATTGTGATTCTCTTTACCCTTCTCGATAAAACTATTTGAATATTATGACTGTTACGAATTAATCACGGTTGACACAATAATTAGAGACAATCTATCTTACATGCCAGTATTGAAATAATCCTGTCCACCATGAAATACAAATCTACCAAACTCAAGAAAAAATATCAAACAGCGGCAAAAGAGAATCATATGAGCAGATTCGAACATTCTCAATACCAGTCAATTTCAGGGTTAATCACAAGACTGTTCTAAGTGTCTATACATTGTACATACGCTTAGAACAGTATTGTGATTTACCCTAGAATTAAACTTCTATGGCCGATAGTAAGTCAGGTTCAAAACACAATCTTAACTGACCAATCCCTGGCCCTGCCCACTGAATCCCTAGGCCCCGCCCATTAACTCCAACAGGAAGTTCCGCTTCCATTTTTAATGGCGTTATTTTGCAATAATTATGGCCAGTAGCATGTAACAAAAAAGTAAAATCGTTTGTTACCTAAACGCTATAACTACAGCTTGAAAAAAGCTATAGTTACAACATTTAACCCTTTCCCACTTTTTGTAATTTTAAACTGGCCCTAATTGAAAGAAGTTGCAGACGAAAATAAGAATTTTCGTCTGCAATTTGAAATTACACCATCATATGTGGTAGAAAACATTGTTGGAAAAGGAGAAATTGCTTGTCACAAGCAATTTCTCCTTTTTCCACAATTTTTTCTCAACTATAAAATCACAGTAACGTAAAATCCCGGGTTTGAACAGGAAAGGGTTAAGTCGCCAAATCAACAATAAAGGTTAACAAAAAATGGCAACAAAAATGTTGGTGTTGAAAGTGCAGATCCGGGCTAAATAAATTATTTGATTGGTCGTTTTTTTTTCTTGATTGACAGCCGCAAATTGGTCAATGGGGTATGTTCATTGGCAAGCTGCTTCAACCCTTTCCTGTTTTTCAAAATTTTAGACTAGTCCAATTTGAAAGAAGCTGCAGACGACAAATAGAAGTGAGAGTGAATTGAAAAGCGACCAGCTTACAGGGTAGAAAATATTGTGGGAAAAGAAGAAATTGCTTGTAACAAGCAATTTCTTCTTTTCCCACAATGTTTTTTTATTTTACTGTAAAATCGAAAGGACGTAGAAACCAGGGATTGAACAGGAAAATGATCATATTCTTCCCCAAAGCATTTATTACGGCATGGCTAAGTGGTTAATGTAGACTTCAGATCTGAGAGGAACAGACGGTCACAGGTTCAAATCCATGCAGGCAAGTTGTGCTTGCAATCAGATTCTTAGATAAGACATCTGATTGTTTAAATAGCTATTAACCCTTTCCCATGCAATCCTACTTTTACTACACCCATCAAGAAAAACACTTTGAAAACATTGTGGATAATGAGATTACGTGTTACAAGCAATTTCTTCATAAAAGACAAAAATTTCTAGAATTTCAACATTGTCTGCAGCTTCTTTCAGTTTTGGTATCTAAAATTTTGTTCCCTGGTAATTGTTTAAACAAGTAATTTCACAGGTAAACAAATTAAAAGATTAAGTGTAGAAGTATAATTATCAGATCAGTTATGGCTTAAAAGTGACTTCATATTCTAGAGTTCACATTGAGTGATTAGCGCAAAAATATTGTAAATGAACAAACCTTCAATTGATCATATTGCAAATTTTAAACAGTATCATAAACTGTTCTGACTCCCTGGAAAGAAAGCAAACATAATGTTTAAATCATCACCACACAATCCGGCTTTTTAACAGTTCTTCATGATCCACATTGTTTTCTACCCTAACAGCATTTTTTAAAAAAAATTTCTTCAACTAACTTTTGATTGATTGAATGGAGTTTAACGCTGCTTTTAACAGTATTTCAAGAGCACCTATAACAATGGATTTCCGGTATATCTCACACCGGTACTACCAATACATCTTTTCCTAGCCTCAAGCTGCTATCCCACTTAGGTTTACAATTATCCTGCCATTGGTGTGAGACAAATGTCGGAAATAATATGTTCCGTTGTCGGGGATCAAACCCATGACATCCCATGATTGAAGATTAGGAGTCTGACGCGCTACTCAGCTTCTTCAACTAGAGTTTGTTGCCTACATCTTTGACTTTTGACCAAATATTGTCGTCTGATAATGGGTTAACAACTCTTTAACTAACTCTTATCATTTTCTTTTCAGAAGTTGGTTACTTGATGAGCATAAGGATGCTATAGGTCCTATGGTTTCTGTCAGAGAGTTGATGCATGTCAATTTCATCGATCACACATGTCAAGAAGATAATTGATTCATGCAGGATATTATTGTATGAACAGACAACACTGTAGAGGGTCATTCTTTAAGCTTGTCTCTGAAATAGTTATGTAGTTATAAAGACGCAAATGAAATTTTATTACTTAAAAGCCTCTTGGAAATCATATTAACAATTAAAATATAATTATTGTATCAGACATTAATTAAAATATATTGTATTAGACTAAATTTTGTGGAGGATTTTGAACCAGCAGTCATGAAATACAGTATTTCTAAAAGAAGTCATTTGCAAATAAAAAAAAGATTTTTCATCTGTTTTAGGTGTTAAATTTAATGAATGCAGTATTTTATTTACACAAATGTGATATTCTTTTTATAAAATGACCTTATTTTTTTCTGTAAACAACAACAACAAACTTGATATTCATTGGTTTATGCTTTTTCACAAAAGATTTAACACATTCTCACACAATACGGCTTTTTGACAACCCTCAAGAAAACATCTTCGGAAAACATTAGGAAAACATTCTTCATTGTCCACATTTTTTCTAAAGCTTTTATCTTGAGATATGTCAAAAAGCTGGATTGATTGGGAATGAGGTAAAAGGTTTTACACTAGTGTATTATCATCCCTGTTATATCAGACAAGAGCATAGCAATCTGATGCCAGTACTAGGATGCTCTACTTCTTAATAATGGGTAAAACTTCTATGCTTAACCCTTTCCTGTTTTTTGAAATTTTAGACTGGTCCAAATTGAAAGAGGTTGCAGACGACAATGAAAAATTTGATGCAGTTTTAAATCAAACCATCCTATGTGGTAGAAAATATTGTGGTATAAGAAGAAATTGCTTGTCACAAGCAATTTCTTCTTTTACTACAATGTTGTCTGGAGTATAAAATCACGGCTACAGGTGGGTTTGTCCAGGAAAGGGTTAAAAAAAGGGGCATAATTTGTTCAAAAATGTAATTAGAGTTTGTCTAGATTGCTCTTTTGACAGTGAACATATAAATTGAGTTTCAAGTCAGTGTGTTCAGTAGCCCTAGAGATATTAGGAAATGTCAGAGTCTTTGGACGACAATGACACAGACGACAACCTGCCAATAGTAATACCACGGGTTTTCTCTGAAAACAGCTGAGCTAAAACAGTTTAATGTTTTATTTCACTCGAGTGCTGTGGGTATTATCATAAAAGAATTTAAAGAAAACCTGAATTGATACCGGAGATCTAACATGGATAGTTTGAATAAAGATTCATGCTACTATACAGTTTATCAAGTACAGTCTGTCCAATGAGTAAATATCGCATGTTAAAAACTCATTGAGGAATTTCATTCATGGATTCTTTTTCTTCATGGTTACCTATAATATCGCTCCCTTCAAACCCATTACCAGACAACAAAATTCAAGACTGTCTAAATTTAACTATGTTGCAAATGCAATTTTTAGTTGATGAAATTTGATTTTTCCCTTGAGATAGAAAACATTGTGGCGAATAAAGTAATTTGTAACAAGCAATTTCTTCAAAGCTTCAAACTTTTTCCTTGGGGGTGGGGCTGGGAGTGAAAGCGTCCTAGTGTAGGAATTGATTGAATCAATTTTACTTTGATTGTCTATATATGTTCACTACAGCATAAACAAAATCAAGCTTCAAGCCGTCTTTTATAAAAAGAATAGGTGAATACATCTATATTAAAACTAATACAATCCAATTGTTGCATGCATATTTTAAATTACTTTTAGATTAGTATAATGTGCTGGAAAGTTAACAAAATCAAATATGCCTCAGAAGTTCCTTTATTGCTTGATAGTACCCTTTCAAAAATTCAACTCTTTGTAACATACAAAAGAAGTAAGGTATGTAAAACTATATATGAATTATATCTAAACATTCAACAAACCAATTAATAACTTATTGGCAATTATACACATTTAAAGTTTAAATCCATCAAAATTTTCAGGGTCTCAAGTTATAAATAATGTCAAGATAATTAGAGCAGCCAACCAAAAATGTGATTGATGAGGGATCCTCATATATTTCTAACATAAAACATCATTCAATTCAAATGTTTTGTATAAGAAAGCATGTATATATGACATAAGATATTCTCAGTCTGGCTAAGTTCTTGCTGCACCTCCTAGACCTCATGAATCCTACTGTAATGAATCAGAGCAATGCTTCATTTAGGATCTGCTATAGGGCCAAAACTACCATAAGTGATTGGCTGGAAATTTTAGCTTAGGTTTTTTGAGAAAACCCCAGGTATTGCCATTATAAGCTTTGTTGTCATCTGCCTTAATGGTGAAATATTCTTGCATTAAGTTGAGAACATTTAAAGATGAAAACTATAGGAAGGAAGAGTGACAGCATATCTACAACACAAAACTAAAACAATTAACCAATTACCTGAGATGGCAAAATTTTAGACTGGCTCAAGTTGAAATAAGTAGCAGACGACAATTCATAGTTAATGAAGTTTTAGATTTTTTCAACTTTCTGGGTAGAATATATTGTCTTAACACAGTGTCATGTTTTCTTGATTGGTTTTTTTAAGGTGCAACAAAAGGCGTCATTGTGTGGGAATGAGTTAATAGAAGTTGCAAGCTGTAGATTGTTCTAGCATTGTTAACCATTTGATACAATATGGACTTTATAACAAGTGTCAAAACAGACTTGCCCCTCAACCTTTTCTAGGAAAATATTATTTATCAGGACAATATATCAATGCCATGAAAAGAGCATTGTCATGCATTTTTTATAACTATTTCATCATGTGATAATCGAAATATAGGCATCAGTATCATTTTAATGGGATCTGGTATTATTTAAGTATCATTAAATAGCATGCATATTTTCATTGATCTGTCAAATATCATTTTGAAATTGAAAGGAAGAGAATTTCAAACCTTCTGGAATTGCGAACTGTATAATGATTTATCAGCAATGACAAAATATGAAGACAGTAACTGGTATTTCAGACAACAATCAAGTAAATTGGTCCTAACTAAATATCTGAAATTCCTTGTTGAAAATAAAGGATAACAAAGTAGGCTGATATTTTGACTGGGGTTTGAAAAGTTAGTTATAATACTTTCTGACAAGCCTTGTCAACTTGTGGAGGCGTCATGTCAGAACTAATTGCTTCCTTAATCCAGACTCATTCACTGCATTTTGAAGGCAACTGTAAGGAAAAGTAAACAAACTGTCATCAACCAATCACATTCAACTTACAATAATCAACAGAAACAAGCTCTTTTATTTCTTGCTTCAAAAACAATTTCCTGTCAAAATAATAGCACTGAAGATTATTATAGCAATATCTTGAAGTTTCTGCATGAACATAAGGAAAAAGGAGGAACTTATGTCAAGTAGCATGTTTGAATTCATTTCAAGGGTCCAGTGATTCCCTAATGAGTATACTCATTCAGATTTTTTGGTTTAAAATCTAATCTAAGCCTCATCAAGATACAAACTTTTAGCTCTCCAGTGGTTCGTAAAATATTTAGAGACTTACTGCAGTCTTTCACTCACTTCCAAAGTTGGAGTCAGAGGAAATGTTTGATGTGATTTGTTTAACAGGCACTGTACATTAACAAGTATTGGCTCTTTTATGCTCAAGGTTGTTGACAGAAATTACCTAAATAATGTCCATCATGTTGCAGTTATTTAGTACAAAATTTCTGAATTCAAATAGAAGGAGTCATTAAACATTCTTATGTAATGGGACAGTAAATATCAGAATTTAACAAAACCTCTGTTTTTTTTTTCCATTTTCACTTGATTGATTAGACATTGTACATATCAAAATACATTACATATGCTTTATAGACAAATGACAAAATTTCTTATTTTTTGTCAAGCCAACATGATTTATCCAACAATCGGCTTGAAATGCTGTTTATAGTAAAAAATAGACGATATTAGATGAGCACTCATAAAATATAAACTAATTTAAATGAGTCATTGGTAAACCAGGGGTGTTGAACACGAGTTTTTCTACTTGCAGACAAGCTCATGATTCAAGGCCACTCGTCCGAAGCAAAGTAAATGTAACCATTTTTCATTCTGAAAATCTAATAAAAGTGAAAAGTATCATACTGATCAGACTGCACATACTGTGCGGGTTGACCAGGGTTGAAACTTTTCATGTTATCCAAGATAGCTTCTTTTAGTGAGACAAATCATAAATGTTAATGAATTAATACAAATATTATCCACTCGATGGTATTACTCATTCAGTTCCCATGATCAATTCATGAAGCCATGATGAGTCCCCAAAGAACAGAATGAGCAATCATTTTCACATATTTCCTGCTAACATTTTTTTATTTAATTCCATTTAGACCTTGGAAAAAAATACTTAGTATTGTAAGGAAAACTTTCATGTAAACAGAGAAACATATAGGCAGTTACAACTGCTGACCACTCAAATTGTATAAATTACAATCATCAGTTTTGAAAAATGGTTATTACTTGTACATTAACCCTTGTCATGCTGAATAAATCCATTTTGGAATAGCATTAAAATGAATGGAAGCACTGGTAGTACTTGTTTCTCATTCATCAATATTTCTTATGACATTTTATTTCATAAAGAACTCTGGCATGAAAGAGACGCTTTCTGCAACATGGTCAAACTGTAACCTAGTTCTTGGGTAGTTGTTATTGAAATTGAAATTTTCTAAAACTGTGCCTAGAACATAGAAATCACAATTTTTGGGTGAGTCAAGATCTCTTGACAAATAATGGAAGTAATAAGGGTTTAAACTAACTCAAAAGATTGATTCGAAAACTTGACTGCATCATAAATTGAAAATTCTCACTAAAATATTAGTCTGGGAGCCTGTTAAAAACTCCATTTTCACCAAATAAATTCCACATTGTCAAAACGTTGGCATTTTGACATTTTTCAACTCTAAATTACTTCCACAGTTTTTTATCAAACAAACTGAGAAAAAATTCCTCTTGAAAAATAGAGGGAAATATCCTCTGGAGACAGGTTTATATTGTTAAGGTTGTTTTAGACTGGACTTTTAATTCTAGAGTGGATAACATTGATTGAAAAGCATTTGTTTTTTCCACCATTTTGCACATTTATACACTCTAAAATAATACAGTTATAGTTAACACTGTGAGAAAAGGAGAAATTGCTTCTTCAGACAATTTCTTCTTTTCACAAATGCTTTTACCCCTATCTGGCTAACATTTTTTCAATTGCACACTTTGAATTGTCATCTGCATTTTCTCTCAATTTGGACGAGTCTAAAATTATGTTGTTTGGTAATGGGTCAACACACGAAATGATGCTTTTGTTTATAGAGTAAAATTTAAACTTCTTTGCTGTTATAGGGCCTTATGATTATTAAGTTATGTTTATTCCTGAAAAATGTTCTTTTAACCCTTACCCTTTCCCAAACAAACCCTAGATTCTACGTCACTGTGATTTTATACTTGAGAAAACATTGTGGAAAAAGGAGTAATAGCTTGTAACAATAGCTTGTATTTTCTACCACATAGGATGGATTGATTCCAAATTGCATGCATTTTTCTTTGTCATCTGCAACCTCTTTCAAATTGGACCAGTCTAAAATTTCATAAAACGGGAAAGGGTTAAAATGTTAATTAACCCATTACAAGACGACAAATTTTTAGTTTGGTTCAAATTGAAATTGCAGAAGTCCGTTTAAATTTTGTAAAATATTAGATTTTTCATCATTCTGGATAAAAAACATTGTGTAAAATGAACAAATTGCTTGTTACAAGCAATTTGTTCATTTCACCAGATGTTTTCCCTGAATTGCTTTTCTTCAGGGGCGTCAAACAGTGTCGCTGTATAGGAATGGGTCAAGGTAGCAATATCATATCACAAAGAGACCTTTGATTTACAAAACACCTTCCCTCTTTTTTATGCCCCTGAAGAAAACCTAGCATTTTCTTTATTAACAACAATATTTTCTACCCTTCAAAATAAATAGTAAAATTTTCCAATTTTCAAAATAGTTAATATCTATTTTGTACTATTCCAATTTTACTTGTCCCCGGACAAGATGCCTTAAGAAATGTACTTGTCCACAAGTAGGAAAGCCCATTTCAGACCAGTCTGGCATGAGAATTCAACATCACTGCCAAGATTAATAATTTCTCTAAAACTAAAATAATTGAAATCTTAAATTATCTCATTGCTAGAACATGAAAGACAAGAAAGAACAGCTGCAGAATATCTTAAGAATAACATGTCAGTCACAGAAATATCTCACTATTTAACCCATTCCAACACAGGAAAATTTTAGACTGGTCCAAATTGTAAGAAGCTGCAGACGACAATTTCAAGTTGATGGAATTTTGAATTTTTTCATCTTTTTGGATAGAAAACATTGTGGATAATGAAGAAATTGCTTGATACAAGCAATTTCTTCATTTTCCACAATGTTTTCCAAAGCTTTTTTCTTGAGGGGCGTAAAAAGGAGGGATTGAGTTGGAATGGGTTAAAGGATGTCATGCATACAGTGAAAATAAGCCTAATTGGCTGATAAGCATTCAAACATAACAAACTGCATGACTAACTTTCCAACGATCATACAATTCCAAGAATAATAACCCAAAATTTAAGTCTTTAAATTTTGTTTGTAAGCAATTGATTTCATTACCAGGCGCCAAAATTTTGGACTGGTCCAAATTGAAATAATTTGTAGACAACATTTCTTAATTAATGCAGCTTAAAATGTCTTTTCTTTATATTGCACAATTCTTTCCTAACTTTTTTTCTTGAGGCGGAATCAAAAAGCATGATTGTGTAGGACTGGGGTAAGGATGTCTTGTATACAGCAAAACAAGCCTAATTGGCTGATAAGCACTCAAACATAACAAACAGTGTGGTTAACTTTCAAACAATCATACAATCCTAAAGTTTAAGACTTTAAATTTGTATGTGGTTTAAAACTGCTTTGCACATTGTTTGTGGTTTAACACTGCTTTTAACAATCTTTCAGTTATCATACGGTGAAGTAAACTTATGCTTTAAGTGCTTCCTTGATATCCAGAACTTAAAGCTTAGGCTTTTGTAGCCGAGTAGTGTGTAAGGGGTGCTTATACTGCCTTGCCGTAAAGGCTAGCTTTTAATGCAAAGTGGCAGAGCACTTGCTTTGGGGCTCCCGCTGTAATAACATGCACGAAGTGGTGGTTATGAGATTAAGTGGCTTATCTATGGTGATTGCCAAATGAAACCTGCAAATAGATATTGGTATCTGCTAGGATTCAAACCAGGGGTCTCTCAGTCCTGAATCAAGCACTCTACTATGCCACTACCAAAGGTAGGTTATACAGCAAGGCAGTGTAAGCACCCCTTATACGCTACAATGGCTTTACTCTACAAAGTCTTGGCCAAGGCTTTATCAAAATGATCAGTGATGTTGCTGAATGTCTAACATGTATATGGATTAACTTTTTGATTAATATATTGTATGCTGTCTTTTTTAACCCTTTCCTGGTTTTTGAAATTTTAGACTGGTCCAAATTGAAAGAAGTTGCAGACAACAATGAAAATTGGATGCAATTCCAAATAAAACCATCGTATGTGGTAGAAAACACTGTGGGAAAAGGAGAAATTGCTTATTATAAGCAATTTCTCCTTTTTCCACAATGTTTTCTCAAGTATACAATCACAGGAACGTAAAATCCCGTATTTGAACGGGAAAGGGTTAAATGAAATAAAATTTGAAGGATATAAGGGTTTCAACCTGACCTCAGCCTTTAACAAATAGCATCCCTCGATTTTTCTCATCAAAAGATAACACACTGAGCCTGTGTCCCCTCCTATTGTTGAGATTTTTGATTAACTGATTTCAATGGACTTTTTTTCGGTGATTTTGATCATTTTATCAACTCGTTCAATAAACATACAGGTAACTCGATCAGCGACATTTTCTTTGAAGAATGCTCAAGATGAAGGGCATTCTATGTCGAAAGGCTTCAAATCATTTGGACAGATCTTGACGAGTGTACAATACCCCCTCAGAACATTTGACAATGCATCTTGCCCCTCAGTATTCACAACTCGCCTTCTGTTCACGACCCCATGACCTTTTTGCCACAAGACTAGATTATCAGTTCCGCTGAAATACGAGTAGAAACCAAATAAGTTAGACAAAGATGGAGTGCATACCACAGAATTTAAGCAAGACTATGGCACGAGTTAAACTATCTATAGGGACTTACAATACTTATGCCTTAACCAAAAGGCTAAAACTTAAAATAAACCTTGAAAAGCTGATCATTCTAAAGGGACAACTCTGAGTACCAACAACACAGGGTTGAAATATAAGAATGACTGTTAATTTGAAATTTCTTGTCAAAATCACAATCGCTCTACCTAAAGGAGTTCTGGGCATACAGACCAAGCATATCTGTGCGAAAATTTTATTAGGGTTAACCCTTTCCTGTTCAATTCCTGGTTTTTACTTCCTTGCAATTTTATCATTGAGAAAAAAATTGTAGAAAAAGAAGAAATTGCTTGTAACAAGCAATTTCTTCTTTTTCTAAAATATTTTCTACTCTGCTAAATGATTCTTTTTCAAATCAATTCCACTCTAAATCTTTGTCTGCAAAACCTTTGATTTTTGACAAGTCTATAATTTTGCAAACAGAAAAGGGTTAAACTGGTTCCATAGTTAGGTGCTCAAACAAGCAGCTGATGGCATCTGTAGGTAAAACTTGAGCAATTACTACAAGATCACATGACATGCGGAGGAAATTATCTTTTGGAAAACACAGTGTGAAAACGAGAAATTGCTAGTTGTCACTCCTACATGACTAAACTTTCAATTTTAACACATTGCGCGAAGACTGGTCAAAACTGTAAAAAGTTTCAGAAGACAATTTTAAGTAGATGATATTTAAAAATTCTTTGCCTGTAAGGAAAGAAAACATTATGGACAATGAAGAAATTGCTTTTAACACTTTCCTGTTCAAATACATGATTTTACGTCTTTGTGGTTTTATACTTGAGAAACATTGTGGAAAAAGAAGAAATTGCTTGCAACAAGCAATTTCTTCTTTTCCCACAATATTTTCTATCACATGGGATGGTTTCATTTTAAATTGAATCCAATTTTCATTGTCGTGGTCAACCTTTTTTCAATTTGGACCAGTCTAAAATTTAAAAAAAACAGGAAAGGGTTAACAAGCAATTTCTTCATTTTCCAAAATGCTTTCTCATATTCTTTTCTTCTTGGTCATACAAATTTGTTCTATGGGGGAATGGATTGCCTGCTACATCTTTGAATTTCGGGCCAGAACTGTCTTGCTATGAGTTAACTCAAATTAATTGTCAACATAAGTGATAACCCTTTACTATGTTTCAAAATTTTAGATTTTTGTCGAATTTCATAGGTGTAGCAGATGTCATTATAAAAGAAGTAAAATTTTGTGCAAAAGAAGAAATTGGTTGTTACAAGCAATTCCTTCTTTTTCTACAATGTTTTCTCAAGTATGATATCACAGGGATGTAAAAATCGGGGATTATACGGGAGAGGGTTCAGTTGTCAATTACACAATAATACAAAGTCAAGTGATTTATATTACATGAACAATAATGAGAAATATTGTACTTCACGGTAATAAGTACAGCGTCAAGTGACTTTTATATAACATAATAAGATATAATAGGGTCATTATGTCCCATAAATGCTCTAAGAGTCCACTACTGAAGTGTCACTATAATCATTAAAATAGACTGGTCATCAATACATCTCAGTTTACTTAATCCATTACCAGACGACAGGTTTTTTTAAGCCCCTCACGAAAATACCTTCAGAAAGCACTTAGCAAATGAAATGCTTGTAACAAGCAGTTTCTTCATTATCCAAGATGTTTTCTACCCCAAGAGATTAAGATTTTTGAAGTTTCATCAACATAAAATTAATTTCTGCAACTTCTTTGAGCTTGGACCACTCTAAAATTGTATTGTGTGGTAATGGATTTAAGAACAATTTAAATGTTCTGTGAATTGCTAATTCATGTTATTTGCAATGAAATGTTTTCAAATTGAGGATGCAATTACCTTAATTTGACTGGAGTTAAACTGTTCCCGTATATTGGGAACAGTTTAGCTTACCATAGTATTTTGGAACAAGAAGCCCAGCCTGTGTATAGATATCCTCATTAAAAGCAATGATCTTGATTGCCCTAACATAGCTTCATTGGGTGACCAAATGCTTTATGTTTCACTGGCATAATCATCATTGGGTGACCATACAAAATATCAGCCATATGCTTATTAGGTGACCAAAGCATGTCAGCTTTATGTTGCCCTGACATTGCATCAAAGGGCTACCAAATGGCATATCAGCTAAATGTTGCCCCAACACTGCATCGTTAGGTGGCCAAACATTTCTCAACTTTATGTTGCCAAAAAAATTCACACTAAGGTTACCAAACATCTCAGCTTTATGTTGCCATGAAATACCGTCATTGGGTGACCAAACAGCAAATCAGCTTTATGTTGCCCCAACATTACATCATTTGGTGACCAAACAGCATATCAGCTTTATGTTGCCCCAACATTACATCATTTGGTGACCAAACAGCATGTCAGCTTTATGTTGCCCCAACATTACATCATTTGGTGACCAAACAGCATATCAGCTTTATGTTGCCCAATCATTACATCATTTGGTGAACAAACAGCATGTCATCTTTATGTTGCCCAAAAATTACATCATTTGGTGACCAAACAGCATATCAGCTTTATGTTGCCCCAACATTACATCATTTGGTGAACAAACAGCATGTCATCTTTATGTTGCCCAAAAATTACATCATTTGGTAACCAAACAGCATATCAGCTTTATATTGTCCCATTATTACATCATTTGGTGACCCAACTTAATAATTTAATTGTTAGTTTCATCTATCAAAAGCGAGCAATCTGATTGGTTGAAAAATTTAATTCATACCTCCTTGAACAAAATTTTGAAAACGCAGCCATTTTGAATGCTTCCGCACAAAATAGTTCACTACAAAAAGGTATCAAAATTTGTTAAGTTGTTACGTTTTTCGCTCGATGCTATTAAATTATAAGAAATGAAGATAATATTTTTTGTTTTCATGGAGGTATGAACCGAAAAACCTAATCACACTGTATGAATACGCGAAGCGGATTCATACATTGTGTGATTAGGTTTTTCGGTTCATACCTCCATGAAAACAAAAAATATTCTCTTCATCTCTTAATTGAAGTGACAGATTGCTGACCACACCCACTGTCACAAACTCAGCTCTGTCTGGAAGTTCATTTAACCCTTTCCTGTTTTCCAAAATTTTAGACCTGTCCAAATTCAACAGTTTTGCAGAAGAAAATTGAAAGTGGTTTTAATTTGAAAAATAATCATTGTTACAAGCAATTTCTTCTTTTTCTACAATGTTTTCTCACTTATAAAATCACAGGGACGTAAAAACCAGGGATTGAACAGGAAAGGGTTAAGATAATAAAAAATCATTATTTAGCAAGATTTATGGTGAATATTGTTTAGTCAAAATGTTAAATGGTTGGTTGGCAACCTAAACATCATAACTACAGCTTGAAAAAGCTGTAGTTCAAAGTTGGTCACTAAACCAGCAAAAAAGCTTCACACCAATGTCAGACCAAAATTAGAGTTCAAAATGTTTTGATTGGTCGATGCTTCTTTGATTGACAGTCACGATTCTTAAATTAGCCAGGTTTATCTAAATACATGTTCAAATAAACCACCATTCAGCCCATGAATAAGCGTGAGACACAGAGTTGCAGCAGTTACTGCCAATCATGTTTAACAAGCATGTTAAGTGACACTTGAGACGTTCTCTAGAGACCAACTCCTGCTCTTGAGAGAGAACCTGTCTCAACAAGAGACATTGTTATCAGGATGACATGCTTGTCAGTCTCTTGAACACAACCACTTACAACTGCACCGAATGCAGGCACCTCAACCCATTCCCACACAATGACGCATAAATGCCCCTCATATTAAAGCTTATGGAATATATTGTGGACGATGAAGAAATTGCTTGTTACAAGCAATTTCTGCATCATCCACAATATTTTCTAGCCCAAAGGTAAAGATTTTAAATATTTCATCAACTTAAAACTGCCATCTGGAACTTCTTTGAAATTTGACAGTTCTAAAATTTGTCATATGGGAATGGGTTAAATAGTAACTGTTGTAACCCTTACCAATGCTGAATTCTATTAATTGCAACTCCAGTTAGTCAATATTTTTGTTGCAAATAACAGGAATGTTAAAACAACCACTTACAACTGAAACATATTTAGGCACCTTACATTGTCTTAACCTAGTCATGTTTAATCCTGTTAATTGCAACTTCAATCAGTCAATTTTTTTGTTGTAAAGAACAGGTCAAGTTGCTACTAAATGGATTTGTTTGTTTTATAAATCTAATGTATTTAGCTTAAAACCAGTTGCAATTAAGTAGTGAATTGCCAGTATCAGTCTTGCAATTAAGAGTTTTATATAATAGATTTTCAATAGAAATACTGATCCTGCAGTCAGGCCATTTAGTGCTTTTAGTACTATGATTTTAAGGCATTTCAGTATGACAAATTCTATTAGACCAGTAATTGAATGACCAACAGGTGTTTTCATATTGGGGCAAACTGATGATCTGATTAGTTTATGAGTTACAATGGTTTGTGAAACTTGGGTGGGATTTATTAACCTTTACTAAATAACAGTTAAATCAAAGGGCTAAAAGCACTGTTAGCACTTAAGTTCTGAGTCAATATTTATTTTGAAAATCAATTTTAAACAAACTCCTGCTTGAAGGAGACAAACAGGTGATGTGGACTAAGATCAAATTACACATGTATGCAGGCTGATCTTTATCTAAAAAAAGAGGATTCTAGAAATAGAATCAACATGATTAGGGCTAAGAAAGTCTGATCAACACAGCTGTAAATATAATTCTATGGTTCAGCACAAAACAGTTCTGCCTATAAACATATACGCAGTTACAACTGTTTTGCGCTGAACAATATGTGATTTGGAAATACAGATTTTCTCAACTTTTCTGGGGATAAGTGAGAAATTATGTTGTTCATAATTGATATGAACTGGTCTGCAAAAAAGGGTTAAGAGATAAATTTTGAGAAAATATTGATGCTGGTACCCAGAATTTTCTTCATTAACAATAATAGTTTCTACCCTTCCATGCAAACATGATGATATTCCAATATATAACAATTTATCTTTGTGATCCATTTTGTACTATTCCAAGATGGTATTTACTTGTCCCTGGACAAGTGGTCTTCAAAAATGTACTTGTCCCCAAGTTTTGATTGATTGAATGGGGTTTAACGCCACTTTTAACATTATTTGTCATATCGCGGAAGCTGGAGCACCTAACAATGGATTCCTGGTATTTCTCACACAAGTACTACCACTGCATCCTTTCCCAGCTTCCAGCTGCTATCCCACATAGGTTTACGATTATCCACCAATTGGTGAGAGACAAATGTCGGAAAGGATATTTGCCGCCGCTGGGGATAGAACCCATGACATCCAATGATTCAAGATTAGGAGTATGATGCTCTACCAACTACACTATGACGGCTGCTACTTGTCTGCAAGTAGAAAAGCTCATCGTGGACAAGCCGTAATAGGAGTTCCACATCCCTGGTAATTGTCCTAAAAACCTTATTTTTCACAAAAAGTATAGTTAACCCTTTCAAACACAGTGGAATTTTAGACCGGTTCAAATTGAAAGCAGCTGCAGACTACAATTTTGAGTCGATGGAATTCTAAATTCTTAGTCTTTTTGGATAGAAAACATTGTGGGTAATGAAGAAATTGCTTGATCCAGGCAATTGCTTCATTTTCCATAATGTTTTCTAAAGTTTTAATCTTGAGGGGTGTAAAAAGGAGGGATTAAGTGGGAATGAGTTAACTTAGGAGGCTCAATTCCCAGTCTGAATAGAATTTAATTTCAATTCAAAAAGGGTGTATTTAGTTCACATCTTCTGTAAGCTGATTGAACCTAAGTTTTGAATTTACCGTGTCCAACGCTCCCATTCAAACTCATATTTCTTCAATAGTTTCTTGTATTAAATCTTGTATCAATTTATGTTTATCACAAATGCCAATTGAGATTTTTTACATTTTGACATTTCTTTTCCGTTTTATGTATAAACATACTTTTTTTTACTGAAAAACTGAAAATCAAGACCACTGAGGTTCTTAACCCGTTACCACACAATTATCCTGCTGAAAGAAAAAATGCCTTGGAAAACATAATGGAAAACAAAGAAATTGCTTGTTACAAGCTATTCTTGCTCCCAGAATGTTGTTTTTCAGTTTTAGTGCTTTTTCTTTTTTTTATCTTAACCCATTCCCACAAGATCTTGCTTATTTACAACCTTCAAGAATACAGCTTTGAGAAACATAGTGAAAATGAAGAAATTGCTTGGAAGAAATATTTTCTTCATTTACCACAAGGTTTTCGTTTCCAATAAGAGAAAGATGTTCAAAAATGCTATCAGCTTAAACTTTTTTTAATTTCTTTTTCAGATTGGGAAGCTTTAGCAGGGTGGATGGATTTGTTGACTACACAGAAAACTGCAAAAATATTGTATTTCCTTACTAGTAAATAAAATCCTTGCAACCAAGAAAAATTGTCCTTTCTAGAAAAGAAAATCCTTGCAGCGTAGAAAATATGTTTAAAAAGATATGGATAGACAACCAGTCCACAATCATGGCTTTTTAGAATAAATTACAGTTAATGGGTAGTTTTTTCCTTCGCTGATTTATTGCAATATTAAATCATTCTGTTTTATTATGGAAGCAAGTGCTTTTTACTAATAATGGGTTATTCTGCATCCATTATGGCTGAGAGTATCAGGAATAATTCTGCCATTATCCACAAACCCTCTGCTTTCTAGACAATCAAAACAAATCTTTCAATGCAAATGCTTGTATCTCTGTGCCATTCTCAGGTATGAGGAAGATAACTTTGGTCTGGAATACTAATGTCCCTTTGAACAAGAGTAACTTCAGAGTTAGACATGTTCAACAACAAGAGGACCATGATGGTCCTAAATCGCTCACCTGAGGCATCTGCAAATTACAGTACTTTTTTGTATAAAAAAGACACAACTTGAGCAAAATAGATAAAACAAATATAAGATTTTGGGCTTTGTACAAAACAATCCAGTAATGCTTTACAATAAAAATGAATACCTTTGGCTTTATAGTTTAATCGATTTCCAAAGTATCCCAGAATTTGTAACCCTCAGCGCAAAAAGGTTTAAAAAAGCATTGTGAGAATTAGGGAGTGACAAGCAAGTTCTCCATTTCTATCTAAGCAGAATTCTTTCAATGCAATTTACGCAATTTGTAATCCCAGAAGCAGAGATATTTTTTATCCTAACAGAATATTTTCCTGTAGCATAGTACAAAATTATTTAGTCATGCTACATACGAAATATGAATGCACTTCATCTTATACTTCAGAAGGAGAAGACTTTTGAAGTTGCTCTAATTGGGTGTTTTCCAAAATTTTGGACCTCTGGGGCAGTGCCATGTTTTATCCCAGGGCTAAGATTTTAGCTAACATAGTAGAGAACCATCTGGTTATGCTATATATCAAATATGAATGCCTTAGACTTCGTAGATTGAGAGAAGACTGTTGAACATGGTCTAATCGAGCATTTTTAAAAACTTTGGACACCCAGGGAAGGGGTGTTTTTTAACCTAGAGGCATAATTTAATCAAATTTGATAGATAACAGCCAGGCTATGCTACACTCAAAATATAAATGCCCTCTGCTTTAAATTGAAGAATTTTTTTTCAACATACTCAAATTTTGCATTTTTCCCAATTTTTGGACCCCTAGTGCAAGGCGGTTTTTGACCCTTGGAGGAAAACTTTTAGTGATATAGTACAAAACCTTCTAGTTATGCTACATACCAAATATGAATATCCTAGACCTTATAGTTTAAGAGGAGAAGTCTTTTGAAATTGCTCTTATTAAGCATTTTTCCAAACTTCGGACCTCAGGGGCAGGGCTATTTTTGACCCCAGAGATTAAATATTTAAAAACTTAAAAGCTCTTTACAAAATATAAAGGCCTTTGGCCTTGTAGTCTATGAAAAAAACAACATCAAAGATTTACTAAAATTTCCCATTTTCATATGCCATGGTTACAAGAGTTTTTAACGGAATTAAATTCTTTTAACAACTTCTGAAGAGCTTCACCCAAGGAATATCCCTGTAAAGTTTCAGCTTGATTGGCCTACTGGTTTAGGAGGAGAAGATTTTTAAAGATATTTAAAGAATTACTAAAGATTCCCATTTTCAAATGCCGTGGCAACCAGAGTTTTTGACGGAATTAAATTCTTTCAACAACTTTTGAAGAGCTTCATCTAATGAACATCCCCGCAAAGTTTCAGCTTGATTGGCCTACTGGTTTAGGAGGAGAAGATTTTTAAAGATTTTTAGAAATTACTAAAGATTCCCATTTTCTTATGCCGCGGCTGGTTTAGGAGGAGAAGATTTTTAAAGAAATTGTTGACGGACCGACAGACAGACGGACAACGACCGATCACAATAGCTCACTTCACACTTTGTGCTCAGGTGAGCTAAAAACCCTCTGAAGACGTGTAGAATATTCATGGAGTTAGCTAAATACTCTGCAAGTCACTCAAGAAAGGCCCTAAATCTCATAATTGATATTGCTCTTTTTAAAATTTTGTTTATTTTCAGAAAGAAACTTTAACCCTTGTCATGCGAAACCTGGAATATCAAAAGCATGAATATTACAGGATAAGCATGACAAAGGTTAATAAATGCAGGGTTTGCCTAGACTCGCAAATTAGTAGCCATAACTCAAAATTGTCTGATGTGGGTGCCATATGGAGCTCAACTTCAGCAAAGAATTAGGGTGGAAATCTAGCATTTCAATTTTATCTTAATCCTTTGCTGTACAAACCCAGGATTTTACTACCCCATCATTTTGTACTTGAGAATACTAATGTAGAATAAGAAGAAATTGCTTGTTTAACAGGCAATTTCTCTTTCCCAAAATATTTTCTACCACATAGGATGGTTTCATTTAAAACTGCATCCAATTGTCCTTGTCGCCTTCAACCTCTTTCAATTTGGACCAGTCTAAAATTTCAAAAACACGGGAAAGGGTTAAATAGTGAAGGGTCCACCATGCAAAACAGCAGAAAGTTAACAGAATTCAAACACAAAATGTGCATTATTTACATCAAATGAATTACAATGTATAAATAAAATAGAAATAAATTATTGTAATAATGGACTTAATTCAATAGAAGATCATGTCTCACTCGAATTCAGTTTTAAATCGTTGAATAAGGAGGGCGGATAGTTGAGTACATTAAATAGCCATAAAGTACGGGGCTTCCTATTCATGACAAGACTACTGCCTGTCATTTCCCTTTTCGCTCTTAGCGGCAAATAGTAATTTTCCCTCTCCCATCAAATACTGCTTCCTAGTTTTTTACCACATAACCAACACTGCATAATCACTAACATTTTGTTTTTCCTAAAGAGAGATATAAAAGACAAACTAACCCTTTCCTGTACAATCCCTGGTTTTTACTTTCCTATGATATTATACTTGAGAAAAAATTGTGGCAAAAGAAATTGCTTTTAACAAGCAATTTCTTCTTTTCTTACAATATTATTATACAGAAATGCTGACTAAATACTGTTGTCTGCTACAAATTTGGTTGAGAAAAAAACTTGACAAACAGAAAAGGGTTAAGGAAATATAGTAGGAAAAGTAACTTTTTCTTTTCACAAGGTGTTTGCTATCCTGCTTTGTTCTTACTTTTACTTTACATTAACACTTCAAAACATTTTCTGAAATGTTTTCTAGCTTAAAAATAAAAAAAATCCAAAATACTATAACTTTGGAATTGTCATCTTCAACTCCTTTCAATTTGGACCGGTCTAAAATTTTGCTGTCTGGTAATGGGTTAACTGAATCTAATGTTTTTGTCAATTTTTTTTCTGTGAATGTCAGATAAAGTATGAGTGTCCCATAGATAATAACAAACAGTGTCAAATATACCAATCATTTTAATGTGAAACTGAATATGAATGAAAGGTCATTTTAGAGGGTTTATTGTCATTAACCTTTATCCATAAGGGCATTTTTTTTACTTGTGTATTGTTGCTGTAACTTAACCCATGACAGAAAGCAAAATTTTAGACTGGTCGAAATGGAAAGCAGTTGCAGATGACAATTTAAAGATTACGGAAGTTTAGATTTTTCAACATTTCTGGGTAGAAAATATTGTGGAAAATCATGAAATTTCTGATTGCACAATGTTTTCTCAATTGTTTTTCTTGCGGGGCATCAAAAAGCGTCATTGTGTGGGAATGGGTTTACTTGTTTTTGAGCTGTAATTTAACCTATTCCCAGGGGTCAACACTTACTGGGCTTCCAGATATCCAACAGGAATCCCTACCTATTACTTCAGGGTTTCCTCCAGATAATCAGGGATCCCTCCTTTATATACTTGAAAAACAAGCTTCGGAAAACATTGTGGAAAATAAAGAAATTGCTTCTTACAAGCAATTTCTTCATTATCCACAATGTTTTCTACAAAAAACAATCAAACAAAAAATCAGGAGCATTAGTTAATACATTAAGAGCTATTGTACAGGAGAAATATTGAAGGATCCTGAAGGAATCCCTAGCTTGAGATTGCTGGGGTCCCTTCCAATTTTCAGGGATCCTCGAGATTCCAGGACACTGTTAGTGTCAACTCCTGTATTCCACCACAATCCTAGTTTTGGATGCCCCTGAACAAAAATGCTGTGAAAAAAACATAGTGGAAATTGAAGAAAGTGCTCTTTACAAGCAATTTTTTTCTCACAATTTTTCTTTCCCCCAGACGAAGAATTTTAAATTTTGAACAACTTTAAATTGTTGTTTGCAACTTTTTTGATTTGGACTAGTCTAAAAAAATCTGTTGGTTAACCCTTTACCGTTTTGGAAATTTTAGACTGGTCCAAAATGAAAGAGTTTGCAGATGACAATGAAAATTGGATGCAATTTGAACTGAAACCATGCTATGTGGTGGAAAATATTTTGGGAAAAGAAGAAATTGCTTGTTAAAAGCAATTTCTTCTTTTTCCACCGTGTTTTCCCAAGTATAAAATCACAGCAACGTAAAATCTCGTGTTTGTACAGGAAAAAAGGTTAATACAATGTATTGTTTGCCTTCCCATGGTATGTTGTGGTAACTTCTTTTTAAGTTTTTCATTTTTTGTATTGGCTTTATATACAACGTTACTAAATAACAAATTTGACAGGGCCAAATTGAAAGAAGTTGCAGATGACAATTTGATTGTGTGATTAAATTGAAATAATAATTAATGAAATATATGATAGAAAGCATTGTGATAAAAGAAGATATTGATTGACAGTTGTGTTTCTTTACAAAAAAATGTTTTCTAACCAAAAAGTCCCTGAGAACGCAATAGCCAGGATTATCTAGTAATTGGTTAAAGTATTATACAATATAGTTCTATCAGATATTACCAAGAACTCCACTGATATAGATCAAGTCAATGTCCTCACATGAAAGAAAATACAGTGGTAAAAGGACCAATTATTCATGAAGTGCATTTCTTCTTTCCCAATCATATTTTAAAAACTTCATACAAACTAAAAGATGCTATATTTTCAATTCTCTTTCTCTTCAATGTTTTCTTCAATGTTCTTTGAATTTGAAGAAGAATAAAAAACTTTCAAACTGTGATGGATGAAATAGTTTAATTTCGTTTCTTGTCACCAACTTTATTGTTAAAAAGATATATGATAAAATGAAAAAAAGAGAAAAAAATGAAAGTAATCACTGGTTTAGATTCATTGAAATTTATGAGATTGAAATGGCTTTTCAAAAACATCCAAGGATTTTCCTACTTTTCTCAAAATGTTTCTACCTTATAATTGATTGACTGTTTGAATGGGGTTTAAGGCTGTACAATGACACTTTTTGATGCCCATTGAAGAACTGAGAAAATATTGTGAAAAGCAATTTCTTCATTTTCAACAAATTAATGTTTTCTGCACAGAAAGTTGAAAAACTCCAAAAATTCATAAAGATTAAACTATCATTTCAAACTCCTTTCAATTTGGACCTGTCTTAAATTCTGCCATCTAATAATGGGTTAAAGTTATCACCTGCAACATTTTTGAATTCCTTGTTACAAGCTATTTCTTCATTAGCTACAATGTTTTCTAAGGTGAAAGATCTAAAGTTCATAAAACCTAAATTATCATCTGCAACTTACTTAAATTTGGACCAGTTTAAATATGTGTAGTCTGCTACTGGGTTTATCCTATTCAAACACAGATTCTTTTTGACGCCCCTTAAAAATTAGCAATTAGGAATAAATTGTTTAAAAAGAAGAAATTGCCTGTTTCATGCAATTTCTTAATTTAACATAATGTTTTCCTCCTAGAAAGTTGAAAAGAAATCTAAAATTTCATACACTTTTAGATTGTCGTCTGCAACACCTTTGAATTTCGCCCAGCCTAAAATCTTGCCGTCTGATAATAGATTTAAATTGGGTTTATAGAAAGTCCTTTACGATAAGACGACTTACCAACGGCTGTGCAGAGTCCGACTAACAACCATCCTAGGACCAAACTAAAGGGTAGCTTTCTGGCAGACATTTTCAATCAACTCTGGAAAAAATCGAAAAAATAGTCAAATTATTGAAGTCATCAAGTCTAGAAGCTAAAATACACTGTATGAGAATCTTCTGCACTCGAATTCAACGTCTGAAAATATAATTATTTACTCGTTCAATTTGTTAAATTTGAACCAATTACAATCCATTTTCGAGTCCACCGCCGCTGGAAAACTCGCGTCCCCAGTCTGCTAGACTGGTTTTCCTAGACTGGATTTTGTCAAATGTTATTTTCGCGGGGGGCCATAGTGGTTGGCATGTCCAAATCATATGGATTTGTCAAATTATCAAAACTGATGCATGTCGAATTGTGTTCTTAAGCATCTGTAAAGATTGTCGACAGAATTGCTTTAAAAACAGACAGACAGACGAGTAGGTAGGTAGATAATCTATAAATTCTAACATAGACAGTCTAATTATAACTCTCCACAAGTCTCCTTTCTTACACTTTTATTAGTCACAGTAACTTTTGAAACTACATAGTGTGAGTTTTTTTATTATTATTATCATTATTATTGTCAACATCAATTCATTTCTTCTTCTTCTTTTCAGCTTTTCTGGAGGAGGGTAAATTTAAAAGACAAAGGAAAAAAAAAAAAGAAAAGAAAAGAAAAAGAAAGAAATGGCACAGTTAAATGCACACAAACGAGTCCTATTTCTCACTCAATGACACAAATCATTAATGGTATTGTAAAATTTCGATAGCATAATGTAATTTTATCTCAATTCATAAAATCATTAGTACGGACTGCATTAACTGGTGTCTTATCATAACCATCAACACAATGAAATTCATCATTTGCGTTAGAGAAGTTTAGATGAAAGGTGATGGTGATCTAATAAGATATTGTGTTTTTGCCTCTTACAAAACCTATGCTGTGGGTATTCAAAGAAATCATCTTCAAAATAGTACATGTAAGTTATGGATTGCTGTAAGATTGACGGATTGCTTGCCACGACCTCTGAATCCGCTGGCCATGCCTATTGACTCCAACAGGAAATTCCACTTCGATATCAAATGGTGTTATTTTCCAAAGCTCGTGGTCAGTAACATGTCATTGAAAAGTAAAATGATTGATATGCGACCTAAACATTGTAACAACAGCTTGGATGCCAAACCAACTAAAATGCTCCGAAATGACGTCGGCAAAAATAGGAGTGCAAAGTTCAATTCCGGAATGTTTTGATTGGCAAATTGGTTCTCTGATAGTCACAATCAAAACCATTCCCTCTATCGTGAGCTCGCTTGAACTTGAGGTCTCTTGACAAAACTTCAATTTAAATTATCAATAAAACAATTAATTATTCTTCGAATAAGAAATACATTTAAAACATACATATCAATTGAAACATGAACCAGCACTGCATTTGCCCTATCACGTAAAACCTGTCCAGATATTAATGCATTGATCAGTAATTTATGCAAACGTCGAACCTCCGTGCATGTCACGAGTCCTCGATATTTTAACATAACTCAATAACTGTCAGTTCTCATATTCTCTCTCAGCCTCTTACCAAGATCGCACGTGCAAGCGTTTAACATTAATAGCTTGTTTCATTATTAGATTAATTAAAGCACTTTCAATTGTAAAACACAGATGTTAGATAAAAGCACGTTTGCATGATAACTTGTGTCGTTGATGATTCGAAATCTTGATTTCTCCGTAGCAAACTTTAACCCTCTGTAGAATAATTAGGAGGAAAAAGTCTATCATAATAAGAGTTATAGTGACATTTCCATTTTGTTTACCCTGTGAAAACATCAGACCTAAACATTAAACAAATAGCAAACGACATAGTTTTAGACTGGTCCAAATTCAAAGAAATTGCAGACGACAATTTCAAGTTGGCGACATTGAAAATCCTAATGCTTTCTTGATTGAAAACATTGTGGAAATTGAATAAAAACGCTTGTTATCAACCCTTTTTTTCATAGTTGAAAAGGGGGGTTGTGTTAGAATGGGTTAATAGACTAATTAGATTAGATATTTAGTTCATACTTGGTATTAAAATTAAACTCTTTCAGGTTTATTAAGGAAAGGTAGGGGGAAAAAATAGAAATGATATCTATCTCTTCTGTGAAAGAAATAACGAGAGCAGACGAGGGATACAGGTCAATCAATCTGTCACAAAATTTGACCATCTCAGAATGAACAAGAAAATGAATGTTAGGCTAACGCCAAGAGATCTAATTAGGGAAAAATACACGACGAGGAGATATATCTCTACGTCTAAGTACAGGCTGATATAACGATATCTCTTATTAAGAAGTCTTGTTAGGACCTTTTCAACTGACATTTGGGAGGTAGCTGATTACCTTAATGTTTTTCATCTCAAATGAAGTTCGCAAACAAAACTTTATTCTTTTTATGACTAAAACACAGAAAAATATTGATACAGAATGAGAAGCCAAAACGTACATTAATCAGTCGAATCCTAAGTTACCTTACACGTTTACATATTTTATCCTAATTCCTACATTACATATACATGTGAGTCTGAACCTGGCATTTTCAACAATTTCATTTGTTCTAGAAGGGCAGGCTTTGAGCAGCTGGCATAACCATTCAATGTATTTAGAACCTTCACCATTTCAAAAACAGCAAAAATCTTGAGTCAGTAGCTCTCTACAAAGCGTCTTAGTCCTGATCAGACATTGAGCATGAACAGGCT
This sequence comes from Fragum fragum, assembly GCA_946902895.1. NCBI lineage: Eukaryota > Metazoa > Mollusca > Bivalvia > Cardiida > Cardiidae > Fragum > Fragum fragum. The sequence goes on from OX336374.1 coordinate 59,984,204, forward strand.
TATCCGAGTCTTTACTTGGGTAAATTGTACGAAAAATTATTTGAAATGTCATCCGGGCTCACGTGTAATAGGTTAGCTTTTAGGTCTAGAGTTACTAAATAAAGAGAGTTTCTCGTGTTGGTAAATGCATCTTCGGTCGTTTTGCACCTAAGTATGAGATTTCATATGAATTAAAAAAATATCAAGATTGCACAAATATCAGTTAAACAGAGGCTTCTCTAATAAGAAAACATTATTGTTTCCACCTTAAAGGATTTGCAGGGTGATCTCAAAGTAAACAGAGAAGAGCACTAGGAACTGTTCGAGAGCTGTCTCAGGAACTTGTCTCGGGTCTCTTAATTCGGTCGCTGGTCTTATAACGGTTTATGTCTCATTTTTCTATATGGATAAATGGTCCACAAGAAGCGTGAATATACGTCAAGCAATTAAGATGGGGCTGTAAAAATGACCATGTCATTGTAATATCTTGATTGAAATAGCAAATCTGACCTAAATTTTAGTCTACCAGCCCAATATATAAACTTTTGCTCATTTATGGACCCAAAAGTAGAAGTTACTGGGGCGATTAAGCCGATGGAGCTCTAATATCTGTTTATTTGATAGGAGTTTGCTTTGGACTATTTTAATACGGTTCATTTAGACAAGCTTTTGTGCAGCTTGCTAATTTAGCGATGTGACTCCACATGTAACTGACACCATTACACTTCACAGTTTATCAATATTATACTCGTTCATTATACTTACGTTTAATATGTCATAATATGCACAGTATTCATTATCACGTAAATTGCACTGAATTGCAAATTTCCACCATACACAAATATTACTGTAAATCAACACTGATAAATAAATCTCAAACAATCGATCTTCGTCAAAAGAATGTACTGGTATCTAATCTTCTTGCACTGTTATCACTCAATCATCTTATCTAAAACCACTTCGAAAAACTGTTATCAAACCATTCAGATTGCAAACAACGATTATCTTTTTAATTTCTTGATACCGCGCTTCAATTTGCAAGTCTTGTTTTCAAGTTGCACACGTCTTTTAAAGAGAATTTCTATTAAAAATACCTGTAAAAATCATAATACTTATATGCAATTTATCAATACAGAAATGTCCAAAAGTCAAACATATTTGATATACAAACGCTGATATTGTATAATGATCCCAGTTTTTCTTACATGGGTTGATAGTGTCACTTTGTGTACACAGAATGGGATGTGTCCTTAAGAGCCCATGTTTGATAAATAAAAGAGAATTAAAGGTTATAATCTATCCGTCCCTCTAGTAACATTGCTATGAACATGAAATGTTTTACATCATATTTCACCAATAGACACTTTTAAGACATTACTAAAAGAATATCCGATTATTCTACTTCTAATTTCATATTTTGAAAAAAAATGTTGAACTGGTATTTTTTTTTTACCATGTACAGTATCATGGGATGATGACTAAAATACTTAAATATGATATAAACACTGTTATGTCTATTAGCAGTGTTGAAAACTCTAACAAAGCTATGATATAAAAATATAAATGAATAGATAGAAAAATCAAAGGCAAACTGGGTGGATTGACTATGAAATTTTGATACAGAACGATAAATAATCGAATATATTGCATCAGTTTTAGACAGTTTCTGTGTAAAGGGTAATTGGTTAATGAAATCAGCAAGACCGTATTAAATAATTCACTAGCAGGTCACAAAAGACTTATAGAGAGGCCATAAATATTGTTCATTTATCACTACTGAGTTGTAGCTTCTAAATTTGTCCTGCATTAACTACAATTGATACCTCGTTAAGTCGATAGATGCCCAGTATAAGGCTGTTCGCTATCTTTTGACACACTAACAAAAATATTTATTATAATAAAACAGTTTCGGAAAAGGAAGGATGTTACCAATACCATTGAACAAATAAAGGAAAAGGAATGTTTGGTCTTGAAAAACCGAACTTATTAAAGATTTCATGATCTATAAACAGATGAAATCGAAGCTTTCCGAGTTTAATCTATTCTAGACGACGAGCCTGATAAATTCTTATTGTATTAAAACGAATTTTATATTCTATTTATAATAAGACCTCAATTTTGCAACAATTTCTTGAAATCATCGATTAATGATATTCCTATCATTTGAGAGATGACATAATTACATTTTTTACATGACATAATTTTCTCCATTACGATAGAGCTTTACCACAGCTAGAAGCTCACTTGCATAGTTACTTCACTAGTGTGATATAACTACGAAATATCAAAAATATTCAATGGGTTTCATTTATTCCCCCGCCATGTGTCATATTATTAACCCTTTCCCGATTTTCAAAATTTTAGACTTGTCCAATTTGAAAGAAGTTGCAGATGACAACTAAAAGTGAGTGCATTTTGAAAAGTAACCAACCTACAGCATAAAAGATATTGTGGGAAAAGAAGAAATTGCTTGTTATAAGCAATTTCTTCCTTTCCCACAATATTTTCTCATGTATTGAATTACAGGGACGTAAAAATCGGAGATTGAACAAGGAAGGGATTAAAGTAGTTATTCATTATCGTTGTTATTCGTTTCTTGAAATATAATAGTAATTTTCTTGAAGGGAGTTATTACCAAAAAAATTGCTGAAGCTTTTCTTTCCATTTATTACCCAATTCAACTTAAGCTTTAGAAGTGTTTCAAGGCTGCTTACTAAGGAAGATAACTGCCATCCAGTTAATTAGCACTAAATGATAATGATAAATTTTACCCCCAACCAATAATCTGTTATGTAAATCTTCGCCTGAACGCTTTCGAAATCAAGTTTCCTGTATATATTCATAGTAAAATTAACTGATGTTGGTGCGTTAGTTCCTACGATTAGCCAAAAGTTAAGTACAATACTGACACGAAACACAGTTCTAAATGATGAGCCTGGTTTACTCGAATTGTTAGTAGAATAAGTGTTCAGAGAAGTTTAATCTATGTATATTGTATGTTTTGTATTACTTTCTAAAAAGTACTAAAATATACAATTAAATTCCATTTTCTCCTAAAGTGTGGTGTCGTTTGGTCTAAGATTAGAGTCCCTATGGTTAAGGAAATACTTATTATATATAAATTTTCCTGTTTATGATTATTCTCGCGTAAGATTTGTCATCAATACACTCTTTAATAATTATTGCACTCATAGTCATATTCTCTTTTATACAAATAGATTTTTAAATTTATGAAAAAGTTAACGAAATATAAATAGACCAGAGTGAGGGAAGAGGGGGGAGAGGGCTGGAGAGAGAGAGAGAGAGAGAGAGAGAGAGAGAGAGAGAGAGAGAGAGAGAGAGAGAGAGAGAGAGAGAGAGAGAGAGAGAGAGAGAGAGAGAGGGGGGGGGGAGAGAGGGGGGAGAGAGAGAAATTACACAGAGACATATCGAAGAATAAAACGTGTGACTAGTGATATCTGCATATATATTTGATTACAACTTTCTATTATCTTTTGAGGTGTCACCTGTGATGGATGATTAATTATAGGCCTTTGATGCATTAATGAATGATAGAATATTTAAATCCGTGTATGTTCACGCAGCATAATTTTTCAAACAACTTTAGCGTGTATATGAATATGATTATGATACGATTGTACTAAACAGGATTTTTTCACCTTTATAAAAAAGATTTAAAAATCCATGTAATATTAAAACACCAAAAACACGAAATTTAATCCAACTTCATGTAGCAAAACACGAGATCCTAACCCGATAGACAGATCGGATACAAAAGAATACCAACGTTATTCACATCAATTCGTCCGTTTCACATAAATTCACTGTGGGACTCACTACAATATACAGATGTTCTACTAATCACGATGCGCATAGGAGCGTGGTCTGCCCACCACTGATAAAACTGACAATCGGTGCGGACACAGTCTAACGTCAGGCTTCTACTCTAGAGAGTATGTAAGACGGGGTCGCAGATATTTTTTATTACCACGATAAGGGTCTATCTTTCATTCTCTACCGAAGCACACAGTCTGTCTGTCATAAAACACAAATCGCGAAGAAGCGAAACTATTAGAGAGGGGAAATCTGGCGTTTTATGTTTTTCGTAAGTCCCTCCCACTTTTTAACTCGGAGGCTCTAAACAAGCATTAACATTACGGCTTTCACTCAGTGCAGTTGTTTAAGATTTCAGGTACAGTTCGAGTTAAGACTGTGTAATTCCAATCTATAATCGTTATTCAACTTTGAAACCCTATGTTGTTGGTACCCGTAAGACTCAGACGATTCTAGTGAATGCTGACAACATAAAGTTTGGTGCAGTTTTATAACCAGAATTATTGTTTAGGTCTAAAATGATCAAATTTATCCCTTCAATCTTAAGCACTGCTTCAAGTTTAAGATTAACCGGTATAAAACTTGATACGGCCAACAAACAGGAAACGAGTGCAAATCCTTAACTTTAAAAAATATCAGAAACTTTTCAGCACGTCCAAATTGAAAAAAAGAAGCAGAAAACATGCTGGCTTGTTTTATTTCTTCCACGTTTCATTTATTCACACTGTGGTCTGAAATCTTTTCACCCTGGTCATACTGAATTAAAATCAAAGGACTGACAGCAATGGAAGGCCTTAATGAGGGTCAATTTGCCTTTTCTAAATTGGTTATTTGAACAGATCTGGCTTAAAGGTGGCAAAGAGGAGGTGTAGACAAAGATCAGACTTCACTTATGTGCAGGTTGATCTTTGTCTATATCTTCTGCTAGAACAGGTGTATTCCGACTAAAGCATGACAAGGGTTAATTTGTTTAGACGAACTAAACAATTCCCAAATGATATTATAAATATAATAATGATAGTAATAATGATAATATTATTAAGGGCAATAGGAAATCATGAAAGCCACGTATTTTGTACCTTGTTACGCTACCAACGTGGTATGTGTCGAGTTATGCGAGTTCATATTTCCGTCTCCGCATCACATTGAATATCTGTAAAGCGAAATTCAGAGACGAAAGTGAAAAGTCGAGTAATGGGATAAACAAAATGGTTATATTTTTGTCTATTATCATAACAAATCGTCGGTGTAGTTCTAAAATATCGTAACTACGGCTTGATTCAAGCTATTTATCAAAACTTGACAGCTTGCTGATCGCTCCCACTGAACTCCAACAGGTTGGTCGACTTACATATCAAACGCCGTTATTTTACAACTTTAGAGAACGTCGTTCGGCGCACAAAATATCGTGAATACAGCCTTATTGAAGCCTAAGACGAGCCTGTTAGTTGGTTGGCGACATAAACGTCGAAACAAGAGGTTGGGTAAGCTGTATATACGACCTTTAATTCGACAAACCAATAAGACTGCTTGACATACAATGTCGAAGTTAAAAGTTTACTTCCGGTCGAAATGAAAGATTTTAATTGGTCTATAGATTTTTTTGATTGACAAACGGGATCCTTCCATTTTATTATAAAATATTTAACCCTTTCCTGTTTTGCAAAATTTTAGGTCTGTCCAAATTCAAAGGTTTTGAAGAAAAAAAAGTAAAATGGATTTAATATGGAAAGTAACCATTCATTAAGGTAGAAAATATTGTTGAAAAAGAAGAAATTGTTTGTTACAAGCAATTTCTTCCTTTTCTGCAATGTTTTCTCTGTAATAAATTCACAAGGATTGAACGAGAATGGGTTAAACAGAGATTACAGTATACTACAATAATGAAAATGAAGTGAGGAAGATTGACCATGCTGCAATAATCTAATTTTAGTTGCGTCTATCAAGATACGAGCGTTTCGAACCACTGAATTTTTTTTATAACTTCATGAACACAATTTTGAGCACGCTAATATTCCGTTTGCTCAATGTGGACGTTACATATTTTGTTGTAATACTGTCGGATAAATAGCATTGCATTCAAAGGACAATGATTCAATTTTTAGTTTCGTCTATCAAAAACGGGCGTTCTGATTGGTCGAAAAAAAATATTCATAACTCCATGAACAGCAATTTGGTATGCTTCCGCACAAAATAGTCCTAGAAACAAAGTTATCATTTTTTTTTCTAAAGTTATTGCTTTTATCGCTCGATACTATTAAATCATAAGTAATGAAGAGTTCACGGAGGTATGAACCGAAAAACCTAATAACACGGTTGACAAATCGAACGTGGTGAGTATGGTGTCATTTCTGTTTCCACATAACAGTGGCGGAAAAAATGCGGACACGGAAATGATGTTTCACTAACCGGGATTTAAACCATAATTTTGTAGGGTATTGACAGAAATGCTCCTGTTGGTCGTAATTTATAATTTCAAACATATTTTCTTTTAAAATCCCGGTTATACTTTGACCGTTAACAGAAAAAGATTTCTGTAGTCTTCAAATGCTGATTTATTTGGGAGCCATTTATAAATATTTCTAATTAACCCATTCCCACACTATGGCGATGTATGATGCACCCGAAGAAAAGTACTTTGGAAAACATTGTGGAAAATGATTAAATTGCTTGCGACAAGCAATTTCATCATTTTCCACAATGAATTCTATCCGAAAGTTGAATAAATTTCGTTATCTTTTTATTGTCGTCTGCAACTCCTTTCAATTTGGACCAATCTAAAATTTTTCCGTCTGGTTAAGTTAAGATTTCGGTCCGAACTCGTTTTGGCATAGCTCGCATGGGTTTTATATGTTTTTTAAATTGAAAGATATAACTTTTTGATATTCCGTCTCTGCATTATAAGCATAACAATCGGTGTCTTCCGTTGGGGCATCGAGATTTCTATATAGATTCTCAATTAACTTCACAAAAAAAAAACAAAAAAAAAAAAAAAAAACTGTGAAAATATCAGTACCTGAATCTGGTATCGTTTAATGATTTTAATCGAGAACTTTAGCAACACTGTATTTCATTTCCTTCTCACCATTACGTGATAGTAACGGAAATGAAATCGCGTGAACCGTGGAGACGGAAATAAAATACCGATTGTAGGGATATACACTGTATTGTTTTATCCGCCACAATAGAGAATTTAGACAGTTTAGAAGTTCTCCAATCTTTTCACTCAATATTTAATTCTGTTATATTTTTCAAAAGACTGATACATCTCTTTCTCTTTGCAAAACACTCTTTTCTATTTTGTGCGTGAATTGTTCGTGAAATGTTCGTGAATTATTATGTTATTTGGTGACCAAGATTCCCCAGCTGTCTAACCTTTTACCAGACGACAACTTTTAGATTGGTCCAAATTCAAAGGTTTTGCAGACGAAACTTTTAAGTGGATTCAATTTGAAAAATAACCATTCAGTTGGATAGAAATTATTGTGGAAAAAGAAGAAATTGTTTGTTACAAGCAATTTCTTCCACAATGTTTTCTCAATTATAAATTCAGAGGAACGCAAAAACCAGGGATTGAACAGGAAATGGTTTACAAACTTTCTTTGCTATAATTTTGTCAAACAACGACGATTTACTAAATTTTTGAGGATCTACTTCTGTTATTTTCTCCTTTTGAATTGAACTCGAACAAGTTTCTTTCATTTAAAGACGAACAACAATGAAATGTTCCACTGTATGAGCAAATTTATTAGTCGACGAAAATGGAAAATAATTAGACTTCAAGTCCTATTAACAATGATTGACAGTTAAGATTTCCTTCGTGATGAGGAAATTCCCCTTATATGGTCATTTGGCTGGAAACAGATTTTCTGCAGAGATGTCGCAGAGGATTAATGGAATAAAAGCGAATGTCTCATAGAATCATCATTAACTTCTTTGGCACCGTATTACCGCGAACCACTTTTACTGAAAGGTTTCGTTAGGAGTGCTAGTAGCTGGACTGTTTTCAGAAAATAAGACCCTGTTTCAGCCCTTTGCGTTTCATGAGAATTATTTTATTATGTAGAATATTTATTTTTCAACATGTCCCTTTATGCAAGAGTTAGTTATGAGATAAATTTTCAATACAAATATTAACTCGAAATCGTGCTTCCGGCGGTGCTTTCAGTCCTTTGGTTTAAATTAAAAAAAAAAAAAAATCCATTAAAAAAATTAATTTTCAGCATGTCCCTTTAAGCAAGAGCTGGTTATAAGATAAATATTCAATACAAATATTAACTCAAAATCATGATTCCGACGGTGCTTTCAGTCCTTTGGTTTAAAGAAAAAAAATCCATTAAAAATTTAATTTTCAGCATGTCCCTTTGAGCAAGAGCTGGTTATAAGATAAATTTTCACTACAAATATTAACTCAAAATCGTGATTCCAACGGTGCTTTCAGTCCTTTGGTTTTAATAATAACAATAATAATAATAGAAAAAAAATGAATCCGTAGAAAATTTATTTTCAGCTTGTCCCTGTAAGCAAACGCTTGTTATACGATTAATTATCGATATAAATATTAACCAACAATTGGGAATTCCAACTGTGCTTTCAGTCCTTTGGTTTTAGTAAAAAATAAAATAAATGAAGAGAAAATTTATTTTTAAGCATGACAAGTGTTGAAAGATCGACAGGAGTTATAAAGAAGTATAGTGTCGTTGGGCGTGCAAAATGTCGTATCTACAGCTTGAATAAAGCTGTAGTTACGACATTTTGTACGTCAAACAACGATGGCAAACCGTCTTCAGACAAAAGTCTTTAATATTGGAAAGGGTTGAACTAATCATTAACTGCACTGTCCACTACTAATAGGATTTTCTTAGCCTAGTTGATTATTCGGACCCGCCAGGCGAAAAAGGATCTCAAATCCAACCGGAACAGACTGCGTGGATTGAGCTGACTGACCCGGGTAAATACTTGACCTTTTTGTGAATCCAGAATGACCATTCTACCTTACTATATTATTAATTTTAGAACATAACTTCTACTTGACCTCTCCTTGATCTAATTTCTTTTTTAAGTATTTGTTTTGAGGTAAATCCGGGCGGTCTTTTGTGTGCGAGGGTAACAACTAATCTTCGAAATCGAGTCCTCCTCTACCAATTTCTTTCACCTACAGCCCCCTTGGTGACCAGTCAGAATTTTTTTTATTTGTGATATTAAAATATATAACGAAATGCGCCCCCAGCACGAGGTTTCCCTACAACCGCACATTTGCACCAATTAAAGAGTTAGATCAGCTTGAAAACAGGGCAGTCTGATCAGAATCTTTATTTTCTATGCTTGCGCACAGAAAATTTCCTTAACTCGTATTTTTGTGTGTGTTTTTAACAAGTTATAAGATATGAAGTGAATTTCTTTTTTGTTTTCATTCAGATTGGAAACAAAAATCTTATCACACTTCTGTACGAATCCGCTAATTAAGTTTTTCATGTCATACTTCCATGAAAATGAAAGTGTTCTCTTTATACATTAATGAACCTATTCGTTTGAAAAGCCATATGCAAGCTCAATTGTTTTTACAGTGGCTAAGACAACCGGTCATGTAATTTAGGACTTGTGCGGCTATATTAATACCCACGGCACTGGTCTCCCGGGTAAGCCTTGGAAATTGCATTTCAGAAGAAATACTAAACCAAATACACCACATACGCACATACGGCTTACATGCAAACATACAGAATCATAAATAGCTATACATTCACCCAGGCAGACAGATATGATACAAATATACACAAATACAATCGGTCAGACTGATATGATACAAATATATTCACATACACTCAGGCAGACCAATATGACACAAATACACTCGGGCAGATAGATACGATACATAGGGAATATTACAACAGTGTATTTTCTATTTGTTGTTATCGTGGTCGAGAATCGTGTGTAGGTATTTTTTATTGGATGAGACCGAAGGTCGAATCCAATAAAAAATACCTACACACGATTCGAGAACACGATAAAAACACATAGAAAAACACACTGTTGTAATATTCCTTTTATTATATACCTTTATGACACGACAGATGATTAAGAAATAACCAACTTTCCTAGAAAAAACAAAACAAAACAAAAACAACAACAACAACAACAAAAAAAAAACAACAACAACAAAAAAAAAAACAACAAAAAAACCCCGAACGTAAATACACAAAAAAGGAGTCCGTGTTTAACGGTACTCGACGAATACGGTTTTTTGGTACACGCCAAATGTTTATTTTTTTTCTGCCGAGTTGTATTAGATAGCCAGATTTTAATTCATATCATTTATAGGTATACAATAAAAACATTTACACATACAATCAGGTGGACAGATTTGAAACAAATATACGCATGTTCACTCAGGCAGACCGATATTATACAAATATACACACGTACACTCAAGCAGGCAGATATTATACAAATATACACACACACACTGAGGCAGACAGATAATTGCCTAACCCTAACCCATATACACATTATACACATTACCGAGACGATTCTAATGAGTTTCAAAGCATTTGAGTTAGTTATTATATATATTTTAGCAAATACGCCCACTTTTTATGAAAACTTTTCGATAATGAAAAGGGTCGATTTTATTGCCGCTTAAAAGAAGTGATCGCTTAACAGAGGATGTCATTCGAGCAAGATCAACTTGATTTGTTTCTCGTGATGCCATTTATTAAGTTACATTTTCCTCACCCCTTTTCCACACCGGACTCCTAGTTTTGTTTGTTTGTTTGAATGGGGTTTTACGCCGCTTTCAACAATCTTTCAGTTATATCGCGGCGGCTGGAGCACCTAACAATGGATTCCTGGTATTTCTCACACCAGTCCACCCATTGGTGGGAGACAAATAGTCGGAAAGGATTAGTGCCGCCGTCGGACTCCTAGGAATTTAAAAAAAAAATATTGTGATAATCATCTTTGCCCATTTCGGATAAGTTTAATTTCGTTTACTGTGAAATTTGTTAAATTCGATGTAAATGACCGCAAAGAACATGAAGAATTATTAACAAATAGTAATCACAAGACGCGGATAAAACAATCCCTAATGAATTTAGTGGTTTATAAAAAAGGATTTGTTAGACTCGAACGTCTTTCTACATCACCATTATAGCAATAAAACAAACACCAGAGGTCCCAATAGATCACAATGACTCGACCACGAATTATGCATCAATCTGAAGCAAAGATCTCTCCTGTCACCAGGCTTCGATTGAACACAATAATGGACAGATAATGAGGGTTCTTATATGCGCATTGGATAGATGAAATTGATGTTTTTGGCCGCATAAACACGTGCACATTATTAACAAATGTCAAACACATCCTTAAGTACCGTCTAAATAATTGAACGTATCCGCCGTCATAGCGCAGTGGGTAGCGCATCAGACTTCCAGTCTTCTATTATGGGATGTCATAGGTTCGATCCCAAACGGCGGCAAATATCCTTTCCGACAATTGTCTCTCACCGATGGGTGGATAATCGTAAACCTAAGAGGGAAAGCAGCTAAAGGTTAGGAAAGGATGCAGTGGTAGTCCTGGTGTGAGAAATACCAGGAGTCCATTGTCATGTGCTCCAGCCTACCATCACATCCTTTCCTAGCCTCCAGCTGCTATACCACCTAGCTTTACGATTATTAACCCATTGGTGAAAGACAAATTTCGGAAAGGAAATGTGCCGGCGCCGGGGAAAATCTTCGATATCCAAGGTTGACATCCACAATAGAAAAAGCGAATAAGCCACTCTTGGCTAGAGAAAATTAAAATGAAAATTATAGTATTGTTAAAGTTTTAACGACAGAAATCGTGTAAAAAGTATTAGTATATAGTATATTGAAACAACATTTAGAACCCTGCAATCTGCTTTAACTAGCTAAATCCAAAACCAAGCAGTTCAAAGAAACTAAAAAAAGTCCAAATAACTAATTTGTTTCCTTGGAGTATTCAAGAAAGATAACCAAACGATTGTCCTAATTTAGAGCTTCTTAGAAACCCCAATCCACGGCCCGACCCCTCTTTAGAGCTCCACCCTCATTCATATGTCTGTCTTTTGAGACCAAAATGCATAGGTAATGAATGACGACATTTTTTATGTTCTAGCCATTGCAGAGGCACCGTCTTTTTCCACCTATGAAAAGGTCGGTTAGTTTGGGTACGCCCTCAATCGTTAGCCGTCCGTTGGAATACAAAGTCAAGGATGGAGACGGCTAAATCAAGCGTAACACTATAGAATATATGCAGGACTCATGAAAAACATTTGAGCATGTTCATTACTGTTGTGCACTTAAAATGCTGTTTTCGTATCGGACTAGTTTTTGTAAAAACACTTCTTTTACAATACAACGAACATCATCCGGAACTAAATTCCAGTAAGGTCACTCCTCCACAATCTGACTCCATCGGCGTACGTCTTCGAGTTCAAACCTTTATCAGTGAATGGTTTTTTGCAAAACTGTGAAAAATTGGGCGATGTTTAGTAATCCTAGATAATATCACCTGTTACCAGACGACAAAATTTTAGACTGGTTCAAACTGAACGAAGTTGCAGACGACAATTTAAAATTCGTGAAAGTTTAGAACGTTTTTCAACTTTCTGGTTAAAAACGTGGTGAATAATGAAGAAATTGCTTGTGACAAGCAATTTCTCCATATTCCATGTTGTTTTCTAAAGTTTTTTTTTCTGGAGGGCGCATCAAAAGCGTAAGTGTGTGGGAATGGGTTGAGATGTGTTCAGCGTCTTAGATTCGCAGTCTCATTTCTAGATAGGATTATAACATTTCCAAGAGAAACTGTCAGATGACGCTTATCGTAAACTACAAAGCCGCTGAATCTACCATTTTTTGTTGACAGGAGACGGAACATACGGCTTCAGGGGATTAGTCCAAATAAGGTAAAACTGTGAAGATTTGTTTGTAAGGAGGATTTTTCTAAGTATATAACGATAATTGTTGGTGACTCACAGCTTCTTTAGCAAAGATACCTTGGTCCCTACGATATCCAAACGATGAATTCTAACAGAGTAGCGCATCTGTATTGGCCATTTTCTTGAAAATAGTTTCTTGTTCTTCACAAAGACCTGGTGTTTAACCCATTACCAGGTGATAAATTTTTAGACAAGTCCGAACTGAAAGAATTTCAGACTAAAACTATTAGTCGGTGAAATTCTAAAAATATTTGTCTTTTGGGATTGACAACATGTTTGGTAATGAAGAATTTCGGACAGTTTCGGAGTTAATTGCGCTCGACCAGTGGTTCTTCATAAAAAGGGTTTGACATAGCTCACCCTAGAGGATATTTGTTACAAAAAGGTTAATACCGTTAAAAATATTCTTAGATATGTTTTACAAGAGATTTTCATTAAAGAAATGAAGAAAATATTTTTTTCATTGAGGTATGAACTTAAAGATTTTATCACACTATATGAATACACGAACCGATAGACGACAATACGAAGTTGTTTGTTTTTTTATTATGTGAAAATAAAGTATAAATCAGATAGAAAAAATGTAAGAATGTGAAAAATTAATTTTTTACAAGCAACTTCTCCTTTTCTAAGAACGTTTTCGTCAGCTCGTTGATTTATAGGAGCTCGTGATAACGGGTTAAGTGAGTGCGACTATTGGTTCCGATTACCATTTTAACCCCTTTACAGTTTAACAAAATTTTGGATTTGTCCAGATTCACAGGGATTAAGCAGATGACATTATAAACATTTGTACGATTCAAAAGGGACCATTCCATATGATAGAAAATGTAGTGGAAAAAGAAGAAATTGCTTGTACAAGCAATTTCTTCTTTTTCCACAATATTTTATCTAGTTTAATATCACAAGGACGTAAAAATCAGGGATTTTACGGGAAAGTGTTAACCCCAGTCTGTACTGACCCGAACTGATTGTCTATCAACAGTTCCCTAGTATTCTTCAATAATATCGTAACTAATCTTTAAATCATTAAGTAGTTACATGGTTTTTATGTTAATCGTCGATAACTTGTTATACAATATTGCTTACCAGACCAAGGTGTTGACAAAGGGGCGGCCAGAGAACGTGGGAACTTTTAGTTATTAACTAAACATTTGTAGAACAATATATATAATGATTTTAAGTGAATCATAACTAAACACATTCTGAGAAAAAGGTTGAGTCTTGGACTAAACATTTGGGGTAAACTAATGGATGTACACAGTATGTTTTTACGAGTTTGCGAATTTGAGGGACTTCACACATCCGACCGTCGAAATGCAAGTGGGTTGTCAATATACGGCGCACTCGTCAGCCACATTACATTAGCTTGCAACTCTCACACGAATCCATTTATTAGCTAGCAAAGCGTAAGCTTTGATAGCTAATAGTTAAGAGACAAAATTTTGAGGTCTTCTCAGAGTTAAATGAGTGCAAACTGCCACTGGAGGCTTAACCACTAAATTTCATTGAATGTCTACGCAATAAAAAGTAGTTCTTCAAGAGCGTGCTATAAAACAATTCCCACTCAATCCCGTATTTTAATGAATCCAAAGAAAAAATTTTGAAAACATTGTGGACTATGAAGAAATTGCTTGTAACAAGCATTTCTTCAGTGTCCACAATGTTTTCTACCCTACAAAAGACAAACAAGATTACGTAACAAAACCATGCTTTGCTAGCTTACAGTTGTTTCAGTACTTTGATACACCTTGGTGGGGAGGAGCAACGTGGAGGTGGTTTTTGTCCGGAAAGAAGGGGTTTCGAACCAAGGACCCTCCTATTCCGACACCGCGTCTTATCACTAAATCAAGAAGTGGCACAAAGACTTGTTAAACATACTTCAACGCAAGCATGTTATGGAGTTTGTTAATTACTAATAATACGTTATTTTCAATACTACCAATTAACCTTGCTTGATTAATTGGGGTTTAACGCCGCTTTTAACAGTATTTCAGTCATATCGCGGCGGCTGGACAACCTAACAACGGATTACTGGTATTTCTCACACCAGTACTACCACTTCATCCTTTCCTAGCTCCCAGCTGCTATCCAACTTAGATTTACGATTATCCACCTATTGGTGAGAGACAAATGTCGGAAGGAATATGTGCAGCCGCCGGGGATCGAACCCATTACCTCCCATTAATGTAGTTAAGGAGTCTGGTTCGCTACCGACTGCGCTATGACGGCGGATAAATAACATTGTATTCTTATAAAGATGACATAGACCAAAGCAGTAGCAGATGATTTCTTGTAGATCTATGATTATGTAGATATCCGATAACATGTGCGTGCCTACAGATCAAATAGTTTCTCCAAACAAGCATGGACCGACTCTCCAAGCATGGACCGGCCTAGCCCGGTATGCCCATACTGTAACGCGTTATGCTCTCAATCCGAGGTCGTGGGTTCGAACCACAGCTCTGACAATGCTCTGTCTGATATTTGACGATAGTCATAGCGTCATGCGCCATTTGTCTCCTACCAAAAGGCGAGTGAAAACTATTTTATCGACGTGGAATAAGAAACCGATGCCTCGGATCGAATGATGTGATTACACTGGAGTTATAAATGTCAGGAAAGCATGGATAGGTGCATCAGTCGTCGCTATGTAATGGAAATACTATTGAAAGTGGCGTTAAACCCCCTCAAATGATTCAAGCAAGAACCCTGTCAATTAAAGCCCCCTTTCATAACAATAACGCACAATCCCGCCTGTTGAGGTAAAAAACGCAGTTCTTGAAATCAATGGACAAAATGACCGAAACACTGCTTCAAGTGTCATTAAACCAAATTAAAACAAACAAAACAAAGAGAATCATCCAAATTTTCGACAGCCTGGTGAAGTGTTGATGGCTTGCTGTGGCCTTATGCTACAGTTAGAATTATAAGTCCTGGTCTAATCTGACAAAATCCACAAGGATGATCAAAAATAGAACTAGCATATCTTAAATATGCATACAAAACGCATCCGACGTGAATAGCATAAACATTTCAATGTGCAACCTATATGCAGAAATTTCGATTAAGACAACATATTGTCGAATTAGAGTTTCCTTTTAACTTGATTTAGCACGAACCTACTCATGTTAAAGAAAGACATACATTAAAAACCCGTAAGAGTGGATTGATTAGTTTATGATTTAATTTTTATTTCGACTATCAGAAACGGACGTTCTGATTAGTCGGAAATTAGTTCATAACTCAATGAACAAAATTTTCAGAACGCTGCCATTTTTATGCTTCCGCACAAAACAGTTCCATACAAAAAAGTATAAAATTTGTGAAGTGTTTGCTTTTTTTCGCTAGATGCTATTAAATTATAAGAAATGAAGAGAATACTTTTTGTTTACTTGGAGGTATGAAAAAAAACTAACCGCACGGTATTCATACAGTGTGATTAGTTTTTTCGGTTCATACCTCCATGGAAACAAAAAAAGAAAATCTCATCATCTCTTAAGTCAAAAGGGTTTCACTCTTGGCATTCATAGTATCTTTCTAATTCCATATTACGCGATATGACTGAAATACTGTTAAAAACGGTGTTAAACCCCATTCAATCAATCAATCTAATTCAATATCCATTTCATTCTGAAATCCGACAAGGTTCAAAGGTCAAAATTGTTGTGCTAAAGGTTCAACCTATCTAAAGCTAGCGCAAGACGTTCGCCACATGAAAGTTCATGCCTTATCACAAACGGCCAATTAGCGAGTTATATAGCGATGTTTGATGTGTTCAGATTTGTACGTGACCGCCAATATAGACTCTGAACCTTTCTGTATATATCGTTATTTTTACTCCCTAACACATAGAACAATGGTTAATCTCTAGGTTTATAAATCGTTATTTTATTCCTAAGACACAGGAAAAGTGTTTAAGGTTTTAGTTTATATCCTTAGTCTGAGGGAAGGAAGAATCGGTTAAACCTAAGATTTTTCATGCAAGATTGCACACTTTGTAGCATTTTAGATCCCCAAAAGCATCAGAAACTTGCATGACGTCAGCAATAGTACGATATTGGAGGCCGCTGAGTTTTCTTTATCATCTTGGGATTTAGTTAATATTCTGAGAATGTTAAATAAGATACACAAGGTGGATGCTCAACCAGTTTGAAATCATATTCCCGAACAGCAGCCATGGTAACATCGCCTTGTGTGGTGAAGTATTGTCCTGATTGAAGAGCTCATTTAACGACAGTTTTTTCCTTTTTTCCTCGATTTTTTCCCGAAACTGCCTGAAGAAGTCAGTTTGATACCTCCCACATATAGTGACCCCTTTAAATATAATCCAATAGCAGCGCACCTTTTGCATCCTAGAAAACTGTAGTCATCACCTTCCCAGCAGATATGCCTTTGCCGTTTCCGAATACGGTGATCCGGGGTGTTTTTATTGATTTGACTGTTGTTTGTTACGTGTTCGAGCAATTTATCTATATTAAAGTTCCAACCAATACTAGGTATATTTAGATATCTTGATTAAACAGGACCTTCGCAGAGCGTCGCATATACGCCCGAAGGGGCTTTTCAGTAAAACAAAAACAAAACAAAGTAAGTTTAAGCCCTTTCGCCAAGTCAAGGGCAGATCACTCCGAAATGTCCACGGGAATCAACATCATGCTCGTGTAATGCAAAACCAGATGTCATAGAGGTCCATGTTGGAAAGTTTCAATTAATTCCAATTCAAGACAGTTTGATTGTTAGTTTCGTCTATCACTTCAAGACAGTTTGATTGTTAGTTTCGTCTATCAAAATCAAGCGTTCTGATTGGTCAGAGAAAAATATTAATAACTCAAAGAACAAAATTTTGAGCACACAGCTATTTTGTATGCTTGCACATAAAATAGTTCCATAAAAAACGCATTGAAGTTTGTAAAGTACTTATTAACTTGATATCATTAAGTCATAAATGAAGAGATTTTTTGGTTGTTTTCATACAGGAATGAAACTAAATCTAATCACACTTACGTGTGAATCCGCTTCGCGTATTCATACAGTGTGATAAGTTTTTTCGTTTCATACCTCCATGAAAACAACAAAAAAATCTCTTCATGTATTAGATGTAGGAGCAGTTGAGAACAAAAAAAAATGCCAGTGAACAGACAGACAAACAGACAGACAGATGGACGAACGGAAGACCGGGGGCACAACATTACACGACCTTTCGGGAGTATAAAAGGTATGTTGTTAGACTACCAGACGAAACTGTTATTTTTAAGTTATATAACAAATGTCATTTTCAGTCTGCCTCTGTTTCTCTTTCTATCACACAGGTATGTCTGTCTCTATCTTCCCCCCCCCCTCTCTCTTGGTGACAACAATATCTTCGCCATCGGTTTGAGGCTTTTATTTTTTCATTTGCAACATATTCGAATCTAAGGCTATAAATGCCATGTTATTATTCAAGCAGACCGAAAACAAGCCATACAGAAATGACGTAAGATAACATGTTCAGTGAATCGTGAATAAAACAATAAATTCGGCCGTGTTTTCGCATTCCCTATTGATGGGCGCTCCTTCATTTTTAATCCTTTCCCCTGAAAATGAGATGACAAGATGATTTAACGAAACATGAAAATTAAAACTGAGAGAACAGGCTTTTTTCCTTACAATCAAGTTTTTCAAGATAGTTTTTTTTTTTAAATCTTGTATTCAGGGCTTGAATAAAAATGAATTAAAAATCGTCTGGTACCAAACTGCTGAAATAACAAACTTCCAAAATGGTCTTTTATGAACACAAATTCACTTTAGTTGAACATTTTAAAGGTAAAAGTATACAGAAGGTAATCGAATCATACGGAAGAAGATCCGGTTAACCCTTGTTAATTGACAAATGGCGGCCGTCAATACAGCAATAAACCGACCAATCAAATTATTTATTCAGCCCGAACCTGAGCTTATCAACTCCGAAATTGGCGCCATTTTTGTTTATCTTTATTGTTGGTTTGGCGACTTACACGGCGTAACTACAGCTTGAATCGTTTAAGTCACCAACCAACCATTTTACTCTTTTGTAACATGCTACTGGCCATAAGTTTTGCAAAATAACGCTGTTAAAATCGAAGCGGAACTTCCTGTCGGAGTCAATGGGAGGGGCAAAAGAAGAAAGTGGGCGGGGCCAGCGATTGGTCTATTTTTGAATAAAATTCTTTTTCCTAATTTCCATAAAATCAAAAGACTGAAAGCACTAGAATGCCTGAATATGAGTCAATATTTCTTTTTGAAAATTGATTTTACAAAAAATTGTAGCGTAAGATAAATTGATTGATTAAATTGGGTTTAACGCCGCTTTTAACAATATTTCAGTCATATCGAGGCGACTGGAGCACCTAACAATTGATTCCTGGTATTTCTCACACCAGTACTACCACTACACTCTTTCCTATCCAACTTAGGTTTACGGTTATCCACCCATTGGTGAGAGACAAATGTCGGAAAGAATATGTGCCGCCGCCGGGGATCGATCTAATGACATCCTATGATTGAAGATTAGGAACCTTAAACTGTAGATATGTGCAGGCTGATCTTTGTCTATGCCTCCTGCTAACACAGGAATATTTCGAGTTCTGTATGATAAGAGTTTAAATACGAAATTTGAGATATGTTTCAAAATCGCAACAAATTGAGTAACTACAGAATGAAAAAGCTGTAGTTACGACATTTTTGTCGCATAACAATTTCTAATTTGATTAGACTTTCCTTTGAAACTGTTTTCAAAAAACACTACAGTGATTATTACTGTTTGTTAGAATTATTTTGACAAACACATGTTGAAGAAAAAGAAAATTTGCTAATTTAGGAAAAATCTGAAAAATCTAATCTACGACACTTAATTCGTAAAAGGCCATCTGACGTTTAAATGCAAAGAAATATTTTTGAACGAAAAACAAATAACGAGGTTATTCCTTGTTTGACCCCATTGTTGCGTTCAAACAAATAAATCTTCATCATATAAATCGACGACAGCTATTAGAAAATATAGTCTTTTTTCCCCTACAAAAAACAATGTAATCTTATACTTACATGTACTTTCTTTCTACCAATGATTTAACCAATTACCAGACGTCAAATTTTAGACTTGAAAGAGATTACAGACGAAAATTTTAGGTTATGAAATTATAGATTTTTCTTTAATTTTCTGGGAAGAAAACATTTTCGAAAATGAAGAAATTGCTTGTTAACCCTTTCCCACAGGAAGAAATTTTAGACTTGTCCAAATTGAAAGAAGCTGCAGACGACAATTTCAGGATGATGGAAGTTAGATTTTCTCGTCTTTTTGAACAGAAAACATGGTGGAAAATGAAGAAATTGCTTGATACAAGCAATTCATTAATTTTACACAATGTTTTCCAAAGCCTTTTTCCTGAGAGGTGTAAAGAAAAGAGGGATTGTGTGGGAATGGGTAAAAAACGTTTCCTTAAGGGTCGTCAAAAGCGTCATTGTGTGGGAATGGGTTAAGATTACTGTAACTCTGTTATCTAATTATTTATTTATTAATCATGAGTACATGTTACAGAGCGGCCTTGATCTAGAAAAGTAAAATAGAATTTATAACGGTAATAAACGAACTTTTGTATAAAACTTAACGCCAAATCCGTAAACCTGACGTTATTTTACTATCATAGGACCTTTTTGCTTAATCGGCTAGGAATAAAATTATTCTTAATCTGTTCTTTTTCGGTTCTAAGAATAAGAAGGTCACTTCTTAAAGGATGTATTTATTTGTACAATGGTTAGTCCATCTTAATCCATTAAAGCGCTTTCGAGCGTACTTCCGTGTGAAGAAAAGCTCTATATAAATGTGGTAAATAATAAACTATACTTCCCAGACAATCCCGATTTTTGACGCCCTCACGATTAAAGCTTTGGGAATCATTGTGGAAAAAGGAAAAAAATGCTTGTTCCACAATATTTCTACCCCCCCCCCCCCCCCAAAAAAAAAGAAAAAAAAATCCACCAAATTAAATCATTGTCTGCAACGTACTTTAAATTAGACCAGTCTAAAATTTCGTCGTCTGATTATTGCTTAAGGAAAAAGTAACCTTAAAGAATATTATACTTACATTGCTAATAGATAAGAAATATTCCTTCAAAGAATCTATCCTTTTTAACGAATATCCGAAAATATATCGTTTGAAAAAAAAGTCGAATGAACAAAACACTATTATTAAATCCAGAATTATCACTGCCGAACACAATCACCTATATATCCTCTCAATATTTAGTTCAGTGACCAAATAAAGTCAACTCTGTAAAAGTCGAGTCAAAAATGTATAAATTATAATCAAATATGCAAACAAGATGTTAAATAAGCCAGCCATCGACAAAGTGTCAAGGTCGATTGGAGAAGACTATAAGGTTTGTGTACTCGGAAGAAAATGCCAAATCACTGACTGACGAATTGTTTCATTGTAACTTTAGTTTTACGTTAACCCTTTCCCGTTTTATCCCTGGTTTTTACGTCCCTGTATTTTTTCTACTTGAGAAAACACGGTGGAAAAAGAAGAAATTGCTTGTAACAAGCAACTTCTTCTTTTTCCACAATATTTTCTACCATACTGAATGATTATTTTTCAAATACATTCAACTTTAAATTGTCGTCTGCAAAACGTTTGAATTTGGACCAGTCTTAAATTAAAAAAAAAAAAAAAAAAAAACTATAAAAGAACGAGAAGGGTGAAAGTGACATAATGTGTTTGACACATTTCAACACAATCGCGCTTTTGACGATTCCAAACATAGCTTTGAAAAATATTGTGCAAAATGAGGAAATTGCTTGTTACATTATTCTTTATTATCCACGATGTTTTCTGCACTAAAAGACATTAAAAATGTCAACTTTTGAACTTGTCGTCTGCAACAGGATCAGTCTTAAAAATTGACAACGCGTTAGATATCACATTGTCGTTATTTTTATACGCTAAGAAATGCTTTCGGTCGTGTTTGGAAGAGATAGATGGTCACTTACTGGTAAAAATCCGAATAAGACAAAGTCAACTAGCGGAAACTAAGCTTTCAATGATGATAGATAGAAATTCTTTAAGTTGATAACATCATTTTGGTGGAACAGAGCGTGGCATTATGTGATATATATTCTCTTTTTTTTCACTATGTTTCAGACCTTTAAATGCTTAATTCATAATAAGCCTTTACACGTCATCGACGACCGAACCCTTAAATTATGTCGCATGTGTTCCTATTAGTATTGGGCAGTCGTAAACCGAAAGCAGATGACAAAATTTGAAATTGCCTATAGACTCTTACAACAAATGATTCAAAACCGATGCTCTCTTAAATATCCTTTTATCAGAGCACGATTCATTCTTGATCAAAATTATTCGGTTGTCCTCTTACCCCTTCAACAATAATTGGACAATGTACATTATATTGGCTTCGAGATATTTATTCAATATTTTTCAAATCTCAATAAAAACGCCGCCCTCTTGAGAGTGTATGCAAACACTGCTTATGTCAATATAAATTTGGATTTCAAATCAGAAATTTTCTTTCCCCTTTCTTCTTATCTCTATAAACACAATGATGTACGCATCTTGTGTCAGCGCCAAGACAGTAATCAGAAAACCAGGTTCTAGGAATACCAAATAGACGGATCGTGACTTCGAACCGGTGGTCAACTTTGACAATTGTCGTCATTTTTATGAAAGCATTTTGTTGGTTTGGCGACTTAGTTCCCCAACCAAACATTTTCTTTTTTGTTTGTTTGTGACATGTTACTATCCATAATTTTGCAAATTAAGTATCTAACACGTACATCCTGTTTGAGCTCGGTGAGCTTAGCCGGCTATCCGTCAATTGGCGAGTTAAGGGTATACTGAACCGGGGGACACTTGTTTACAACTATAACCTTTAAATTATAACATTAGCGACCGTGTTGTTATGCTCCCCGAAGGACGAACATATAGCCACCTCTTCGTCTGTCCGTCCGTCCGCAATTTCGTCCGTCCGCCAACCCTTGGGTAAAATCGTATGAAACTTCACATGTGAATTCTTATAATAATGAGCCGACGCATATTTCCTGATTTTTGAATAGCTCCTAGGTCAAGGTCATAGTTCAAGGGCAATGTATAAATTATAATCAAACATTCTCTGACCTTGCTAACAGGATAGCTCATTCAATTATATATGGATTTTAAAATAACTCGGCACAATTGTTCTCAAACATGAGTAGATGTACCATTTGAAAACTATTTTAAGACTGCTCCAATGTCAAGGTCACAGCTCAAGGTCACGGTTAAATTTCAGTACATATAGCTCCTAAAATTATGGATAGATTTCGATATAACTTGACACAATTGTTCTTTATCACGAGTAGATATACCATTTGCATTTTTTAGACATCCAAGGTCAAGGTCACAGCTCAGCTTATGGACGTATTTCGAAATAACTTTGCACAGTTATTCACTATTATGAGTAGATGCGCCACTTGAAACAAATTTTCAGACAGCTCCAAGATCGAGGTCACAGCGTAGGGTCGTACGTTAAAAATTTGCGTCTGGATTAGGGCGAGCATATATCCGAATCTGCGTCTGTCATTCTCTCCAAGCCCTTTCCCGCTTTATTTATACTTTTTGTTACAGGGCTATATTCGGGTTGCGTAATCCGTCTCTGACTGCTCTTGTTCTTATCAATTTGTATTTACCAATACCTTTGAACGTATTCGCATTTTATAAGCTATAACACTTTGAATTCTTAACCAGCAATACGTGGGCGTATACACAAGTCGGTCGTCGGAGGTTGACACATTCTCGCCGCTCGACTATACTGGACCCCTTTAACATCGCCCACTTTTTAAGATCTACATATTTCTAAAGTTTTTTTTTCTCTACATTTCTCCTAGTTAAGCTATTTTGGATAGGATAAAATTGAACAGAAGATCTATAATAATATCCGAAATTTGTTGATTTAGCAAAGCTTTATATAAATTAACTGTGTAAACATTATTATGTCATCAAAACGGTCATAACCTGTGAGATATCCACTCAAAAAATGGTTTTGCGCATCCGCCTCTTTCCATCGAAATAGACAATCTGTTTATATTCTTTAACCTATTACAAGACGGCAAACTGGTACAAGTTGGAAGGAGATGCAGACGACAATATAAAGTAGATGAAACTATAGATGTTTTCAACTTTCTAGATCGAAAATTGGTACAAGCAATTTCTTCTTTTTACACAATACTTTTCCTATTGCTTTCCTTGAGGGGCGCCAAAAATCAAAATCGTCCCTCTGAGGGAATGGGTTTAAGCAAGCTAAACGATAAGGAGGTATAGAGACATTGCAACTAAAAATACGTGCAAATTCAGTTCAACTTAAGCGACAAATAAAAATTGCTTGCTTATAAGGCGAGTTCTTCCTAAAAACATGTTTTTTTTTTGTTTTTCTAATTCTTTTAACACAGATTACTTGCTTATTGGAGCTGGCCACTAAGATACGTTTAATAGGTAGTTATCTGTTGTAAAACTTCAAATCTTTTCTCTTTGAGCCATGGCTTTGCATGCTTCAATGTTGAGTTATAGTAATGATACCAAATCGAGCTATGTAAGATTTAAATTTTTTTGAAATTCTTAATTGAATACTTCATCAGCTTTTAAATACTGAATTTTATCTCAGACAAACCCTATAGTCATTATACAAATTAGAAAAATAGCAGAAAAGGAATTTCCCTCTTGCAACATTGTTTTCTATCCTATTTGATACGAATTTTCAATTTAAAAGAAATATGATATGTCGTCTCGTAATGGATTCAACAACCATGGTTTGGTCACACTACCCCTATTCTGGTTATCACTTACGAAATCGGGAAACCACTGTTATGACGAAATCAGTTTTTGTGTTGACGTCATCAATAGTGAGTGACCAAAATCTTTACGTCATCAGTTAGTATATGCGGATAGTATTTGGCGGTTGTTTAACACAAAAATGTTGCTCCCGATCCTTAAAACGAAGCTCTAACAGTTCACGTTTTTCGGTGACAAAGCACATTGTTTTACGGTAGCAGTTTCGGCGAAGGGTTTGAAAGAAGGTGGGTGTGTTCAGAATAATAAATAATCCATGTCATACATTTAAACAATAAACTGTAGATCACGACATCATAAAAACTCAACGTATTATCCAACAAAAAATTATACCTTCCAACCCTTAGCATTCGAGTCTTTGCCCTGAGTGGATAATGACAAAATGATTATAATCGCTTCGTTAACGGCTCCCTGCTTTGAGTATACATTTTCTAATCGAAATCACTAACAATCGTGTTATTTTGATTTGATAGATAAAAATGCACGAAGGCTTTTAACGTCTCAGGTTTTGTAAGTCTCAGACAAACAAATTGGCAGCAATGACATTCAGAATAACCTGCTGTAAGTCCCATGGACCCTCTGGAGTCGAGCTCTAAAAGGTCATAGTTACTTAATGCTCTATTCTAAATAAACTATGCTATATTTTCAATAATTACATACATTAAAACAAATCAAATAAGCATGTTGATAGTCAAAAACACTTTAACCCGTTCCCACACGACAAAAATTTAGAGTGGTCCAAATTGAAAGGTGTTGCACGCGACAATTTTAAGTTTATGAAATTTTACTTTTATTCAACTTTGTGGTAAGAAAACATTGTGGTAAATAAAGAAATTGCTTGTCACAAGCAATTCCTTCATTTTCCACAATGTTTTCCCAATTGTTTATCTTGAAGGGTGTACAAAGGCGTCACTGTGTGGGTATGGGTTAAGTGTTGTCGCATTGCATGCATAATTTAGGGGAGTGTAGTGTACTTACTTAAATCATTATGTATGCAAGACATGCAAAATTAGTTTGGCAAGATTTTTCTCAAATAGCCATCCTTGGTTTCTATGGTGAACAACAGCAACTAATATCCTTGTTTTACACAGTTGATAAAAGACGTCATCATAACATTATCTGACTGAAAGATGTTACGGTGCTGATCTAGCTTTCTTACAAACACGCGAAGATGTTATGTGAGAGAAGGAATCATTCGAATTTCATCGAGATGAACTAATCTCAACCTCGTCTAGAATAGTAAAAAATGACAAATTCACCAAGGTTCGTTCCTTATTTTTATATTCTTCACTCGAATTTTATCAGTTTGTCAACAAATCTCTTGACTTATCCTATATATCCAAAACTAACTAAGCCAATGCATTTTCGTCAGCACACTGGATTACATTAAGACTTGAGATGAGGAACCATCGGTATTCTAAGTAATGTCATTGGTGGTTCCTCGAATCTAAATGAAAGTTACCTAAGGGTAGAAGCATAGTCAAGAAACAAAATTCAGATTTTTAACCCTGAAAATAACTTAATAGAATTTTGACAATACACTGAGTATGACACTGAGGTTCAGTACTGGATGAGCAGGTAATAACGGGAATCTGGAGTGGCTTAGTAACACCATACGATTAACAATTTTCCTTGTGTAGAAATCGTGAGTTGTAGGTTTACTCTTCATCTTCACTACCAGAGCCTCACGGGGAAGCCATTTCAGAGCTGAGGACGATTTGTCTGCATGTCAGAATCGAAATATTCTAAGGTATGTAATGTTCGAGAGATAGACATACATTCAAGAAAATATTCAATTCCTCATTATATTTCAATGTTGTTCTTTTCTCAAATAAAGGTGTAGCCGGGTAGTGTAAAGGGGTGGAGCGCTTGCATTGGGACGGAGAGGTCCCTGGTTCGAATCCGGACGGAGTCGAATATTTATTTGCAGGTTACAAATGTAACCATTTAAATGATTGATACAGTGAGTCTTAGTCAAGAACACAACATTCCAAGGATAATAGATAAATTACAATAAGTACAAATAATATTAACATAATGGTTTCTTATCGTAATTTACAATCCTCCTTCAACAAAATATGCAAAAACCTAACCCCGCGAAATACCATGGCATTTTGCTATAAACATTTCCATCTTTGATCATTCGATTCGCCCTGTAAATAACGCCTAGTTAATGCAACTTCGAGTGACAGGCGCTCTCTAAATTTCAGTCTATACCCTTCTTTAACATCAAAGAAATGAATCGAAATGATAAGTCAATGATGATAACAATGATAATAAAGATAATACTATAGTGATAAAATAATGATGGTAATGAAAATAAACGTTAAGATAATACTTATAGTGATTTTTACATGATGATGATTATGATAACAATCGTTATTATCATAATAATAATAACAATGATTCGATTGTAAATTTATTTATCCCTTTCCTGATTAATCCCGCCATGGATTTTACGTCCCTGTGTTTTTATACATGAGAAAACATTGTGGAAAAAGAAGAAATTGCTCGTTTCAAGCAATATCTTCATTTTCCGCAGTATTTTCTATCCTACTGAATGATTATATTTCAAATAAAATCGAT
Organism: Fragum fragum; assembly: GCA_946902895.1. Taxonomy (NCBI): domain Eukaryota; kingdom Metazoa; phylum Mollusca; class Bivalvia; order Cardiida; family Cardiidae; genus Fragum; species Fragum fragum. The sequence goes on from OX336374.1 coordinate 60,011,420, forward strand.
TTGAAATTTTCGTCTGTAAAACCTTTGAATTTGGACATGTCTAAAATTATACCATACGGTAATGGGTTAAACGATTAGCAGTATAGATTTTCAATTTCTCTAATAAAGTTACCTGTATACATTGATACATTTCTCACCAACTTTAAGTTTTGTTATTGACTGTATTCATTTAACCCATATCCAGATAATGCCGCCTTTTAACGCACTACCAGGAAATAGGCTTGGTAAAACATTGTGGAAAAAGGTGAAATTGCTTGTGACAAGCAATTTCTCCATTTTCAACAATATTTTCTGCTCAGAAAGACAAAGATTTTATAAAATTTCATCAACTTAAAAAAGAGTTATCCGTATTCTGTGATCACGAAAATCAGGATTTATTGTTCTAAGTTGCAATAGGCATGTGTCTCCTTTCTCTTTCTATGAAGATCCATATTTATCACTGCAGGAATATTTGGCTTTGCAGAATTGCCACGAAGTCATTAATCACCATAACAACATCTTTTTTAGAACGAATGATTTTGGGATATTTTTTTATACAATGCTCGTATTATGAAGACAGATTGAATCTAAAAAAATTTCATTGATATAAACATATATCTGTATATAGTAAAAGCAATTTCTTCGGACACTCAGCGGTTATATAAATCATTCATATTTATATATGATTAATAGACGGTAGGTCCGATTGTTACTCGGAGTAGGTCGCATGAAATCTGTTTAAAGTAACAAGTTAAAAGAACTTTTTAGTAAAACACCCCTTTCGTCATGATAATGTCAGACTTTCGTCATCAGCATTTGAACATAGAGCATTTACTTAGACGCCATTGGTCATGGCGCTCGCACCTGAGACAAAGTATCAATTTCTGCCAATAAACCAATTTAACGTTAAGCTATGGATTATGTTAAAGGTCGGCCGTAACAAAAAGGCCTAAATCCCGAGCATCTCTGCCCCCATCCGATCCAAGAGAAGCTATAGAGGTCCAGGCAGTGAAGCTTCATACCGAATATCAAGGGGCTCTATGCATTGTGGCCCAGAAGGAGGAGGACATCTTTAAAGATTTTCTTCTAGTTTCACCTATCTTGCTATGGCATCCAGACTTCTACGTGGATTTGGAAAATATTTTGCAAGGAAACCAGACAAGGCAAGTCCCTCCCAAATTTAAATCAAGTAGCCCCTTGGGTTTTAGAACAGTTGATGTTATGAGAATTCCTGTTGAATTCTATATGGCATGATTCACCTCGTTACTCTGCTCCTTTTGACCAAGCGGTAATCTTTAGCCGTTTTAATAGCTCAATGCACCGTTGTTTTGTGGCAATCCAAAGACTCTAAGCTTCTAGGTCAGAAACAGTTTTAAACAAGATGTGTTTTTGAAACACCATGCAGGCTTTTTTTCGGAGATGTGACCTTGATAAGTGACCTTGACATTGTCTCATGACATAGACCTTGTTATCTGCAGATGCGCATCGATGAGATAAAGTAGTAGTAAATGGTAATTTTTTGGTTAAGTGCATCAACATGCCAATTATGAGGTTTATATCTTGAAAAGTTTTGATGTAATTGTAAATTTTAAGTTTTGGGTTAAGTTATTGCAAAATTTTTACCTTAACAAATGACCTTGACCGTGTCATATGACCTCGACCTTGGTATCTGTAGATGCCTATATATCATCATGCCAAAAATGAGCATTGTGTCTTGAATAGATTTTAAGTAATTGTAAATATTCAGAAGACAGATAGATAGACAGACAAACCGAAAGAATGACGACTGGACAGCGGTTTAACAATGTTATAAAATTTAATCTTTAGATACGGGGACATACAAAAAATATTCACAAAATCATTGCATTTGACATCAGAGTTTTCACAGATTTTAATCAATTTCGAAAGTTCGCCTTTTTGTCACTACAAACACATATGTATATAAATTTTGATGTCTTGAGAAATAGAAAGAACTTATGAACAATCCGACCAAATTTGTTTGGGAATTGGAACGATGGATATTGGTGGGATCGTGGTGAGAAATGTTCAAAGACAACTTTTTTTATTTTCTTACAGGCCTGATACCAAATATCATGATTAAAGAATTTTTCTAAGAGGTAAATTTGGTAACACTCCGGGCCAAGTATCAAAGATCTTTGCCATTTGTTTCAATAGAAGTTGATTTTTGCAAGATTTCATAATTTTTCTTTGGTTGCTATGGCAACCAGAATCTTTAGTGCCATGGCAACCAGAATATTTTTCAGATATCAAAGTTATCGCATGACTGCGACATCTGGTAACACACCAAGGCCATTGCAATAGCCCGGGGCTTGCTCCGAAAATAACCGAGCCAACATTTTTTAAGAAATAATTGATAAAACTATTTGACATTTCTTGGAATTTTTAAAAGTACGAGTCAGAAACGATCCATAATTGGCGTTTTTCTAGTAAAGTATTTAACCCTAAACTGTTTTCCAAAATTTTGGACTTGTCCAAATATGAAGAAGCTGCAGGCGTAAACGAAAAGTGAGTGCAATTTAAAAACCTTTCAACCATCTGAGAAGAAAACATTGTGGGAAAAGTAAAAATTGCTTGTCACAAGCAATTTCTTCTTTTCCAACAATGTTTTCTCAGGTATAAAATCACAAGAAGGTAAAAACCAAGAACTGTACAGGAATGGATTAGATCGTTCTCTAGGAAACAGAAAATGATTGTCGACAATAAATGTCAGAAAGGATGTGTTAACAGAAGAAATTGTGATACCGAAGTTTTTTCTTTGATAGTAAATAAACATCGTTGATTTTTGTTAAAAGAACCATTTGAAATGCAACCAATTCACTAAGATCTGACAGGGAGTTCATCTTAGACATCAAACAGCGTTATTTTACAAAAAATATGGCCAGTAACTTGTAACAAAAAAGTGAAATGGCGGGTTGGTGACCTTAACGTCGTAACTGCAGCTTAAGAAAATCTATAATTATGACGTTTCATTCGCCAAACCAACAAAAAAAAAAAAAACAAACAAAAAACAAACAAATAAATGTCTACAAATATTGGAGCTCAAAGTCTACAATATGAGTGATCGATTGATTCTTTGATTATCAGCCGAGATGCGTCAATTTATACTATCAATAGGAACTGCACTATTTTTCAAAAGAATGACCTCTCTGTCCCGAAGCAAGCGCTCTACCACGTCGCTATAAAAGCTAGCTTGTACGGCAAGGCAGTATAAGCACCCCTTATACACTACCCGGCTACACTTATGCAGTGCTCTTTTTGGATTGGACAGCGATACAAGGTTTATGTATTCGAAATAAAACTTCTGAAATTAATTAAGCTCGAATTTCAATCCTTTAATACTATCTTAAACAGAATCAATTGAGGAACTTTCCTGCCAAATTTGGTTGATTTGTTTGTTTGAATGGGGTTTTACGCCGCTTTCAACAATCTTTCAGTTATATCGCGGCGGCTGGAGCACCTAACAATGGATTCCTGGTATTTCTCACACCAGTACCGCCATCACATCCATTCCTAGCCTCCAGCTGCTATCCAACATAGGTCTACGATTATCGACCCATTGGTGAGAGACAAATAGTCGGAAAGGATGAGTGCCGCCGTCGAGGATCGAACCCGGGACCCCTAGATTGACAGTCCGACGCGCTACCAACTGCGCTATGACAGCGGCTCAAATTTGGTCGAAATCGACAAAGCGTTCTGAGATTGACGTTTAGAGAAATTATGAACGGACGACGTACCACGGACATTGGGTGATAACCAGGTGAGCTTGAATAATACCATTGATAATAAAATAAATAAAGTTTTATCATATTTGGAGAAAAAGGCACGAGACGAAGGGTTTTAATTTCTACGGTGAAATGTAGATGGTGCAGATAAGCTACATTAAAACAAGGAAATTATTATATGCGGTAATAAAAATGTTCCCATAAGACGCACTTCATTATCGCCCACTTATTGTTTTGTATTTCCTCTCTCCTTGTCTTCTATGAACAGTTTTGCAGTGGTCTATAGGTATCGTTTGGCTATTTTAACTTGGAACCATTATCATGTCCGTAAGAGTTCGGGGAAAATCGATATTATGCAGTATTTTAGGCAACCTGTTTCTATAAATAGAATTTTAATTCCAATAAACCAATTGACCAATCGCTGGTCCTGTCCATTCACTTTGTTAGTCCCACCCATTGACTCCAACAGGAAGTACCGCTTCGATCTCAAACGGCCTTATTTTGCTAGTAGAATGTTTGGTTCGCGACGTTTAAATCGCTTAACCAACAAAATGGCTGATAAGAATGGCTAGTCTCAATGAATAATTTCATTGGTCGACTGGTCATTTGATTGACAGCCGGGATTGGTCAATTTCCACGCAATCCTGCATTTTACAATCCTTAAAGAAGTGTTGTTTTGTAAACCAATTTAGAAAACAAGCAGTTGATTTATGTTCAATATCGTTTTCTTCCTAGAAAGACAGATAGCCGTCAACATAAAACTTGTTACCTGCAACCTTTTGTTAGTTTGGACCAGTCTAAAAAAAATTGTCAGGTAATGAGAATGGTTCCCGAATGTATTTTTTCCTAATGTTGCAATTGATGGATAGCTGGTCCCGCCCACTGATTCTGCTGGCCACGCCCATTGAGCTCAGACAAAAAGTTCTTCTTAGATATTAAACGGCGTTATCGTGCAAAAATGTTTCACACTTATCGCTGCTTATGTTGGAGTTTCTGGTCCCATTTGAATTATTTGATGAACAGATGCGATCAATAAAGACCATCGTGAATTTGACTAAATAAATGGGAATAAGCATTGAAGAAAGTGAAAAAACTGCTTTCTTCATCTACATTTTCACGATGTTTTATTGAGTTTTTGGATAGTCGTAAAAAAGAAAGAGTTTAAATCATAGACTAAAAAACATTTAATCCCCAGTAGTATAGTTCACTTTGTTGCCAAAAAATAACTTTTAACAAGTCAACAATGATAATCAGTCAATATAAAGAGTCATAAGGTTAGTTTGACGAAAATGAGAAGGAGATAGAAATGGACAAATAAAAGGAAAGAAGAATTATTTCTCAAACTAGAAACATGTCACTGACGTGGATGCTTAATTGCTAGTCACATGCCCTTCAGTTGTGACCTTGAACTTTGGGGTATCAAAATAGAACTTAACGCATGACACTATAGTACTCATCAAGGAATTTAATCTTTAGTTTCGTGTGTCAAAAACGGTGGCTTTTCTTATTGGTCTCAAAAAATTATTCAAACCTCCATGAACAAAATTTTGAGCGTGCAGCTATTTTGTATTCTTCCGCACAAAATAATCCCATTCAAAAAAAGTATAAAAATGTGTAATTTTTAGCTCGACAATATTGAAATATAAGAAATGAAGAGAATTTTTGTTGTTTTCATGGAGGTATGAACCGAAAAAGCTAATCACGCTGTATGAATACGCGTAGCGGATTCATACTTTGTGTGATTAGGTAAGGGTTAGACAAAAAAATGGTCTCTTCATCCCTTACATCAACTGTGTCAAATTATTTTGAAATCCATAATTAATGTAGACGATATGCTCTCGATATGAATTGGACACACACAAACACACCTACACATCCAAACACACGCACCTACGTACACTCTCACACACGGACAGGGAAATCTCAATATGCCTGTCGACATTATATGGCGAGGGCATACAAATAGACGGCCACGAACAAAGAATTTTATTCATCAAAAGGTTTCGAAAAAAAATATGTATATAACAAATTTACGATGTTTGGACACCCGCGGAGGAAAAATTCGTGAAAATGGCGAAATGCAAATTTTGTAAAGCTATGATTTAAAGTATAGTCTTAAAACATTTATTGAAATACGCATTCATACTGATTATCATTGTGTCTTTTTTCCGAATTGTGACCAATAATCAACCTGCATATATTTAGTCGTTACTATTTCAAAATTCAAAACAAGTCTTAAGTAAAAGCAGCAGTAGAAGAAGTTACAACAACAACATCAATAGCAGCAGCAGCAATAACAACAACCAAATATTTAACCCATTACCAGAGGGCAAAATATTAGTCTGGTCCAACTTGAGAGGATGTGCATACAATTTACAGTTTATGAAATTTTAGATTTTTTCAACTATCTGGGAAGAAAACAATCAGTAAAATGAAGAAATTGATAGTAAGAAGTATTTTTTTCATTTTCCACGATGTTTTCCCTACGCCTTTTTTCTTGGGTACGTCTAAAAAACGTTATTGAGTGGGTATGGGTTAATTTGGCTGCATACAACAATGACAAAACTGTCTTTGTTTATAAAGAATGCATTATCACTACCAAGAGAAATTAGTTCCAAGATCAAATTTTTTCGTCAAGAAACAAGTTCATCTTTGATGGGGGGGGGGGAAAGAGGACAACAACAACTTGTTTTCTTTTTCGGTTCGTATGGAGTTTCTTAAAAGTATGTTAATGCAAACTTATTGATAGTTAAGGATATGAGGTTAAAAGTCTTGCCTGCAAACGGACCGCGATTAGTTGTATTATTACAAAACTTTTTTCTACCACAAAATTATGATTGACGTTTAGAGCACCTGTTTAAATATGATTAATTACATAAATGTATTCAAAATATTCAGTCATACGTAAAGACATGCAGGCGAGACTATGTTGACCCTTCTCTATGCGATCTAAGGGTTCACATGAGAAAAAAAAGTGCATTTTTTCTAAACTTCTAAACATATTTCCCCCCGTTCGTCTTTGTGTTAGCGCGTCGGACTGTCAATCTAGAGGTCCCGGGTTCGATCCCCGACGGCGGCACTCATCCTTTCCGACTATTTGTCTCTCACCAATGGGTCGATAATCGTAGACCTATGTGGGATAGCAGCTGGAGGCTAGGAAAGGATGTAATGGTAGTACTGGTGTGAGAAATACCAGGATTCCATTGTTAGGTGCTCCAGCCGCCGCAATATAACTGAGAGATTGTTGAAAGCGGCGTAAAACCCCATTCAAATCGTCTTTGTTTAGTCACACACGCCTTGAGCACGGTTTACAGTTGGACTATATAACACGAACAACGACGGTGCACGTCTACTCGCCGTACCTCCAAAAAATCGTGCAGTCATACGGTGTCCGTGTGATTACCACATAGTTTCACGGGCGCCATAGACCATGTGACCACAAATCAAAATATCGTGCGAAGCCCATAACACGTTCACACGCCGTGAAATCTCTGAAAGGTGACCGTTTTTGTATCGCCATTTGACACTGGCATGCTCGAACGGTACTTGATCTTGAAAAAATTCGTCTACGGTATCCGTTCGGTTGCCGTGCGGAGATCTTTTACGTAGGCCCGCATGGTCTAGAAAGGTTCTAATAGGAACAGCGTATGGACACCGCACGAAAATCGTTATCTTTCGATTACCGCGAAATCGCCGTCCGGCGTCCGTACAGTAAATTAGATGAAAAAATGCTGATGCGTAGTCCGTGATCAATATAAACCAGCCTTATTCACCGTTGGCGGAGGTATCATGACAGAGCTATTTGCAAAATTTATCTCAATCTTGTTATATTCTCTGTTAAATCGTCGTAAACAAGCATCATACTGTCCTACTTTCGACGATTTAGTACTGATTAAAAGAATTTACATTGACACCGAATCGAATAATATTTTACGTTTATGATATGATACAATCATCATTTAAAATATCTATAGAATTAGTTGTTTCTTGTTACGAGCCACTTCCTAGCCTGCTGCTTTGTTCTTTTATTCTGAATAGATGTGGTCAAAGCTGGCTGCAACTTATCAATTTTACCGTTTTAAACGGAAAAGGGTGTAGTAATCATCACGCAATCCCAGGTATCTATACTATATTTTACGTGAGGTCACCTCGAAAAGCGGGATTGTGTTGGGAATAGATGAATGAAGAGACGAATGATTAAAAAAAACACACAACAACAGCAGCAGCAGCAGCAGCCACCACCACCACCACAACAACAACAACAACAAACAAACACAACAACAACAACAACACACACACACACACACGAGGACCATGATGGTCCTAAATCGCTCCTCTGAGTACGATGGTTCATGGCTTCATCAAAATATTTATATTTATACAAAATAGCAAAGCCCTCTGTCTATAATTGTGGAGAAGATGTTTAAGGATTTTCTCTACTTATCCTATTGATATAGATGTTCCCACCATATAGCTCTAATTTCCTGAATATGGTAATGCTTTGGATAATTGACATGAATACATACCAAATATCAAAGCTCTAGGCCTAATGGTTTAGGAGAAGAATGTTTTCAAAGATAACATTCTTTATTCCTATCTAAAATTAGGGATCACAAATTAGGGATCACAAATATCAAAGATTTTCAAAGATTTCCTTATATTCCTTTGTAGAATCAGGGATCGCACAGAAAAGGGCTAATTTTCAGAGTACGATAATTCTTTGAAGTATTTAGGTAGAGGATCAATAGGTGATGCTATTTACCAAATATCAAAGCTTTTGGCCTTCTGGTTTAGGAGGAGATTTTTTTAAATAATTGTTTACGGACGGTTTGAATGGGATTTTATGTCGCTTTCAATAATCTTTCAGTTATATCGCGGCGGCTGAAGCACCTAACAATGGATTCCTGGTATTTCTCACAACGGTACCGCCATCACGTCCTTTCCTAGCCTCCAGCTTCTCTACGATTATCGACCCATTGGTGGGAGACAAATAGTCGGAAAGGATGAGTGCCGCCGTCGGGGATCGAACCCGGGACCTCTAGATTGACAGTCCGACGCGCTACTAACTGTGCTATGACGGCGGCTTGTTTAAGGACGGACATAAGGACAGATGGACAGACGGACGCCGGACAATTACCGATCACAATAGCTCACATTGAGCACGTTGTGCTAAGGTGAGCTTAAAACACAAACAACAACTACGATAAAACCCCCGCCGTCCACCTTTGGTTCTAAACCCAATGACTATCAATAAGAGATCCCGACGGAAGGAGTTGAGCTGCAAACGATTGTCATGCTAAATAGGTATACTGTAGGCACACGTGCGTGCATTACGTCACGTGGTTTAATAGACGTATGTTTGTCTTATACACATCAAAGAACAAATGGCACGAATCGTTTTAATTAAACAGTTGATCAATATTCTCGTTGTTTGTTGAATTTGTTATAGCGAAGTGAGTTTTGAACGATATTTTTGTTTAAGGTCGGCATGACGAAGAGACCTCGTGACTTTGCCGGAAATAGTCATTATTAGTGTTCCTGTTCTTTATTTGGAGGCATATTTTAAAGATATTTGATACTAAGAACCGATGCAAGATTTCAAATCCCAAATTGTCTCTCTTTTGCTCTATCTTTCTTGTCTTCCTCTCTCTATTTTTCTATCTGTCTGTCTGTCAGTGTTTCTCTCTCTCTCTCTCTCTCTCTCTTTTCCCCCTCTCCTCTCTCTCTCTTTCTCTGCGTGTTCATCAGGGGATATTAAAAAAAGTACTTTTTTTCGCTTCGACCCGTAAAGTAACGAATAATTGTCCAGCCAAATTGTTGATCAAATAGTGTTTCGACAAAATTTGACCAAACTAATTTGTTCTTTAAAAATTATGCATACTGCTCCGTGATATCACAAGTTAGACAGACAGTCAACAGTTGTACAGGCAAGAAATAAATCACAAGTATGGAGAGCAGAAGAGTGAACGCGTGTGATTATGTGCTTTTTACTGGGCTGCGACAAGAAACATGTCGGTTTATGATTTATAATGATATTTATGGCTTGTTATGGTTTGTAATTTCTTGTTAGCAACGAGCCATGAACAGACAAATAGTCTTGCGGCCTTGTTTTCAGGCTAGACAAATTGCAAGTTGTGTTAATCTCTGAAGAGATACCGTCCATTTTTGATACCAAAGAAGGGATGATCTCTAAAACGATTCGAGAAATCCGTATTTCGGCTAACCAAGATTTGCATTTTTTCATTAAATTAGAACAAACAACCATGTTATAATCTTACAGATGAATAGAGTTGACTATAATAACTATCCTACCTTACTATATAAAAACTTTTAGAATATGACATCTGGTTGACCTCTGGTGGACTCAATCTCTTTTTTCAAATATCTGCTGTATGGGACAACCATTAGGTCACGTATCGCCAGACCCCTCACAATTATCATGAAAAATATAGTTCACAAAGGAAAAAACAACCTGGATGGGCAAAGTCTCCTTGATTGATGAATTGAGAGACAGCATTTGGTATGAAAACCTGTCTAACACTCGATTATGAGGTCCAGGGTTAGATCCCCGGTCGCGGCAAATATCATTTCCGACATTTGTCCCCCATCAATGGGTGGATAATCGTAAACCTAAGTTAGCAGTTGGAGACTCGGAAAGGATGTATTGGTAGTACTGGTATGAGAAAAATACCAGGAATGCACGGTTAGTTGTTCGAGCCGCCGCGAATGACTGAAATACTGTTAAAAGCGGTGTTAAACCTCATTCAATCAAACAAAAACAATTTCATCTATCTGATATCAAACTGTTGAGAATTGATTTGAGAAATTAAAATTTACTTTTAAGGCCTAGGTCATCTCTAAAGATCAAGCTTAATTTCAAGGTAACATTTTCGAAGAATGGCCGTGCAATAGATGTTTCTTTCATTTTTACACGGTTAAATCTATTAGACACTTTGCCGTTACCTTGATGTGTTCTCTGTGTTGAATTTGCATTGTGGTTTATTTGAAATAACAACAACAACAACAGCAACAAACAAACAAACAATACAGAGAAGTCATTACAAACATGGTAGTGTTTCAGTATACAGTTAATATAATCAGACAAAATGACCATTAAGTAAAATAAGAAATAAGTTAAAAAAAGAACAACGCTAAAATAATTCATTTGTTTAGTTTTAACTTTAGGTCACGAAAATGAATTACCTATGTTCGGAATCAAAACAATGTCACATATGTCAAATGGCATGCTTACAAGCTTCTGACTTGTTAGGTTTGTAAAAGTACATCACTTGTAATCTTTTTGACTTCTCGTATATGACAAACATTTGTTTTAGCCGTTTTATTTTTGGTTTTATACGGTCCCTCAGCTAAAACAGCTTTATATATTTGTAATGACATTTTATCATATTTTGAATATTCTGTTTATTCAAGTGCTTCTTCGATCTTACCAGCAATGGTCTAGAACTTTTATATCCCCAAAGGACATACATGTACCCTTCCGGCTAGCGCTGCAGTCGGAATTCGGACCCGTTACCCTCTCTGCTACCCTAAATACAAGGCCATGCCTGTTTATATCGAATTGAGAACCTCTGTCAGTATTTCAGTATTAAGAAAGAAATTCTTAGAACATCAAATCGGCTTGCACAGTTTAATAATAAAATTTCAAACTGATTTATTTCTGGTATCAGGTAAGTGTGATAAAACATAAGCAATGCCTTTACTCTAGAATATATGTACAAGCATAGGAGGGCACCATTTACATACAAGTGCTAGACATTTGTGATTGCTTTTTTCATCTTAGATCCTACTCGCCAATCAATCTTTTTCGAACGTTTAATTCAAAATTTCATAACACGGGTTCTGATTGGACGAAACAAAGCGGTGATTTACATTCGGACCCTACCCTGTGCTAGGACACAAAGCGCTTAGTAAATGTTAAAAACAGTGTTGTTAGGCTATCTATCTATTTGCCAGTGTGAAAAGCGAATTACAAGACTGAACCGCTCGCTAGCGTTTGTTTCGTACATAACGCAGAGATATTACAAAATGTCAAAGTCTTCTGGCAACGACGGCACTGACGTAGACTCGGGCTCTGACGTAGACGCAGTCGACGACCTGGCCGCGGCAATAGCTCGGGTTTCTCTCCGACAACAGCCGAGCTAAACACAACTTTTCGAAAACATCTTTTTCATTGCACATAAAACAAGTATGCAATACACACCGTATCAATTTTCCAATTGACCAATCGCTGCTTCCGCCTACTTACTACCTTTGCGACGCCCATCAACTCCTTCAGGAAGTCCGGATTCGTTTTTAAACGGGGTTAATTTGCAAAATTTAAGGCAAGTAGCTTTTATCAAAAACGTATAGTACATGTAGTTGGTTGAAAAAGCTGTAGTTACGACGTTTAAGTCTCACAACCATTAGAAAAGGTTTTCAAAATGGCGGCCAGTGTCTGGGTTCAAAATTTATTTCTGGTCAAAATGAATGATTTCATTGGTCGACTGGATATTTGATTGACAGTCGCGAATGGTCAATTCTTAATCAATAGCTAATCATAGTGTCTTTAACTATAAGAAATTATATGTTTTAGCTGTTTCTCAACCCGTTCCTGTTCAATCCCTGTTTTTTTCGTCCCTGTGAACCAAAACTTGAGAAAATATTGTAGAAAAAGAAGAAATTGCTTGTAAAAAGCAACTTCTTCTTTTTCAACAATATTTTCAACACTACTGAATGGTTACTTTGCAAATCAAATCCAAAATTGAATTCTTGTCTGCAAAACCTTTGAATTTGGACAGGTCGAAAATTGTGCAAAACAGGAAAGGTTAAACACATTAACCTCCCTCACACCGACCTGACATGTTCCAGCTTCTATCCTGTACTTTATAAAATCACTGATTTATGTTTTTTCTGTGAAAAATTAAGTGTTGAAGAGATAAGACCGACTTGTTTCGCGGAAATCTCGGCACCATAAATACTTTATGATTTTAATGACCCTTTTAACCCTCTCCGACACAACAAACTTTTAGACTGGTCTAAATTGAACGAATTTGCAGACGATAAAGGCAGGTGGAATTAAGAAATTTGTTGTCCAATAAGGTAGAAAGATGTGGACATTTAAGAAATTACTTTCGCAAGATAATGTTCTATAATATTTTACAAAGCTTATTACTCGAGGGGCATCAAAAAGCGTGAATGTGTGGTAATGGGTTAAATTAACATTCGAACACATTCGACATAGTGAGGGGGGGGGGGGCATTGAAGAATCACTAGCCAAGCCCACTGCCCTCTGACAGAAAGTTCCTCTTAGATATTAAATGACATTATTTTGCAAAGTCTATAGCAAGGACATAGAAGCCAAACGTAAAATGATTGGTTGGTGATATGAGCGTCATAACAATTACGACGTTTATGTCGCAAAGCCAACAAAAATGCTTCACACACGTGCCGGCCAAGTCGGAGTTTAGTAGTAAATGAATGTTTTGATTTGTCGATTTATTCTTTGATTGAAAAATGCAAACCATCGATTATAAAGATAACAATAGTTACAATAAAGTTAACTGATGGAAGAAGAAATTCGACGCGCTACCAACTTCGCTATGGCGGCAGCTCGCTTTTTCGATTGATGGGAAGGAGGTGATATTAATTTTACAATTTCAGATTGGCCCGAAATACAAAAAAATGCAGAAAAGAAATCTAAGTTTATTAAAAAAATATGTGCCATATAGGATAGAAATTGCTCGTAAAAGGCAAAATCTCGATTTCCAACAATGATTTCCAAAAGCATTTTCTTTTAAACAGGAAAAAGGGTGGGGGGGGGGGTTAGCTCCCCCCAACCCCGATTCCCTGGATTCTTATCAAGTTAAGTGTTAAAAAGCCACACGCATTTAGAAAAAAACAACTTTTCGTCTATAGATCAAATCTCAACATTTAAATCTGTCAGCCCTAACAGATAATAATTTGGTTACTTCCGACGATAATCTTTCTAATAAATTAGCCCCTGTAAATACATTTAAAAACAATCTACTCTTGCTCCATTCACCGACCGTTTCGTTTCGTACGATTATTGCGTTCTTCAGGTTAGAGGAACATTTTTTAAGGAAAATTGAAGTCGCGGGGGCATTATTGTTTACTTTACACATCTTGTTCCAGATTGCCTCATATCAACAATAGACGACTAAGATGTTGTTACGACGTTTTGGGCGTCCGCTGAATGCATGTCTTAGAAAATGTCGCGCTTTCTGCATTTATCCTATACCGTATTCTTTCTTATAGCCAGCTCATGTCCTCCAAAACCCATTAATTTAACCCTTCTCATGCCGATCCCATGAACTTTCTTCTTTGACAGGACGTATAGACTAAGATAAATGTGCACAAACGTACAGTCTACACTAACTGTTCGCCGTTTAACCCATTCCAACTCAATCCCTCCTTTTTACGCCCCTCGAGAAAAAAGCTTTGGAAAACATTGTGGAAAATGCTTCATTATCCACAATGTTTTCTACCCAAAAAGACGAAAAAATTCAAAATTCCATCAACTTGAAATTGTCGTCTGCAGCTTTTTCAATTTGGACCAGTCTAAAATTTTGCTGTGTTGGAATGGGTTCAGTCCTTGGTTTAAATAAAATTAATTATCAAGATATCAATCCAACAATTAGTGGCTTTCAGTGCTTTCTGTAATTTGGATTTTGCAGTATGACAAGGGTTAATTCAAAAGAGGTATGCATAGCATTGCTTTTATTGTCATTACGAAATTACCCCTTAGCATACCAAAGTGTTACTCACCTTTGCATAAATATTTCTGAGTGTTAAATAAGAAAATACCAAATGCTGATGACACAACTTGTTCATATCCTGAACACAAACTTTCACGAACACATGCTGTAAGTCAATAACTCCACCAAGACATAAAACACCCAATTATACTTTTTTGATGATAAAACTAAACAATATTCCACTAAAGCAATAAGTATATTCACATTTGTTGTTTCTAAACAAGGTTTTGGTCTGTGGTCAAACACGGTGGCGTATATTCCAAACAATATCACACACTTTTATTTCTTTGTTTCAATCACTGTTTAAATATTTATCGGGAGTTTTAAAAATCTTCCCTTATTCACACATAGAAGACATCATTTTATCAAACTATTGATATAGTGCTGACTCTCCGAAAAGCGACATGAAAACTAAACAAAAATAGGAGCAAATGATTTTATCATTTACCAGATTGCACACTTTTAGATGGGTCAAATTTTAAGTAGTTGCAGACGACTATTTCAGGCCGATGATTTCAGCCTTCATACAGTGTGATTAAGTTTATAGCTTCATACCTCAATGAAAAAAAAATCATTTTAAAAAAAATAATTAAAACAGGTCCATATTGAAAGAGGTTGCAGACGACAATCAATTTGGATGCAATTTGAAATGAAACCATCCTTTGTCGTAGAAGAAATTGTGGTAAAAGGAAAAATTGCTTGTAACAAGCATTTTTTTCTTTTTCCACAGTATTTTCTCAAGAGTAAGATAACAGCGCCGTAAAATCCCGGATTCGTACAGGAAAGGTGTAAACAGCGGACTATAGGGACAAGCGACTGCATCACTGCATCAGCTATCCCGGGTCCCATTTGCTGACACTAACGCTCACTTGACCAAATAATTATTTCTTACAAATTAGGATAACAGTCGATCTTGATTCAGCGACTACCTCTTTCAAGCGATACTTTCATAAAGCGACGCGCATCAACAATTACATTCAAAATCATAGGATCTTAAAATTATAACAACCAAATCCTATGTTGGTTGATCTCGTTGAGACGTTTCTAATGAGTTCCATCAACACATGATTAAGTGAGAATCGCGCAATAATTGATGTAAGCAGCTGATCCGACCCCTCATACGTCACTAAAATTCTCTTAAACGACCAAATTTGTCAATCCCTTGTGTGGTCTCTTAATACAAGTTCAACTGTACAACATCTATCCCCGACGGCGGCACTCATCCTTTCCGACTATTTTTCTCTCACCAATGGGTCGATAATCGTAGACCTATGTGGGATAGCAGCTGGAGGCTAGGAAAGGATGTAATGGTAGTACTGGTGTGAGAAATACCAGGAATCCATTGTTAGGTGCTCCAGCCAACGCTATATAACTGAAAGATTGTTGAAAGCGGCGTAAAACTCCATTAAAAACAAACAAACAATCAACTGTACAACAAATTTTCTTGAAGATGATATATTTTGTTTATTTCAAAGACACCTATAGCTGGGACAGGAAAAATGCTAATTTTTATAAAAGCTAGATGACAACGTACAAGAATATAACTTCCTATAATTGTTATTCCTTGTAATGCTGCATAAAGTACCTTACTGAATTGCTGTCAAATCAAAGGGCTGAAAGCACTGATAGAACTTGTTGTTCAAAATTCAATATTTTTTTAGAAATCAACTTCATAAACAACTCTGTCAGGAAAAGTACAAGTCTGATCTTAGTCTACACCTCCTGTCAAAACCGGAATATTCCGGGTTCAGCATGACAAGGGTTAAATAATGAAATAAAATTTAGGAAGCACAAACTTGTAAATGAAAGGGGAGAATTTGTTTCATTTCTGACAGCTCTAACTGTATCACCAGGTTATTATCATTGACAAAGACTTGTTTACAAAATTATGAATCCCTGGCCTTAGATAAGATAAATCAACGGTTATATATGAGAGCCTACAGGTTTTATCATGGGTTGGAGCATTGATTTTTCACTTCTGCTGTTTGCTACCAGATCTGTTTTAGATTGGATTTGGATTAAAAAGTACATGTAGTTATGAATGAATAAACATTGGTTATTGATTGGTTAAAATTTAGAAATATATCAGAATTGATGGTTTCAATCGATTCATCTGTCATTGACTGTGAACCACAAAAGCTAAATGTTCAGTAGCGGAGGTGCCATGAGTTAAAGTATACTATAGTTGTTCATCAAATGAAAGATGACTCGATTTTGCACGAAAAATCGAACGATTATTCTATGTCTTTTAAGCAAAAAAAGACAAAATATGACTTCGCAAAATGGCACCATTTCGCACATGAATTATTTGGCAACCTGATGACGTCATCAGGGTCTTTGGTCCCGCGATGACGACGTTTAGAAGCGCTACAATGACATCGAGTTTATCAATTCGATAATTTCACTGCTTTTACGATGAAATTATCAAGTGATATTCTACAGTGAAATCTCGATAATCTATTGGAAGGCTGCTTTATAAGTTGTTTGAATTATTTCACATACTTCAATAACTGACCAATCGCGGCTGTCAATCAAAGAGTCAAGCAACCAATCAAATAATTCAATTAGACCTTAAGCTCTGTATTCTGAGATTTATCGACATTTTGTGACATACTATTATTGGTTTGGCGACTCTAACCTAATTGGGTCGCTAACAAATCCATTTTACATTTTACCACATCTTTCGGGCCATTAATTTTGCAAAATAACGCAATTTAAAATCGAAGTGGAACATCCTGTTTAAGTAAGTGGGCGGGGCCAGCGGACTCGGTGGTCGGGTCGGAATAAGTGGGCGGGGCCAGCGGAGTCGGTGGTCAGGGCCTACGATCGGTCAATTATGTGGTTATGTGATGTCCCATGTAATAATACTATATAAAACCGAATTTTAACGACACTTTTTATCGTATTGTTATTACTGTTTACATTACGTCATCTTCTCACAGTGATGTCACTTCATAAAACATCGAAATGATAGCTTAATACTTCCCGCTTACATTTTGTCACTCAAATAGTATTGTCCATTGTCCAACGTTACCTCAAACCAATAGGACACCTCCTTGGGTCAATGATATCATTTGTTAATTTGTTTGTTTGAATGGGGTTTTACGCCGCTTTCAACAATCTTTCAGTTATATCGCGGCGGCTGGAGCACCTAACAATGGATTCCTTGTATTTCTCACACCAGTACCGCCATCACATCCCTTCCTTGCCTCCAGCTACTATCTCACATAGGTCTACGATTGGACAATATTTGTATAAAGTCGGTCAAATGGCTTATGAAATAGAGAAAGGAAACGTTTTTTCCAATCAAGGTTAAATTGCGACATTGACCTTTGACGTACGTAACCCCAAAAACAAAAGGACATTTCCTTTCATTAAGTTTCATGGTTTTAGGTCAGCTTGCTAAAGAGTTAGAGCACGAAACCGAAAAAGTCTATTGAAGACGGTGGATGAACGGACGGACAGACAGACGGGCAGATACAGTATGTGGAGGTTTAACACGTAAGGTAGTAAGGATGTTTTCGTCATCAATCGGCGACTTAACATTTTTACTGGACTAAACTAGTTTTTATGATCTTTCGTGCTTGTTTATGTTTTGAAATTTAAAGAATTCTTATTTGAAGCAAAGATGGTTTCTCCTGTATTATAACCACAATGTCTTTTAAATGAATTTTGGTTTTCATCAATTCTATACCCATTCCCCTTATTTAGATAGGAGTTTAATTTGACGAAATTATCATTTGAGTACTGATATAGGACAGCAGAGAAGACAATAGGTACTTAAATCCAGGCTCGACGACTTTCATCATGTATAAATTTACGAATCACAAATGATTATCAATTTATAGACTTCGCTTATATCGAATAGCTATTTATATCGAAGTTGAACTCTATAAACTTTTAGAAATTACATCTAATATCAAGGAAATATATCAAAATAAAACAATAAAACCCATATCAGTGTCGATGGTCAAACCTGAAAATTTACTGTTTAAGATGAATAGATAGGCAATATAATTGTTATAAATACATTGACCAATCACTGGCCACCAATCACTGGCCACCAATCACTGGCCACCAATCACTGGCCACCAATCACTGGCCACCAATCACTGGCCACCAATCACTGGCCACCAATCACTGGCCACCAATCACTGGCCACCAATCACTGGCCACGCCCACTTGCTTCGTTAGCCCCCCCCCCCTCGACTCAAACAGGAAGTCTCGCTTTGATTAAAACGGCGTTATTTTGAACAATTTTTATCCAGTAAGATGTATAAAAAAGTAGAATAATCGGTTAGCGACCTAAACGTCGTAACTACAGCTTGAATAAGCTGTAGTTACGACGTTTAAGTCGCCAAATCAAGAAAAATGGTTTACGAAAATGGCGGCCAATGGCGGAGATCAAAACATCCGGTCCGGTCTCAATGAATGATTTCATAGGTCTACTGGTTATTTGATTGACAGCGGCGATTGGTTAGTTTCGAGGTTTCGATCCCCGACGGCGGCACTCATTCTTTCCGACTTTTTGTCTCTCACCAATGGGTCGATAATCGTAGACCTATGTGGGATAGCAGCTGGAGGCTAGGAAAGGATGTAATGGTAGTACTGGTGTGAGAAATACCAGGATTCCATTGTTAGGTGCTCCAGCCGCCGCGATATAACTGAAAGATTGTTGAAAGCGGCGTAAAACCCCATTCAAACAAACAAATTAGTTTCGAGGTAACTCGGGAAATTATATTCATAGGTATCCTATAGTGCTGATTATCCTGGTTTTAAAGGGTTCATGAAAACCGATAAAAAATCTGATGAGTGGTTAACAATGCCTTGCTTCATAGCTAGAAAAACACTGTAAATCAGATCGGCCCTTTCTGAAAACCCTTTTCTACGCAAGCAACTTGTTCTTTGACGAACTAAGAACGTTTATTTCCATACCAACAGGTGTTTTTTTTAAAGCTTTATTCAATTTTTCGATACAGTTGACCAGGGCTGAATGCAGCTGGACCTCCGATACGACTGATCTGGTATCAATATTTTTGAACTGCGAACAATACAGATATCCATAGATCAATAATTTGTTAAAACTCTAGTCAGATTATGAGCTTGTGTGCCTTAAATGATTAAGTTGCGAGATTAAAATCAGAGGAAACATTAAATACCGTTTGATTTAATAATTCAGTCGCTTTCTTAGCCTTTTCTATTTAGAGATATTTTAAGGTGTCCAAGAATATCCTGCATTGGTCAATATTGCATGCCTTATCTTTATATTGCCTTTGTGTGTTTGTTAAAATAGTATTTCAGTCATATCATGGAGGCTGGAGCACCTAACCATGGATTTCTGGTATTTTTCACACCAGTACTACCACCACATCCTTTCAGAGCGTCCTCTTATTCCACTTAGGTTAACGATTATCCAACCTTGAGCGGGAGACAAATGTCGGAAAGGCTATTTGCCGCAATCGGGGAATCGAATCCTAGAACTAATGATAGAGAGTCCGGCGCGCTACGAACTGCACTATGGCCGCTTTAAAAAATATATAATAATAATAAAAAAAGTATAATCACATTTCGTTTTTATTGAGGTATAAAACTATAAAACTAACCACGTTTGCTTTACTGTTTATCAAAAGCATTTTTGTATTGCCTTCCAAGCCCAGGTAAAGCGGGATCGACCCTTGTCCGAGGATGGTCCTACAAGTGAGAATTAATTCTTGGAGACGTGAATACATTTCTTACAAAACAACTAGAAGACTTGTCTTGACAGAGTGCGAATTTAAAAAAAAAAAAAAAAAAAAAAAAAAAACAACAACAACAACAACAACAAAACAACAAAACAAAACAAAAAAAGCAAGAATAAAGAAAAAGGCAATAACAGTAATAATTATAATAGTGATAATAATATATATAATGATAATAATAAAAGAAATTTAAAAAAATCGAATTGTCACAAGAGATAAAAGACTCGTTGGTAATGTTGCAAAAAACGTTCCCTACATCCATTTTGAAGGTTATAGGCCTACCTTTACGTTTTGTTAATAGTTCGTTACATTTATTGTCTGTTCATTAACATACACTTTAATAAAGTAATTTTGTATCCTTAGCTTATTTACATAACAATCACAGTTGTAATCCGTGAAATACACAATTAGGTCAAATATCCGAATACACAGATATCCGAAAATACCACACTTTGACTAACGTCACCAGAGAAACAGTGTGAATCTTTCTCTGCCCATCTTCAAAACATTGTCATATGTAAGCATATATATTCTGTACACCTTGAGGTTTGGATCACGTGATCTCGACGCTTCAAAGGGACGTTCCCGTCCTCTCTAGTGATACAGAAATGTTGCACTAAATTCGATTTTCAATGTTTACATGAATTAGGTTTTCCGTTTTTGATTAAAGCATACCTTGACATTTTCAACTTACAAACCAACAGTTATTTTTCAATTAAGTATTCATTTGAAAATACACTTTAATCTCGGACTAAAGCATTTTCGAATATTGTTTTTTTTTTAATGAGGAAATAATAACTTGAAATTTGGCTTTAACACTGTTAAGTATTCTGCATTGAGATCCAATGATGACCGACTATTTTCACTCTTGGGACACATATTACTGTCTCTGCCATGTAACATGACAGAGACCGTAATACACTTCTCAAGAGTGTAAATAAAGTGCGTCACGATAAGGACCAATTACTTATTTTGTTAACAAGACAAATGAAACTTTTTCTGCTTTTAAGAACAGTGATTTAAAAAACAGGGAAGAAAATAACTAAAAGATTGCGGATACCACTTAAAAAATAGAAAAAGTAAATCATTTATATAGACCGGAAGTGAAACTTTGAACGCCGTCACTGGTTGACAATTATTTCAAGCACTTTTGTTAGTTTTGAGACTTAAACTTTGGTATTAGTCCGCCAACCAACTATTCTATTTTGATTTTTGGTAAAATTTTACTGGCTATAAATTTTGCCAAATAAGGCCGTATCAAAGTCGAACTTTCTGTTGGAGGGGAGTAGGCGTGACAGTAATTCGTCAAAAGACCAATAGTGACTGTCAATCAAAGATACAGTCAACCGATCAAATCATTCATTAGGCAGGGATTGAAATTTGAACACCAACATGGGCCGCCATCTTTGTTAAGCATTTCTGTTGGTTTACTTTTTGTAACATGCTACTAGCCAAAAATTAAAAAAAAAAAAATCATATACAATTGAAGCGGATCTTTCTGTTGGGGTTAATGGGCAGGGCCAATGGAGAAAATAGGCGGGGTCAGCGATTGGTCAATTACACGAGGATTCTTTTTATGCGCAGCGTGTACTCAAACAGACATCTTTTCCTTTTTATATCAAAACTATTATGCTCTAAAAGGAAAAGGGGAGAGATTATTGGAAGGTTTAATCTAAAAACGTTTCTAACAACAACAACAGTATAACGTTTACGTCTATTAAACGTTATCGAACGACCTAGTTTTCAATGTTGTGTATCAAAAATCGTACGTAGGTCTTCGTGATACATGTTTTTATCATAATAAATTAATGTAAAGATAAAAGAGAAGCTAATTTTGCCCCGGGGCGATGAACAGATCCAATAGGGTTATTGTAGTTTTGAGGCTGTGTTGTTTTTGATTTAGATGTAAAATCAAAGCGCTGATGGTACTAGAATGCAGAATCGTTTATTCACTGAGGTTGTCAGTCTTTATTAAAGTATTGCACTACTTGCTACAAACTATCAATCACTTGCCCGCCCACTTACTTCTTTGGACCCTTCCATTGACTCAAACATGATGTTCCGCTTCGATTTTAAACGGTGTCATTTTGCAAAATTGATGGCTAGTATCTTATAACAAAAAAAAAAGCAAAATGGTTGGTGGCTTAAATGTAACTACAACTTGAACAAGCTTGAACAAGCTGTAGTTACGACGTTTAAGTAGCCAAACCAATAAAAATTTCGTCGGATCTCGAAGTTCAAAGCTCAATTCCGGACTGAATGAATGAATTGATTGGTCGACTGATTATATGATTGACAGCCGCGATTGGTCAAGTACAAAACTCCTTTTTCAAAAATAGGTATGATATAAACAACAGAAGACAGTGCACGATTAAACAATATGATTGGATCGGGAGAAGATAAATGAAATACTAGAGGCGCATTTTTCGCTCCACGGGCCTTAAATGATTGATTGAACGGGGTTTAACGCCGCTTTCAACAGTATTTCGGTCATATCGCGGCGGCTGGGCTCTACGGGCCTGAATGTACTGATTAAGCAAATGGTGTTTTCAGGAATTCAATCAAAACTGAATCATCTTTGACATATCTGGCAAATAAATCTAGTCACTGAAATCTTTGAAATAGTTCTAGAGAACAATTTCATTTAAGTCAAGTAAAGTTATGAAAATTTGCTATGTCAGATGAAAAGTTTTTAAACTGTCACTGTTAACTATATATGGACATAGGCTACGACCATAAAAGACACGTTTTTCACTTGATCCAAATAAGATGAAAAAATCTGGCAAAGAGGCAACTGAGGATCATTCATGTGATATTCAGTCGAAATCTTTCAGTAGGTTTCTTAGAAGTTTTTCAAAGTTTTCAGTATACACCATGTATGGAAATAATTACACCCACACCCACCCCCACACACACATACACAAAAGCCATTTTTTCATCCAATTAAATCAGAGAAGTAACCTACTGGTTTCTGGTTTGTTAAAATAGTTAACGCTATATACCATATATTGAAATAAGCCCCATAAATTAAAGCCATGTTTTTCATCTGATCAAAATTCTTTGGATGAATCTGACAAAGATCATTCCTGTGAAATTTGGTTGAAATCAGTCTACTTATTTCTGAAAAGATTTTTAAAGCTTTCCATATAAGGAAATTAGCCTCGCCCATTTAAGCCATTTTTACATCCGATCAAAATTCTTTGAAGGAATGTTATAAAGTGTCACCCGAGGATCTTTCCTGTGAAATTTGGTGGAAATCAATCGACTGGTGTCCGAGAAGATTTTCAAAGTTTTACCATTTATGGAATTAGCCACGACCATTAAATCCATGTTTTCAGCCTATCAAAATACTTTAAAGGAATCTGATAAAATTTGTTTGTTTGTTTGAATTGGGTTTAATGCCGCTCTTAACAGTCTTTCAGTTATATCGCGGCGGCTGAAGCACCTAAAAATGGATTCCTGGTATTTCTCGCACCAGTACTACCACTACACCCTTTCCTAGCCTCCAGCTGCTATCCCAAATAGGTTAACGATTATCTACCCACTGGTGGGAGACAGATGTCGGAAAGAGTATTGCATCCGTCGGGGATCGAACCCGGGACCCTTTGAATGATAGTCCGACGCGCCACCGACTGCGCTAATGACGGCGGTCATCTGATAAAATGTCACACAAAGATTATTCCTCTGAAATTTGCTCGAGTTCTGTTTAGTACTTTCGGAGGAGAAGATTTTTAAGATAAATTTTACGAACAACGGACGGACGCACGCACGACGGACAACACGCTATGATTATAGACCCGCTAGCTTTTAGCCAGTTGAGCTAAAAAGGAAATAGATGGAGTCAGGGAAACAATAGGGTTGAGAATGGTACCAGTATTACAAAAGTATCGCATTAACACATAAAACTTTATAAATTGTTTGATTGAATGAGGTTTTACGCCACTTTTAACAATATTTCGGTCATATCGCAGCGGCTGGAGCGCCTAACAATGGATTCCTGATATTTCTGACACCAGTACTACCACTACATCCTTTCCTAGCCTCTAGCTGCTACCCCACTTAGGTTCACGATTATCCACCCGTTGGTGAGAGACAATTGTCGGAAAGGATTTGTTCCGCCGCTGGGGAAAATTTATTTATGGTTATAAACCAGGAACACGACAATCACGTGCTGGCATGATTTTATCGATTTTTATTGCACGCTTTTTTGCGAATTTCTTACTCAAAGCCAGTTTGTCAAAGAAGATTCCAATCATTGGTTAAAAAAGGGTAAGTCGTTTTGTTAACTCTTTCTTGTTCAATCCCTGGTATTTACGTCCCTGTATTTTTATACTTGAGAAAATATCGTGGAAAAAGAAGAAATTGCTTGTAACAATTTCTTCTTTCGCAACAATATTTTCTACCCGACAGAATATTTATTTTTCAAAAACAACTACAACCAATCAACAAAATAATAAAATAAAAGGATAGAAAAAAATCAACTTTAAATTGTCGTCTGCAAAACCTTTGAATTTGGAACAGTCTAAAATTTTGCAAATCAGTGAAGGGTAAATACAGTGAATACTCGTGTGCATCAAGTGGGTTTCAGATATAATTTAAGTGAGCGTATCGAAAGAAATAATTAATTGACCGATCGCGAGTGTAAATCAAAGAATCAATCGACCAATCAAATCATTCATTTTGACCGGAAGTGGACGTGGCACTCAAACATCAGACGACATTTATGTTTAACTTTTTTTTTTGAATAAGCTTAAATAAGCTGTATTTACGACATATAGATCGCCAACCAACCATTGTGCTTTATTTCAAATGCTACTGGCCATAAACTTTGCAAAATAATGCCCTTTGATACCGAAGTAGAACTTCCTGTTGGAGATCAGTGGGCGTGGCCAGCGGATTCAGTGGGCGGGGCCAGATCTCCACCTTTTTTTTCTTGCAGAATTGAATCGCAGCATTGCACATTAACACACCGAACATTTTCAAATAAAGAAGGGCTAAATATCAAATAGTAGCATCAGCAAAATGTTTTATTTTCGATTAAATGTGTGCTAAAATCTTTTGAGGAAAAATATAAACAACAATATCATCACCACCACCACCATCCTCATTATCAAAAACAACAGTTGCAGCAGCAAGTCCATCCCACATATACATGTATCTGTGGGCATTTATCTGAATCATCGGCATAGAATTTCCGAAAACATCAGCAGAAAGAAAACTTTATTGAAAAAAGTAATTTCTCTTATTTAGCTACTAATTGTTAAAGAAAACGGGGACTTTTCCAGTCATCGGGCGTCAGCTTCAGTGCTTTGCTGCCAGTTTCATGTCTCTGTTACTACTATTTCTATCTATATCTATTGTTTTGACCTTGATATCATCCCTTAGGAAACGATTCATTACTCTGACATTCATCTAAATAGAATTTTTACCCCCTTTCGACTAAAAAATCCTTGGTTAAAGTTTTACAAGTAACTGTCAAGTTTGTGTTATATCCCTGTTCTTGCATGCACTATTGCCCTTAAACTTTGCATCTTTCTTGGCTATAATAACACTCCGGCATTTATATAAGTGGAAATTTGACCATTTTCGACAGAGAAATTCTAAATTATAGTTTTACGTGCAACTGTATTTCCATTGCTTTCAAACAATAAACGTGTGTTTGTGAACATAATATCAACCCCTTAACAAATATTCATAACTCTGATGTCTGTTTTAGTGGAGTTTTGACCTTTTTCGACTTAGAAATTTAAGTGAAGATTTTTTTATCTCTAATACTACAAAGGGTTATTATTTGAAACCATAGATTGATCGATTGAACTTGATTTTTAACAGTAATTCAGTCATATCGCGGCGGCTGAAGCACCTAACCATGGGACTTGTTTGAGTTAAAAAAAAACAGCTGTCAATTGACCAATCGCGGCTGTCAATCAAGGAATCAAACGACCAATCAAATCATTTATTCAGCCTGAAATTGGGCTTTGAACTCCTGTCAAGAGTCAAAAGGCGGGGCCAATTGAGTAAGTGGGCGGGGTCAGCGATTTGTTTAATTCCAAAAGGTAAAACCAATGTATCGTATGACATGGCTTTAATTCACCTAGTTACAGATCTTCGATAAGCTGTATTGTTACTCGGCCTAGTGACAATTTACCAATCGCTTGCCCCGCCCACTTATTTCGTTATTCCCGCCCATTGACTCCAACATAAAGTCCCGCTTCGATTCTAAACGGCTTTATTTAAAAAAGATATAGCCAGTACGGTGCAACAAATAAGGAGAACAGTTCATTGACGATTTAAACGGCGTAACTAAATCTTGAATTAGCAGTAATCACGACGTTTTAGTCGCAAAACCAACAAAAAAAATGGTTAACGAAAATGGCGGACAATGTTAGAGATCAAAACTCATGTCTGGTCTCAATGAACGATTTAATTTGTCGACTGGTTATTTAATTGACAGCTGCGATTGGTCAATACACCCGACAGTGGTGAACTTGTAACTGGGCAATCACAAAATCGTAGGATTTACAAATTTCACATTTTAGGCAATGATAAATATACATGTATAAGGAAATTCATATCTAACAATAATATAGTAGGAAATTAAAAGAATTGTTGTCCTCATTCCCGCAATGAATTTTGTGCTTTAATTTTATATAGCTACGTAATCGTAAAGAACAATTTCTGCAGTTTTGTGCTGATCTTTTTAAGAATTTTTAGTAATTTTCGCATACTCTCTCAGAATAACTTCTTTGGTCTTATTTTTAGCACTACTGGCCGAAGGCTTTTTCCCGCCCGGCGTCCGTCCGTTAACTTTTCCTTGTTTACGCGATAGAGTCCACAGTTTTTATCGGATTCTCTTCAAACTTTCTCAAATTGATTGTACCATCATAAGGATCTTTCTTTTCAAAATATGGTCAGATCCGTAGAGAAATACGGGAAAGGGGCCTAATTAAAATTTAATTAATAAATCCTCGTTCACGCGAAAGAGTCCACAGTTTTATTTAATGAGTTCTCTTCAAACTCTCTCAGAATGATTGTGTCATCATAAGGATTCGACAAGAAACACGGGAAAAGGGGACTCATGAAATATTGATATTTAAAATCCTCGTTTTCATCGGATTTTCTCCAAATTTCCCAGAGTGATTGTATCATCACCATAAGGAGCGTTCCTTTCGAAATTTGGTCAGATCATGCAAGAAACATGGGAAAAGGGACCTTATGAAAGTTTGATTAAGAAAATTCAAATAAAAATCCTCGTTTACGCGCTAGAGTCCACAGTTTCTTCAAACTTTCACAGAAAGACTGAACTATCATAAGGATCGTTCCTTTTGAAATTGGGTATAATCCGTCAAGAAACATGAGAAAAGGGACCATTTGAAAATTTGATTTAAATAACTTTCGTTAACACTATGGATTGCACTGTTTTCATCGGATTCTCTTCAAATATTCACGGAATAATTGTACAATCATATGGATCGTCCCTTTTGAAATTGGGTCTGGTCCGTCAAGAAACACGGTAAAAGGGGCCTTAAAAAATGTAATTGAAAAGTCAATAAAAAATCCCCATTAACACTCTAGAGCCCCAAACTTTCGCCAAATTCTCTTCAAACCTTCTCAGAATGACTGAATCACGATAACGATATTTAGTTTGGAAATTCAGCATGATCTGTCAAAAAACTGGGGAAAGTGGACTCATGAAAGTTTTATTATAAATCTTCGTTAACACGCTAGAGTCCACAATTTTCACGAGATTGCCTTCAAACCATCACAGAATATATGTACAATTTTGGGATTGTTCCTTTCGAAACAGGGTCTGATTCGTTAAGTATCATGGGAAAAGGAGCGACCCGAAAATTTAATTAAAATATTCTAGTTAACACGCCAGAGTTCAGAGTTTTCAATAGATTCTCTTCAAACTTTCACAGAATGATTTTACCATCGTATGGGTTGTAGCTTTCGAAATGGGTCTGACCCGTCAAGTATCACGGGAAAATGGGCCTAATGAAAATGTAATAAAAATCTTAATAAAATGATGTTCCAAGATTTCAGAGAATGATTGTACCATAATAAGGATTGTTTCTTTCAAAGTTAGGCCTGATTCGTTTAGAAACACAGGAAAAGGGGCCCTATGAAAATTTATGCAAAAAATATCTCAATAAAAATGCTATAAAGTGCTCAGAATTCAACGGGCTGTCTTCATACTCAAACAGAATGAATATACTTTGTAAGTATAGTTCCCTTCAGAATTGGGTCAGATCCATCAAGTAGCATGGGAAAAGGGGCTGTATGAAATTTAATCTATGAATCCCTGCTAACACAATGAAGATCACAGCTTTGATCAAAATGGGATTTGAACTGTCAAGAAACACGGGAAAAGGGGCATTATGGAAATTTCTTTTAGAAATCCTTGTTACCAAGTCCAGAGCTTCCAGCAGATTTTCTACAAACTTTTATAGAATCATTGTACAATAATAATGATTGTTGATGTTGACATTAGACCTAATCCTCCAAGTATCACAGAAAAAGGTATGAAATTTGATTTTAAAATGCTTGTACCACAACTAAGTCCGCAGTTTTCATCTGATTCTGTTCAAATTTCATAGAATGTTTTTACTATCATAAGAATTGTTTCTTTCCAATTAAGGCCTGATCTGTCTAGTGTCAGGGGATAAGGGGCCATATGAAAATTTCATTTATAATCCTTGTAACAAAGGGGCCATATAATTTTTTTAGAATTATTCTGGTTAACATAGTGAATTCCCCATATTTCATCGTATTCACTTAAACTTTCACAGAATGATTAAACTAACGATAAAGTATCACGGGAAAGGGGGTCTTATGAGAACTTGATTGAAATATATTTGTAACACAATACACTCATCGGATTCTATTCAGAGATGCAGGGAGTTATTGTGGCATAGGAAACACAGAAAAAGGGGTCTTACAGATTATCATTCAAAACATTCTTGTTTATGTGATGAAGTCCACAATAACTATCAGAGTGTCTTTAAAATTTCACAAATGACTATTGTGTGGTCATAAGGAAAGTTCCTTGCGGAAATGAAAAAGAGCCATAAGAAAACACAGAAAAGGGGGGGGGGCTTATGGCATTTCACTTAAAACAATCCTTTTTACCTGAAAGTCCACAATTATTATCTGATTCTGATGAAAATTTCACAGTATGATTATAGGATAATAAGGAAAATATCTTTTGGAAATGAAGTGGATCTGTCATGAAACACGGGAAAAGGAGCCTTAAGGATTGTTGCTCTAAACAATAAAGGGAATAAAGTCTAACTTGTTATTTTTTTATGCATTCTTCTTTAAACAATTAACTTCCTTTAATATCAGATATCTTTAACAGAAAACTTGATAAACAGTAGAGCGTATCAGGCTGTAAGAGCATCACTTAAAGTTTTTTGATCGTTTCGCATTAACAAATACACTCAAATGCTTTAACGATTTCATGCTTTGCACTAAGACGTTATTGTTTCGGGTTCCTGCAAATGTAGGCGACCGTAGATCGTGAATTAATTCTAAAATATTTGATACTTAATATACTCAATTAACATTAAATTTTGTTTTCCTTCAACAACCGCATAGTTTGACAAATTACAAATACATTGACGTAAAAAGTTAGGGTAATATGGTAAATAAATATTGAAGAAAAATGTCTTTAAAATGATTAGATGAACTGAAGAGTTGTTGGAAGTGGGATCAGGCAAAATCTACATGATGTATGAATTTTTCAACGTAATCTTTCCGTTCAAGACTTTGTTTAGGACAAAATCTCATGTCGATTAAGTTTAGCTCCTGATTTGCTAAACCTACCTATCAATAAAAACTGAAACCATTTTAACGAGGCAATAAATGAACTGTATGAAAATCCATAC
The DNA here is from genome assembly GCA_946902895.1 of Fragum fragum. NCBI lineage: Eukaryota > Metazoa > Mollusca > Bivalvia > Cardiida > Cardiidae > Fragum > Fragum fragum. The sequence goes on from OX336374.1 coordinate 60,041,545, forward strand.
ACACACTCACACATAAAAAAATGAAATAAATAATAATAATAAATAAAAAATGCAATTATCTGAACCCTATATCAATAATTTTGATAGGGCTCCAATGAAACCATCTTGCTACAAATTGAGCATTCGGTGTTATCTCGGATGTATCAAGAATAGACTCAAACTCTTTAAAGAGATTTTTTTTATTCTTTCATATTTCCATTTGTTTAAAACCCGAAAAGCGGAAACGTATTTTTTCTCAATAAAGTGGTCAGACGATAAGACCTGTGTCATTAAAGAGGTTCGGAGGCCATAAAGTTAAGATTCAACGAATTGAGCCACCGATGTTTTTAGATCGCCAACACGGTGGAAACCTTTGAGACATTTTCCTGTATATATGCCAATCAAGAAACACTTCCCAGCACTATTTTTGGACCGCCAAAAGACTGGACTATTTGTGTACACCGCTACAATGAGATGATGTAGGCTTTGAAACACACTTAAGATATGAAGACAACATTTTTTTATTTTCATGGAGGTATTAACCCTTGTCATGCTGTATAGGTTACCTTATTGAATTGCTGTAAAATCAAAGGACTGAAAGCACTGATAGAACTCGTTGTTCAAAAATCAATATTTCTTTTAGAAATCAATTTCATAAACATCTCTGGCAGGAAAAGTCCAAGCAGTGGTTGTACATCTCCTGCCAAAACCGGAATATTCTGAGTTAAGCATAACAAGGGGTAAACGAAAAAACTTTTCACACTTTAATACGAATCCGCTTCATATCTCCATGAAAACAAAGAATATTCTTTCATTTTTTATAATGAATTACATCTAGCGAAAAACAACAACAACAAACAACAACAAGAACAACAAAAAACCCCATCAAATAAACACAAAAAGACAAAATTATATTAAATTTGATACATTTTATGGAACTATTTCGTGCAGAAGCATACAAAGTAGCTGCGTGCTCAAAACTCATGGGGTATGAATATTTTATTCGGCCAATCAGAACGCCCGTTTTTTGATAGACGAAACTAGAAATAAATTAATCTATCTTTTAAGACAATCGTCACAAAAGAAAAATTAAAAATCTCAACGAAAAGACTATCTTCGTGATTAGAAAACGTGAATTCTTTATCTGTTCTATAAGCAGGAATATACCCAGAAACTGTTACCTGCATACCCCATAAAGTACAAGCCATTGAAGATAAATGATTTAAAGAGTTTGTATAATTTATCTTACATATGTTTTAGCGTTTATTTTCCGGTGTCTGTTTTCTGGACTCCCTGCTGTAGCTTTGATAGTGTATTGACGTGTGAAATCTGCACTGCCAAAAAGACATGATGGTCTGTAAATTGTCCTGGTTTAGGAACCAATGAGTCAAAAAGTACCATAATGTATACTGCTTTACGGTACCTAAGGTTTAACCCATTCCAACACAGCAAAATTTTAGACTGGTCCAAATTGAAAGAAGCTGCAGACTACAATTTCAAGTTGGTGGAATTTTGAATTTTTTCATCCTTTTGGATAGAAAACATTGTGAATAATGAAGAAATTGCTTGATCCAAGCAATTTCTTCATTATCCACAATGTTTTCCAAAGCTTTTTTCTCGAGGGGCGTAAAAAGGAGGGATTGAGTTGGAATGGGTTAACGGTTAGTAATGAAATCAACAGCAGCCAAACGCTTTACTTCAATATTTGGGACCTAAAGTTTGCTTCATATTACATGTAAACAGGGTCTTTAAATTCCAAGATTTCTTTGTTAAGAGTTTGGACGATTTGGACTATTTATCGAAAAGTAAAGAATTGAAAATAGTTAAAACAACAACAACAACAACAACAACAATTATTTCTACCAGTAAAAACTTAACGTTGGTCTCGGCTAATATCCTGGTTGTTATGAGTCCTCAGTCACCCAGTCTGAATGGACTTTTTGTCTTTGAATTTCAAAGTAAGATTAGATTTTGAAAAAGAAAATAGTTCCATACTGGTGCGGAATGCTAAATTATTATTTCACGCAATCGGTACTTTTTAATGTTCATAAGCTTTCGCTTGAAATAGATGTTGTGTAGTATTTTAGCCACCAGGTTTCTATAAATATAATTTCAACGCCATCTCTATTTCTAGTTAATCAAGTTATTTTTATGCTCAAGGCGATTATTGACCAACCGCGACTGCCATTCAAATAACTAATCGACCAATGAAATCATTCATTGAGACCAGAAATAAGTTTTGATCTCTAACCTTGGCCGCCATTTAAAAAAAAAACCTTTTTTGTTGGTTGGGAGACTTTTCAAGCTGTAGTTACGACGTTTAGATCGCCACCCAATTATTATACCTTTTGGTTTCACGCTACTTGCCACAAATTTCGCAAATACATGCCATTTAAAATCGAAGCGGGACTTCCTGTTGGAGTCCGTGGGCGTGGACATTATAGTAAGTGGGCGGGGCAAGCGATTGGTCAGTTGTAATTGATATCATAACCATGTGTTAAAAATGTATAGAATTTTTTAAAAGCTTGTTAATTTATGGACTTAAATAAAAGAGAGAAATAACTCCTAAAATTCGACAATTTTTTTGTCTACTTATCCTATAAACATGTCCGAAAGACTATTTATATTTTCCTAAATTATTTCCGAATCATTGAGCTAAAGATGATACTGATGGCTTTATGATAAAATTATGTTAATTCAGTAGTCGACAAATTTATGTCAGAGGGAATGAACTCTGTACGATTCTGACCGATGGCGTGCGCATGCGTATAATCGTTAGTCGAATATATCAATTTCATTTCCATGTGTACCATAATCTTTTATTTTAATTTCAGTCTTTACAAGAAACATGCGAGTAACTCGTTTATCTATTTGTCAAAATCGGTCCTCAAGACCTATCTGGAATTAAGCACCAGAGAGTCATAGCTGTCGAATAATTTCTAAAAGCTTTGAATCTGTAGTGTTTTAAGTTTCAGGCTATTGTTCCGGTATTCATATAAAAAATCAGAGGGTTGTTAAAAACAGTCATTTATTGAATCAAAGACTCTAAGATCTTCCAAAAGGACCCTAATGGCCGCGTTATTTGAGTTCCTTGGACCCTTAATTCTTGAAGTGAGACTAACACCATAAATAATTACGAATACGAGTAATATGTAATAGAAAGAACTCCAGAAGATAAGAGCCTAAACATATTTTCTCAAACTGTTCACATGCGGTCGGTGGGGTATCAACTAATTGTTTAATTCAGTTCTCACTGGTTTCATCATCTGCAAACTTTTCTGTAAAGTAATATATCATTTTTGCATTAATATACGGTAATCATCCTTCGTTTTAACATAAACCATGACTATGATATGAGGAACATAAAAGGAACAATATCAGGTATCCCGCTTTGTTATATTACTTGTCTATTATGTCTGGAACGTTACCCTGAATTCTGCCACACCAATCTTTCTTTGGGAAACTTGTACAGGAAACTTTTCTTGACTATGTTACAAGTAGTGAAGAATTTTCCATTGAATTTAGGTTGTGTATGCAAACCGTTCTTTCTCTAGAATAAGGGGGAATCATTTTTTAGCTCTACTGGCCGAAGGCCACTAGAGCTATAGCGATGACTTTTTCCCGTCCGGCGTCCGTCCGCCGTCCGTCCGTCCGTTAAACTTTTCCTTGTTTACGCGATAGAGTCAACAGTTTTCATCGGATTCCCTTCAAACTTTCACAGGATGATTTTACCACCATAAGGATCGTTCCTTTCGAAATTGGGTCATATCCGTCACGAAACACGGGAAAAGGGGCCTTATGAAAATTCAATTTAAAATTCCATTAAAAATTCTCATTTACGCGATAGAGTCCACAGTTTTCATCGGATTCTCTTCAAACTTCCTCAGAATGATTGTGGAACGATCCTCATTCTGAGAAAGTTTGAAGAGAATCCGATGAAAACTGTGGACTCTACCTTATGAAAACTGTGGACTCTAGAGTGTTAACAAAGATCTTTGAATTAAATTTTAATAAGGCCCCTTTTCCTATGTTTCTTGACAGATCAGACCCATTTTCGAAAGGAACGATCCTTATGATGGTACAATCATTCTGAGAAAGTAAGGATCGTTCCTTTCGAAAATGGGTCTGATCTGTCAAGAAACATAGGAAAAGGGGCCTTATTAAAATTTAATTCAAAGATCTTTGTTAACACTCTAGAGTCCACAGTTTTCATAAGGATCGTTCCTTTCGAAAATGGGTATGATCCGTCAAGAAACACGGGAAAAGGGGCCTTATGAGAATTCAATTAAAAATTCCTCGTTAATACTCTAAGGTCCAGAGTTCACATCAGATTCAATTCAAAGTTTCACAGAATAATTGTACCAACATAAGGATCGCTCCTTTCATAATTTGGTATGATCCGTCAAGAAACATGGGAAAAGGGGCCTTATGAAAATTTAATTAAAAATCCTCGTTTAGGCGATAGAGTCCACAGTTTTCATCGGATTCTCTTCAAACTTTCACAGAATGATTGTACCATCATAAGGATCGTTCCTTTCGAAAATGGGAATGATCCGTCAAGAAAGACGGGAAAAGGGGCCTTATGAAAATTTAATTAAAAATTCCACTAAAAATCCTCGTTTACGCGATAGAGTCCACAGTTTTCATCGGATTCTCTTCAAACTTTCTCAGAATGATTGTACCATCATAAGGATCGTTCCTTTCGAAAATGGGTCTGATCTGTCAAGAAACATAGGAAAAGGGGCCTTATTAAAATTTAATTCAAAGATCTTTGTTAACACTCTAGAGTCCACAGTTTTCATCTGATTGACTTCAAACTTTCACAGAATGATTGTACCATCATTAGAATTGTTCCTTTCGAAATTCGGAATGATCAGTCAAGGACCACGGGAAAAAGGGTCCCGATAAAATCTGGATTGAAAAAGTCCTCGTAAACACAATAGAGTCCATAGTTTTCAACAAATTCTCTTCAAACATTCCCAGAATGATTATTACATTAAATGGTTTGTTCCTTTCGGAAGTAGGTTTGATCCATCAAGTTTCATGGGAAAAGGAGCCATACGAAAATTTAATAAAAAAATCTTAGTTAACAAATCATGACCCTAGACTTCACCTGATTGACTTTAACTTTCACATTATGATTGTACCATCATAAGGATTGTTCCTTTCAAATTGGGTCTGATCCATTGAGAAACATAGGAAAAGGGGCCTAGGAAAATTCAATTACAAAAACCTTAATTAATGCTTGTAAGTCCACAGATGAGATGGGGTTGTCTTTATACTCAAACAGAATACTTTTGTAAGAAGAGTTCCCTTTGGAATTGGTTCAGATCCATCAAGTAACATTGGAAAAGGGGCTATATGAACATTCATTTAATAAAACCCTGTTAACATAATAAGGACCCAGCTTTGATCAGATTTTATTGAAACTTTCACTCAATGATTGGAAGGGCATAACTATCATTTTTTTCATAACAGGGTTTGAACTGTCAAAAAACACAGGAAAAGGGGCCTTATGAAAATTTCATTTATAAATCCTTGTTTCCAAGTCCAGAGCTTTCATTTGATTTTCTTCAAACATTCACAGAATAATAGTACAATAATAATGATTGTTGATGTTTGCATTAGACCTGATCCGTCAAGTATCACTGGAAAAGGAACATTATGAAATTTAATTTTAAAATCCTTGTACCACAATAAAGTCAACAGTTTTCATAAGATTCTGTTAAAACTTTCACAGAATGATTATTCCATCATAAGGATTCTTTCTTTTCAAATTAGGCATGATCTGTCTAGTATCATGAGAAAAGGGGCCTTTTGAGAATTTTATCTATAATCCTTGTAACCAAGTCCAGAGCTTTCATTGGATTTTATTTAAACCTTAATAGAATCATTGTACAATAATCACGATTGTTGATGCTGACATGAGACCTGATCCTTCAAGTATCACAGTAAAAGGAGCCTTATGAAAATTTTATTTTAAAAATTTTACACCAAGATAAAGTCTGCAGTTTTCATCAGATTCTGTCCAAACTTTCACAGAATGTTTGTACCATCATAAGGATAGTTTCTTTCCAAATTGGGCCTGATCTGTCTAGTATCATAGGAAAAAGGGGCTGTATGAAAAATTATTACCAAATTCTCATAAACACAACAATGTCCTCAGTCTTTATCAGAATCTCTTCAAACTTTAATTGAATGATTGTACCATATTTTGGATTGTTTCTTTGTAAATTAGGTCTCATTGATTAAGTGACACAAGAAAAGAGACCTTATAGAAATTTCATTACAAAACATCATTATTACAATAAAGTCCTCAGTCTTTATCATTTTTTTTCAAACTATCATTAGGATTGTTCCTTTGTACATTGGGTCTGATTTGTTAAGTTTCACAGAAAAAGGGGCCTTATGAAAATTTTGTTACAATAATTCTTGACACAATTCAGTCCACTGTTTTCATTGATTCTCTTTAACTTTTAAAGAATGATTGTACCTTCATTAGAATTGTTCCTTTTGAAATTTGGTTTGTTCTGTAAAGTATCATGAGAAAAGGGGCCCTCTGAAGATTTCACTATAAACTCATTAGCACAATAAATTCCACAGATTAAACAGATTGATTGTACCATCATTCCAATTGTTGATTTTGACAGTGGATCTGATTATGGCAAGTGTCACATAAAAAGGGGCCTTATGAAAAACTTTCTTAAATATTCTGATTAACACAATGATGTCCCTTGATTTCACCGGATTCACTTCACAATTTCACAGAATGATTGTACAATCACTTAAATGGTTCTTTTCAGAACTGGATACAATCCATTAAGTATCATGTAAAAAGGGGCCATATGATTTTTTTTTAAATATTCTAGTAAACATAATGAATCCCCAATATTTCATCGGATTCACTTTTAACTTTCACAGAATGATAAAACCAACAGTAAAATATCACGGGAAAAGGGGCCTTATGAGAACTTTAATTTAATATCTTTGTTAACACAATAAAGTCAACAGTTTTATTGGATTCTCTTCAAAGATGCATGGAATAATTGTGGCATTCGAAACAGAGGAAAAGGAGCCTTACAGATTATCATTCAAAACATTCTTGTGTATGTGATGAAGATCACTATCATTATCAAATTGTCTTTTAAATTTCACAGGACAATTGTCGAGTTGTAAGAAAAGTTCCTTTTGGAATGAAATTGATCCATCAGAAAACACAGGAAAAGAGGCCTTATTGATTTTAATTCAAACCAATCCTGTTTATGTGATAAAGCCCACAATTATTGTCAGATTCTGATGAAATATTCACAGAATGATTGTAGGGTCATAAGATAACTATTTTGGAAATGGAGTGGATCCGTTATGAAACATGGGAAAAGGGGCCTTGAGGATTGTTGCTTAAAATGATAAGTGGGATAAAGCCCTTTCTTTTCTTTATGCATTCTCTTTTGAGCAATTAACTTCCTTAAATATCAGATTTCTGTAACGGAAAACTTGATAACCAGTAGAGCGTCTCAGGCCCTCATGGACCTCTTGTTTTCAGATTTATTAGAATTTCATATAAATTTTTTTTTCTTCGATTTTTCCTTTTTATTTATTGTACTTGTTATTTTTATTTCAAATTGTTTATTTCTTCTAAGTAATTAGTGCTTTTTTTAGTCAATTGAAAACATAACAACAGCAGCCAACAACAAACAACACTCTCATACACCCCGATTTAAACAACCAGTTCTAATTAGTTTAACCCATTCCCACACCGTGGCGCTTTTTTACGCCCCAAAAGGAAAGATGCTTTAGAAACATTGTGGAAAATGAATAGATTGCTTGTTATACCCCAAAAACTAAAGATTTTTTTTAAAAATTCCATGAACTGAAACTTGTCGTCTGCAACAACTTTGAATTTGAACCGGTCTAATATCTTATCGTCTGGTAATGGGTTAAAAACATTCAACAAAAACATGCATAAGATTGTAACATAATTGTGCCAGAATTTCCGATACGAATATAAACACGGTATTGAGAATAGTCTAATTATTCCTTTGATGTCCTTCCGGCCGTTATGAATATCCTTTCCGACATTTGTCTCCCACCAATGGGTGGATAATCGTAAACCCGGTGAGAATGTAGTGGTAGTACTGGTGTGAGAAAACGAGGAAACCATGGTTAGATGCTCTAGCCGCCGCGATATTACTGAAATACTGTTAAAAGCGATGTTAAACCCCATTCAATCAATAAAATCTTTGATGTCCTACATTATTAAAAGAATACAAATGTGTGGAAGGTTACTGGATATATTTCTTTTTACTTTTTTATAGAATGTTTAATACAGAGAGCAGGTACAAATTTGACAACTTCAGAGGAACAACATACATGTATGCTTGAGACTGGAGAACTGAAAAACTAAACCCATTCCCTCACGATAAAATTTTGGACCAGTCCAAATTTGATGAAGTTGCAGACGACAATTTTAAGTCGATGAAATCTTCAATACCTTTTTCTTTTAGGAAAGAAAACATTGTGGATAATGAAGAAATTGCTTGTAGCAAGCAATTTCTTCATTCTCCACAATGTTTTCCAAAGCTTTCATATTGAGGAGCGTTTAAAAGTGTCATTGTTTGGGAATGGGTTAATGAATGACGTTATCGAAATTGCCGATTGTGTTACATCACAGGTTTAAGTGATTTCAACCACTAAGTATATTAACCCATTCCAATACGATGACGTTTTTTGACGCCCACATGAAAAACAACTGGGGAAACATTGTGTCGAATGAAGAATTTGCTTACAAGAAGCAATTTCTTAATTTTACACAATCTTTTCTACAAAGAAAAGTGAAAAAAATCTTAAATGATATAACTTTAAAACGTCGTCTTCAACTCCTTTCAATTTGGACCAGTCTATTTTTTTTTCGTCTGGTAATGGGGTAAGAAAATTTAAACTAGTGTATTATTCTAAGTGTTAAAGAATTCTAATCAATTTTGCTATGACTTTTTAACAGTGGGAAGGAAAAGACCCATGCTTCAGGAAACTATTTGCGTCATACATACATAACTGAAATACAGAACACATTTCAATTTTTATATGATAGTTTAGCTAATTTTAAATATTTCCAGCAGTCATTGACAGGGATTATTTCTCTTTTAGAAAGCCAAATAACCATTCTTATTATATATATCTTATTCGTCAATATGTCTGTATGACAAGATTGACATAGAAGGCCAGTCAAATGAACAACTATGTTTTCAATCTCTTTCGTAAAAATACTGATCAGTCGGTATATCTTAGTAGATTTCTACTCGTATGATTTTACTCCATTGGATTGACCCACGTTCTCACACAGCTAGATATTTCCTTATTTGGTTCTTTGTTTTTATGTATGTGACAAGTGTCGTTGTCTCTAATAATTCAAATCGTCATTTTTTTGTTTGTTTTGATATAAAGAGTTTATTTGACAATTGTCTTTGTCTTTGATAATTTAAATCTTTGTTTTTGTTTGTTTTATGCAAATGAAGAATATATTTGACAAGTGTCAACATAATAATCTAAATTGTTGTTTATGGCTGACATACACTGGTAGCTTCCTCTTATCAGATCCTATTTCTGAGTTCTTGACAAAACGGTTTTCACAGAGAAAAATGAATATTACAGATACTATCGATGCGTCATTGCCAAACAGTTGTAACTGCCTCTATGTTTATAGGCAGTTACAACTATTTCGCACCGAACTATCGATATGAAACAACACTAACAACAAAAAACATTTTTTTTCATAATTATATGATAATATCAGTTATAAAGTCACTGCGTTAAGGCAACAATCAGATTATAGGAAAGTGATCGAAGTCTGCGAGATCTCAATCTGATTTTAAGGGCATTTGGCTAAGCCGCTAAGTAATTCTTTCTAGTCCTCTGGTAGTAGACTTGTACGAATGAATTTTACGACGAGGGATATGCTCTATATGTATATATGGCGTACCGTTTGGGTCAAAAGAATGCATTCACGCGTAAATAATTCACGTAAACCAGTAAAAGTTAAGCTAACGTGCTTATATTTTGAGGGAGTGCGCGTTATTTAACCACAATTCATATCCACTACATCCAGTACGACTGCATGGCGCCGTAACGTTGCTCCCACGGCATCGTTAAATATACGACCACATTGCCTTGCCATTGATTCTAAGGCGTTTCCAGTGTGTTTTTAGTAGTTTCGCACATGCTTAGAATGCGCGCCATCCCTCTGCGACGTTTACTGGCGAAGTCACTGTGTCGCTATTGTGACGACTGCAATTGTACTACACTCACTTTTTCGATTTTCAAATTCTTAGAACGCCATGGGATCGCTGTCGTCGTGCGATAGAGCTTAATACTAGCAAAGGAAGCGTCTCCCCCCTTGCCAGTTTTCTCTATGATACAGTCACACAACACTGTAGACACACACATTAGCCCATATTCAACGATATGCATATATTAACTTAATTTTATTTCCAATGTGCATTCAAAATGAGAGTAATTTATTAGACATCATTGCTTTTGATAAATCATGAACTCCTGTCACTTCTCTTTAAACTGTCACACATAGAGGAAATTCAAAAATGAAATCAGGATACGTCACAAGAGAACGACAAAGGTTTATAACAGCCTGGATAGGTCCAATTTTCTGCAATCTTTCACGGCTTTATCAATGTGCAATGTTTCACAGCTACCTTATAGTTTCAAGTTCTAAAATTGTTATATTCAGAAATAATTTAATTTTTCTTTTGTCTAGCAAGATTCAAGCATTTAGTTTGACTCAGTTTTTTCTTCTGTTACCAAAACTTTGAGCATGCATCTATTTTCTTTGCTTACGCCCAAAGTAGATCCATAAAATTCTACCCAAAACTAGTGAAATATTTGCTTTTTGCTTGACGGTTTTAAAGTATGAATAATTTGATATTTAGTTTCGTCTATCAAAAACGAGTGTTCTGATTGGTCGAAAAAAAACCATTCATAACTCCATGAACAAAATTTTGAGCGCGCAGCGATATTGTATGCTTCCGCACAAAATAGTCCTATACAAAGATATAAAAACATGTAGGGTTTTGGCTCTTTCGCTCGATACTATTAAATTATAAGAAATGAAGAGAAAATTTTTGTTTTCATGGAGGAATGAACCGAAAAAACTAATCACACTGCATGAATACGCATACCTCCAGGAAAAACAAAACAAAACAACAACAACAAAAAATATTCTCTTCATCTCTTAAGAAAGGAAGATGATAATTTTGTTTTCATTGAGGCAAGAACATTAAAACGCTATCACGAAGCGGATTCATACATTAATATTAATGAGTTTTTAAGTTCTTACCTCAATGAAAAGTAAAAAATATTTACTTAATAAATATCATAAATACATATGAGACAAGTGACTTCTACAGAAAATCTTGTCATTGAGATATCATAGATAGCTCGGTTGGTATAATGCCTTATTGACTCTTTTATATACATAAAATAGTTCCTATACCATCCAATAGGAGCAACTAGAGAAACATCATCAAATTTTGTAGCTTTCGATTCAATGCAGGAAATAATATGAGCCTATGCGTGACATTTCCAACCATTTCGCATGTGCGTGACTAGCACACATTGAGCACCATGGACAGCCATTCGGGGCAATTAGAACATTCGCTAGTTCGCTCCATCTACAGAGCGCAAAGTGAAGACTTTGATCAGACTGTGCGGACGCACAGATTGATCTGAGTCTTTACTTGGCGCACATGTGTAATGGTTGGAAATGTCACGCATGCGCTCATATGATTATGGCATCTTTCCAAGATTAGATCAACGTCCTTAAAAAAGGCATCGATTGATCTGCATAACATATTTAAATGGGTTGGGTTTTTGGACTCTAGAAGCATTTGTATTTTTCAGGTCACATGAGCGCAATTTTCTCTAGTTGCATGATGTACGTGGTCTGTCGTGGGTTGTGCTGTGCCGGATGACAATATTTACATTGACGACATTCTAAAGGCCACATCTACTTGCTCAATCAACCTGCCAATAGGTAAGAGCTTTTTCCAGAGGAATATTATAAATATTATCTTTCTAGATAAAACTGCTTTAAATTTGATGATCGAGGTCAAAAGCTAAGTCCATATGCCAAATCTTAGATAACCTTGTGAACTTTCTAAAGTGTACATTTTCTCTTTATCCATTACAATGACGACACAATTTAATACTGGTCCAAGTTCAAAGATATCGCAGACGACAATTTATTGAAAAAAATCAAATTCTAAAAATGTTGCCTTTAAGCTAGAAAACATTGTGGATCGTGAAGAAATTGCCTATAACAAAAACCAAATGACCACAAAGACGCTCAGACGAGCATACTTAAATATGAGCCAGATGTCGTCTTCAGGGTAATCTGATTAGTTCAAAGTGGCTTTTTATTGCTAAAGGTTCATCGGAACACGAGTTATTTTCAGAATTGCATTCAGTTGTCGACACCGTTTGACCTCATTTGCATAATTATATAACCTTAACTCAACAGAAGAAAAAAAAAAAAAAAAAAAAAAAGAAAAACCAAAAAACTCAACGTTAGCGCAAAACTATATTTAGTATCCATATCGATATAAACTCTTACGACAGCTTTGAAACGATATTTACTGAATTTAAAATTGGCTAGCGAATATAACTACGTTTGACGTCACGATGATTTTATTTACGCACCTCGTGACTATACTAATATTCATTCAACTGTCCCGGCGAAATCTAAAACGAAATCAAAAGCCTGCGTCGTAGGTATGCTATTAAGGAAATACCCTAGTTTATTTAATTGATTGATTGACTGGGGCTTAACGCAGCTTTTAACAGTATTTGAGTCATGTCGTGGCTAAAAATGGATTCCTGGTATTTTCTCACACCAGTACTACCACTATATCCTTTCCTAGCCTCGAGCTGCTATCCCACGTAGGTTTACGATTATCCACCCATTAGTGAGAGACATATGTCGGAAAGGATATGTGCCGCCGCCGGGGAGCGAACCCATCACAACTCATGATTGAAGATTAGGAGTCTGACGCGCTACCGACTGACGGCGGCCAGTTTATTCTAATAAACGATATCTGATTTTATTAAAAATGTATTTCAGAACATTGTGTAAAAACAATATGTTAGAAGGAATAAAATATCTACGATATGAAAAAACCCAGAAAATATCGATTCCACCCTTAAAAGCTCTTTACTAATGTTTATTAAGGCCACAGTCTAGAGATCCATTTTTACTTATTAAATCGTCAGCTTTGATAGCTTAAGTTAACAGAATTTTTTTTAGGTCTTCCCAAAGTTCGACTGGAGGCTTAACCGCTAAATCTATTGAATGCCCACGCAACAAAAAGTAGTTCTTATGTTTTTTCAAGAATTTTGAAAACTCCTTCCGTAAGTTCATCTCCTAGGTATTTATAGCTCACTTGAGCTCATTGTGTTCATAATGAGTCTGATTAGAGTCTTGACTTTGGGCATTACTTTTTATGGGCAATTGAATAAACTTTATTCAAATTGAAGCGAACTACTTCAAAAGTATGATTTTTAACCCATTCCCATCCAATACCACTTTTTTATGCACCGAAAAAAAACTTTCGAAAACATTGTGGACAATGAAGAAATTGCTTGTTACAAGCAATTTCTTCATTGTCCACAATGTTTTCTACCTTAAAAGGCAATTATTTTCTGCATTCCACCAACTTGAAGTTGCCGTATGCAGCTTCTTTCAGTTTGATCAAACACCAGTCTAAGGATTTGTCATGTTGTTATGGGTTAAAACCTGGGTTACTTTAGCCTCGTGTATTCATCATGATAACGGTTGACAAAGAAGAATACATATGTACTTAATAAAAGCTTGCTTTGCTAGCTTATAGTACTTTCAGTACTTTGATTTTTTTGTGCATGCGTAGGTCGACGAGCGTTTGAAATTTTTACTGCATCGAGTGACCCCGAACTGAATTATATCTGTCTGAATATGAATAAATAAAAAGTATATCGTTCCATAAATCATTTTTCCCACTCTTTCCTGTGACAGATGTTTCATCAAAATGTAATAAAGGTTTTCCTTGCCTTGCTTATTTTGTGAAAAACACTCTAAAATAAGGAAATATTTCAAATTTCGTGTGTAGTGTTTATTACGTGATAAATCTGTCAGGAATATATTATTTCAAGTTTTCACTTTGAATTGGAGCATCATGTACGCAATAAACCTAGGTGCTAATACCATATGTAACTCGGATCTAGAATTCTTATCTCAGGGAGTTGGGGGTTCAACTTAAAATCTACTCGTTTTATGATATTCGTCAATTGAAAGCAAGCTTTACAAACTGTAGTGACGACATTTTGGTTACCCACTGACAATATGCTTCTTTGATTTCAATTTTTACGAATCTTAAAATCATATTTTTGTCGAAATTTCAGGGAATTCTTGCCCCCCTCCCCCTTTCATGATATGCGTTTATGTAAACCTGCCAATCGAAAAAAAAAAATCCTTTGGAGACTGCGTTTACGTATTATTAACAGACAAAAAATTCACACAAAATTGAAAGAAGTTACTGACAACAATTTCAAGTTGGGGGATGAGGGAGGGGGGGGGGGTGAGGCATAAAAAGCTGGATTGTATGGGAAAGGTTTATTAATCATATATCGAACAAATAGACAGACTCCAGCAGAGGGTTATACGCTAGATTTTTTGAAAATCAAATAAATATAATGTGGTATGCCTATTCCACATTTAGACAATTTCCAGAGCGAAATGTTGAAACTTTATTATCCCAGCATTGATCGATACTTTGAGTATTTCCTTGTAGGACCCCCTTTTTAACCCTTTCCCGTAAAATCCCTTGTTTTTACGTCCCTGTGATTCTAAACTAGAGAAAACATTGTGGAAAAAGAAGAAATTGCTTGTATCAAGCAATTTCTTCTTTTCCCACAATTTTTTCTAACCTGTATATTGCTTACTTTTCAAATTGCACCCAATTTCAATTTCCGCGTGCAACTTCCTCCAAATTGAACCAGACTAAATTTTGGAAAAACGGGAAAGGGTTAACTGACAGGTTACATATGGATATGAATTATACCATGTTTCTACTCCAAAACTGATATTAATTCTAATTAGTCTGTCTTTAAAATGGATTGATTTTAGTACCATGGTATTTCATTTATGACTGCTGTTTACCTGGAGGTCATTCTGTTTGGAATTGTAAGATCGCTGACCACGCCCATTGAGCTCCGACAGGAAGTTCAACTTCAATTTTGTGGGTTCGATCCATTCCGACATTTGTCTCTCACCAATCGGTGGATAATCGTAAACCTATGTGGGATAGCAGCTGGAGGCCTGGAAAGGATGTAGTGGTAGTACTGGTGTGAGAAATACCAGAAGTTCATTGTTAGGTGCTACAGCCGTCGCGATATGACTGAAATACTGTTAAAAGTGGCGTTAAACCCCAATCAATCAATCAATCAATCAACTTCAATATTAAATGACGCTTTTTTTAAATAATAATAATAGAAAATACATACATTAATAAATGAATAAATAAAAAATGCCAGCAACATGAAATAAAGAAAAAACGTAAAATGGTTGGATCGTCGTAGATGAATCTTGAGCAAGCTTTAGTCACGTCGTTTAAGTCGCAAAACCATCAACAGTACTACATGAATAAATGTCGGTCAGTGTTGGAGTTAAAAGTTGACCTCCGATCTAGGCGAAATATTTGATTGGTCCATCGATTTTTGATTGACAGCCGCATTCCGTCAACAACTCTTTTACACATTTCGAGGAGGACGCATTTGATTGGTCAAAGGTACTGAGTTTAAATCTGTCTACAAGAGAAATCCATATTAACTCTTGTCTAGTTGATCCAGAAATATTCCTGTTTATGCAGATGGTATAGACAAAGATCAGCCTGCACATAGGTGCAGCCTAATCTTTGTCTACACCACCTGTTTTTACCGTGTAAGCTGTATTTATCTGTGAAACACATTTTAAAAGAAATACAAGTCCTCTATAAGGGCTTCAAATGCTCTCAGTGCTTTGAATTAGAAGAATTCTTGGAAACGGAGTATCATTCAACATGACAAGGGTTAAGTTCGGATATAACTTGTACTTGTATCAACTAAGAAGAAAAGTTAAGTTCGACTTTTGCTATAGTCAGTCCGTTGTGACCGTAAGCTTTATAGATAAACTTTGAATTAGAAATTCAAAACAATACTTTTTAGCTTAACATGAAATTACGTTTTAAATCAGAGTATAAGAATCTAATTTTTAGGTCAATGTCACTGCTAGAGTATGAAAAGAATTTTAGCTTATTACAGAAAATGTGATTTATTTCTATAAGTTCTATCTCCGCCGAGTAGTAACGTTTAATACCATCCAATCCCTCAGATTTTTGAAAGCTTTCATTCAATATAACCGAATATATCCATGAAAACAAAACAATATTCTCTTCATCTCTTGTAATTTTAATAGCATAGAGCGAAAAAGGCAAAAACTGTATAAATTTTGATACTTTTTTGTATTGAACTATTTTGTGCGGAAGCATTTAGAATCGCTGTATGCTCAAAATTTTGTTCAAGGAGTTATGAATATATTTTTTCGACCAATCAGAACACCCGTTTTTGATAGACGGAACTAAAAATTAAATTTTTAAAGAATTGAGTCAGTTTTATTTTCAGGAAAAACTTGAAGCGTATGATAAAAAAGTTCTTAACTGAAAACTTTTCTGTGGAGGTAAGACAAGCACTTTTCAGCCAATCAAATTGTAGCGATTTTGATAGACGATACTGAAATGAAATTAAATTATTCTATCTTGTACACGTCCCTTTTTACGGATATTGTAAACAGGGTAACAGTAAGAGCAAATTATGAATTAAATGTACTCAGAACAGACGAAGTCCTGGTTCCCTATGTTGGCAACAGCGGGTTCCCCGAAACAGACCAAGTCTGCAATATAAAACACATATTAGAGACATTATCTCAAGTATCATAAACTATTCAGTTTAGCGACTTTCGTACGCAATCTGCTCAGATTTGAGCTACAGGAATGCAGAACAAATTAACTTGACAGCAGAAGACAGCTTGACCCTAATTATCACACTATTAAACAGGACATGTGCAATAAATTCTCCAGTGGAACTGATAAGCCTGTTACTGTCATTCCCTAGCAGAACAGCTCGTCTTTTTGATAACTTGAATCCTAAAATGTTGTCCATGCAACATAATATTTATTAACTGTTTCCATATAATTACTTGCTTTGAAAAAAATGAGATATATGCAAATATATATTTCGTGTTAAAAAGGTGCAGATTAGATCATATTTTTTTCAAAAATAAATGTCTTCTTTACCAACCCTGTTTCCAATGCTATTTTTCAAGTAACTTTCACTTTGAACTACTTGTTTTGACCCTTTCCCATTTTTCTTTTGAAATTTTAGTCTGGTCCATATTAAATGAGGTTTCAAAGGACAATGTGAATTGGATTCAATTTGAAATTAAATCATCCTATGAGGTACAAAATATTGTGGGAAGAGAAGAAATTGTTAGTTACAAGCAATTTCTTCTTTTTCCATAATTTTTTGTCAAGTGTAAAACCACAGCGACTTAAATCCCGAGTTTGTACAAGAAAGGGTTATTTTTTTAAGATCTTAAGAATTATGTAATAACCTAGTTGATAATGATTAAAAAGAAACTCAGTCAGTTGCTTCGACAAATAATACATTGATATTTTTCGATTAGTTTCTTTCAACTCTCTAAACATTTGAAAGACTCTATTTACAAATTACCGGTATTATAAAGATCACCTTGCAATGTCAAACTTAAATATAAAAAAAAACAACTAAATTTATATTAAAAAGTTTAAAATGGTTAATAACTTTTGAATGGTAAGTGATGGGATTTCTTACACAATCCTTTCAGGAAGGCTATTTTAGCACACCTGTGCACAACGTGCTGGAGGTGAGCTATTTTGATAAGAAAATGTCAGACGTTTGTCTGTCCGTCCGTAAACAATTATCAAAAAATCTTATCCTCCTAAACCATAGGCTAGAGCTTTGATATTTGGTACATATTATCACCTATTTACCCTTTACCAAAATACTTCAAAGAATTACTAAACTCAGAAAATTAGCGCCGCCGTCATAGTGCAGTCTGTAGAGCGTCAGACTCCTAATCTTCAATCATGGGGTGTCATGGGTTCGATTCCCAGTGGCGGCACATATCCATTCCGACATTCGTCTCTCACCAATGGGTGGATAATCGTAAACCTAAGTGGGATAGCAGCTGGAGGATAGGAAAGGATGCAGTGGTGGTACTGGTGTGAGAATTACCAGGAATCCATTGTTAGTTGCCCCAGCCATCGCGATATGACTGAAATACTGTTAAAACGGCGTTAAACCCCATTCAAAAAAAAAAAAATAGCCCTTTTCTGTGCCATTCCTGATTTTACAAAGAAATGAAGAAGGAACTCTTTGAAAATACCATCAGGCTTAGAGCTTTGATATTTGGTATGCATCATCACCTTTTGACCCTCTGCCAAAATACTTCAAAAAATTACCATGCCATGAGAATTAGCCCTTTACAGTGCGATTCCTGATTTTACAAAGAATAAGGAATGAACTCTTTGAAATTCTTCTTCTCCCAAACCATAAGTCATGAAGATTTGATATTTGGTAGGTATCAATGTTCATTGACCTTCTACCAAAATCCTTCAAAGAATCGTTGTATTCTGAAAACTAGCCTTTTCTGTGCTATCCGATTTTACAAAGAATCAAAGAAGGAAATCTTTGAAAATCTACTACTCAAAAACCATAAGGCCTAGAGCTTTGATATTTTGTATGAATCAATGTCTATTGACCCTCTACCATAAAAGTTCAATGAATTACTGCATTCTGAGAATTAGCCCTTTTCTTGACAGACACCGAACGATGACCGATCACAATAGCTCACCCAGAGCACTTCGTGCTCAGGTGAGCTAAATACAACTTTCAATGTATCGTAATTGGGCAAGTGCATTACATTTCAAATGATTTCAAATGTGCACCAAGTAAAGTCTTAGACCAGACCATACATGTGTACAGTCTGATCAGAGTTTTCACCATGCTCTCGATAGATATAACTCTTAGCTTCTTCAGCTGGTAAGTAAATATTCTTTTTCACTGTAACTGCCCATGCTTCTCAATATCTGATCACATACTTGTGAAATTGTTTATGAAATGTTGTGCACTGGTTCAATTATATATTAGGCTTTATTAATCTATCCCCATTCAATCCCTTTTTTTGATGCCTATCCGGAATAAAACATTGGAACACATTGTGGAAAATGAAGAAATTTCTTTTTATCGTCAATTTCTTCATTGTCCATATTTTTTTGTAACCAAAAATCCTAAAAGATATCTAAAATTTCATTAACTAGTAATTGGTGTTTGCAATGTCTTGGACTATGAGCAAGTCTTTTTTCATTTTGTCTGGTAATGGGTTAACACAAAAACACATTTTAAGCATATCAGCATTTTTTCTGCTACAGATAAATCTTATTAAAGTGCCGAACTAGTTGAAGAGAAACTGAATTCTGTCTACAGGGTAGGAAGGTGTCTTTCATATGAAATTTCAATTGTAAGATGAAACCAACTGTATTCTACACTGCTGACCAAATTCAGACCAGGCACCATAACTGAGTGATAATGGGCATTTTATGATCTCTAGGGGTAATTGATACTTCATGCATCATTTTGAAAGGGTAGGCCCCATTTCTAGCCTGGCGTAAGTCACTAAAGTGTATTAACGCAGGGCTGTATTGTTCTGTTGAGTCAAATTGTTCTTGGTTTATACTGGAAAGATATACACTTATTATTTAGACAAATATAATAAAACGAATATAAATGTCATAAAACTTGAAATGCTTTGTCAGCTAAATCTAGCGAAAGAATAAAATATAACTTATATATATTAAGGAAGAATTAAAACGGGGAATAGGCGTGTAAAGATTTAGAATCTAAAACGAGGGTACCGCATGCGGATTCAATGTTTCGGCTCCAGATGCGTAACTGTGGATAGTTTAAAGCTAAAAAAGAGGGAATAATTCAACCACGCTCATTGAGCTTCGACAATACGGATCGACTCAGATCAGAAGCAATATTTTTTTTATAAAAATATTTTACCAAAGACATAAAATAAAGAAAGTTCGTTGGTTGGCGACCTAAACGTCGTAACTACAGCTTATTCAAGCTGTAGTTACGACGTTTTGGTCGCCAACCCAACAAAAAGGCTTAACACGAATGCCGGAGTTCAAAGATCACTTCAAGTCTTAATGAATCATTTCATTGGTCAAATGATTTTTGATTTGCCTGCGGTAACTCGTAAAGTCTTACATTTACATCTAAAGCTATTAACCTGTCGGTACGGATCGCTCGATAGTGAAATTAAACAACTTACATTTCGTTAAAGCTTGGGTATTCACGAGCAATGGCAAAGTTCGGCAAACCAACATCGACAAATGGTATTATTGTTTAACCTAGTCCGACCTAGGACGACACATTTTCAGACTGGTCCAAATTGATAGAGGTTGTAGAGGACAATACAAAGTTGGTTTAAATTAAAAAATACAGATCAAATATAGTAGAATTCATTGTAAGAAAAGAAGAATTTGCTTGTTTCAAGCAATTTCTTCTGTTCTTATAATGTTTTCCAAAGCTTTATATTTCTTTGCTGCATAAAGGTACTGGATTGTGTGGTAATGGGTTAAAACAACGGAGTTTAAGTTCAAATTCTTTTTACCTCAAGGGAAGCTAAGGATTTGGTTCCAGACGCAGAAGACAGGTATAAAGAACTAGGCGGGGTACCTGATTTTGTGTCTTTAATGTTTTATGTTTTAATCATATTTGAGTTATGGTTAATGTTAAAACGTATAATCAGAACCGTGTAATTAATGTGAATATGATATATTACTTCAGCAAAACTTTGTAAATTGATTGATAGCTTGCCACGCCCACCGAGATCCGACAACAAGTTCCAGTTCGAATTTAACCCTTTTCCGTTATTTGAAATTTTAGACTGGTCCAAATTCAAAGGTTTTGCAGACGACAATTCAAAGTTTTTATTAATTCATTAATTTATTAATTTATTTAAAATATAATCATTCAGTAGGGTAGAAAATATTGTGGAAAAAGAAGAAATTGCTTGTTACAAGCAATTTCTTCTTTGGCCACAGTGTTTTTCCAAGTATAAAAACACAGGGACGTAAAAACCAGTGATTATACAGGAAAGGGTTAAACGGCGTCACTTTTGCACGTATTAACGTATGGCAAGTGCTCGGTACGTAACAAAAAAGTAAAATAGTTGGTTTGCGACCTAATCGTTGCATCGTTTGAATCGATACACCAGCAAAAGTACTTCATGTAATTTTTTGAAAATCTTTGAGTTCAAAAGTTCACTTCCGGTATTAATGAATGATTTGATTGGTCGACAGATTATTAAACTGAAAGGTGTGACCCGTCAGTTATGGAGACAGTGGGATTGTTTTAAGTTATTGAATTAATATTTTCACGGCACACATTACAATCAAGACGTACCCAAATTTGGGATTATTCTGGTCTTTTCGAATCGATTCCAGTCAAGACATGAAGAGAATAGTTGTTGTTTTCATGGTGTAAACCTAAAAACTTAATTACACTGATTGGTTTATTAGGTTCATACCCAAAAGAAAACAAAAAATATTGGCTTCGTTTCTTATAATTCGATATTATCAAGCAAAACATATTATAAGAATTGATGCTCATAAAATGGTTTTCAAGTACTCATTCAAGATATTTCCGCGTCTTTGTATGAGCGTGTGCGTGCGTGTACCTTAGAGTGAGAGAGTCCCCTTAAAAGCATAATGATATTTGATTTTGAACAAAGGCTGCTGGCGTAGAACAAGTGGTTTTATGATAACTGGGTTTCGATCCCTGGTATCGGCAATTATCCTTTCCGACATTTGTCTCCCGCCAATGGGTGGATAAGTGAGACGAGCAGCTGGAGGCTTGGAAAGGATGTAGTAGTACTGTGAGAAATACCAGGAATCTATAGTTAGTTGCTCAAGCCACCGCGATATGACTGAAATACTGTTAAAACGGCGTTAAACCCATTCAAACACTTACACGATTTTGAACATGTGACGTTAAATGTTATCGTATGGTTTGTTTATCATTAATTATCGATTTGGAAAGACTTGTCTTATAGTTACATATAAATAACTTTATATCACCTTTCACTAAAACAGTATACAAAAATAAGTTATTTATGAACAAAGTTAAAATAAAATATATGATCGAAACATGTTTAGCGGGAACAAGTACAATTTAGCGGGAATAAGTACAAGAAATTAAATATCAGCGAGGTAAAGAGGATGTGTTTTGTTTTCATAGAGGTATGAACCGAAAAAATCACACTCATGTATTAATCCGCTTCGCGTATTCATAAGTACAATTTGTCTTTTAGGTTCACACCCCCATGTTTGTTGAAAGCGGCATAAAGCCCCATTCAAACAAACAAACAAATCACACCCCATGAAAATATTCTCTTCATTGCTTTTGATTTAATAGCATCGAGTGAAAAATGTTGACAATTTTTGATACGTTTGTTGGAACTCTTTTGTGCGGAAGCATACGAAATGGCTGCGTGCTCAAAAAATTTATTCATTGATGTATGAATATTCTTTTTCGGCCAACCAGAACGCCCGTTTTTGATGGACGAAGCAAAAATTCAAATTATAATTGAAATACCCATAATGATGATAAGGACTGAGATTAATTCATAACATAAGGTATGATAATAACAAAACGAAATTAGAAATAGGAATGAAAAAAAACGACCATGCAATGTATTCAATGCATTAAACCATTTTCTGGTGTAGGGTTAATCAAAATTAAATGGTTTTTCATTGCTGGTGTTGACGCCATGCATACAGTGCTTACGTCTGCATTGTCGCAAACTATTTCCAGGTCTATGAAACAGATTTGCATGTTGATTAACTAAATAAAATAACAGTAGGTCGCCCGTTGTTTTTGTTATGCACTTTAAACTCAGAAGGGCTTAACTACAGTTAACCTAATATCAGATGACAAAATTTGTGACCGTCCAAATTCTAAAACGTTGCATACGACAATTTCAAATTAATTTAGTTTCAAAATTCTTTGTCTTTCTTGGTTGGAAACAATGTGATAAACAAAGATATGGCTCTTAAAGCACTTTCTTCATTTTACGTTATTTTACTGAGATCTTTTCTTGATGGGCGGAAAAGGCGGACATGTGTTAAATCGGGTTAATTTGTCCAATTCTATCGTCAGTAAACGAGAGTAAAATGGGAATATGTATGTTCTACATTCGTTCATAATTTAATCTTTTGTTTCGTCGATCAAAAACGAGCATTCTGACCGGCCGAAACAAAATATTTATACCTCCAAGAACAAAATTTTGAAGCCGCCGTCATAGCGCAGTTGGTAGCGCGTCGGACTGTCATTCTAGAGGTCCCGGGTTCGATCCCCGACGGCGGCACTCATCCTTTCCGACTATTTGTCTCCCACCAATGGGTCGATAATCGTAGACCTATGTGGGATAGCAGCTGGGGGCTAGGAAAGGGTGTGATGGTGGTACTGGTGTGAGAAATACCAGGAATCCATTGTTAGGTGCTCCAGCCGCCGCGATATAACTGAAAGATTGTTGAAAGCGGCGTAAAACCCCATTCAAACAAACAAAAACAAAATTTTGAGCACGCAGTAATTCTGTATACCTACGCGCAAAAAAGATCCATAAAGATGTATCGAAAATTCCGAATATTTTTTTTTTACGCTTGATGTCATTAAATCATAAGAAATAAAGAGAATTCTTCCTTTTTAAATCTCTTCATTGCTTATAATCTAATGACATCACGCGGGATAAAAGAAAAAAAAAAAAAAAAAAAGACAAGACCAAACCCACAACTATTTTACAAATTTTAATTCATTATTATGGAACTATTTTTTGCGCATGCATACAAAAGAGCTTTGTGCTATGGAGATATGCCTTTGACTTTTTTTCGGTCAATAAGAACGCTCCTTTTGATGGACGATACTTACTATTAAAAGATTATATATAAACGATTATACGTATGCGCACGCCATCGGTCAGAATCGTGCCGAGTTCATCTCACCCCTCATAAATCTATTAAATACCGGCTTCCTGACATTTTCTGTAATAAAAACGTCCAAATACTCTTACTTTCAAAGTTTTCGTGATAGTTTTAGAAAATGGAAATAAGGCCTGCGGGGCATATGTATGAAATATATTATGCAATAAATCCGTCAAGAGATTAAATTTTCAATTTCGTATGAAAAGTTTTAGCACGTTTTTAAAATTCTACATATGCCTACGAAAATGGTCATAACACGTCAATTTCAATAATTCTTGTCTTGTGTGATAATAAAACGATATTTAATTACAGTTGCAAATTGAACGGAAAACTGCATTGGTATAATAACAGCTTTTTAAGTTTTGTACACCATTGTTTACTGGTTCTTCTATGGTCATGGGCAGCATGAGCAGAATCGCTACATTTCATTCGACTTTTTCATTGAATTTTCAAAAAAAGGTAGATCCGAATTTCCAGAGGAAGAACTGAAACAGATAACAAACGACAACAACGTTAGTGAAAAGTATCATAAATCTGTTTATTTTTGTATAATCTTACCAAATTTCCTATTTTTCGTAATTACGTCGAAGTTTTTTTTAAATTATCCTCTATCTTTCAAAATGTACCATTTATTATGGGGGAATATCTGGGGAAAATTTCGTTACGATAGTGATACATCTTGTATTTGTTTTAGCTGCGGAGGAACATTTTGATATTTCACGAGACCGAAGGTCGAGTGGAATAGCGGAATTATCTTCACGGCTAGAAGCAAATACAATATGTTGTTGTATCTTTATGGTAACTTTGTATTCCATTCATTATATACCAAAATTCAAGTAAAATCGATAAAAAAATATTTAAAAATTCGGTATTTCTACACGTATTCTCCTTCTTCAATACCATTCTGACCATGTTTGAATAGACGCCAACTTAGACTACCTCACACGAACCGTATTTAACCTTCTCGGATACGGCCTTTTTCTGACGCGTCCAATTTTGTGTGTTTTAAATGCATATATTTCACTATAGGAATATATCATAAAAATCAAGCATAGTTTCTTCCTTTTAGTGTTTTTAGAGAAGCATTCAGGCCATTATATATAGATTTGATAGTGCAAACAAATAAATAAGCACTTACAACAACTTTGTACTAACCCCTCGATATGCAAGTGTAGGTTCCCCGCCTCAGTAGACTAACATATCAACAGTAGGGAGTCCAAAAACAGACACCAGAAAATAAACGTTAAAACATATGTTAGATAAATTAAACAAGCTCTTTAAAGCATTTATCTTCAATGACTTGTGCTTTATGGGGTATGCAAGAAACGGTTTCTGGTAATAATACTTAGAGAACAGTTTTGAGGACTCACGTGATTTGCGTTTACCATTTAATAGACGGCCACAAGTTACTGATCGCTCGCCACGCCCACTGAACTCCGACAGGAAGTTCCACTTGCTTTTTAAACAGCGTTACTTTTAAAAGTTATGGTCAGTAGCATGTAACAAAAGATAAAAATGTTGTTTGGAGGCGTACGTTCAAGTCGACAAACCAACGAAAATGCTTCAGATAGTAATAGACCAATGACGGAATTCAAAGGTCACTTTCGTTCTAAATAGATGATTTGATTGGTCGATTTATTCTCTAAAACAGCCACGATCCGTCAAACTTGACAATTTAATCCTTTCCTGTACAATCACGGGATTTTACGTTGCTGTTATTTTATATTTGAGAAAACATTGTGGTAAAAGAAGAAATTGCTTGTAACAAGCAATTTCTTCATTTTCCACAATGTTTTCTACCATACTGAATGGTTATTATTCAAATTAAATCCACTTTAAAATGCCGTCTGCAAAACCTTTGGATTTGGACAGGTCTAAAATTTCCAAAAACGGGGAAGGGTTAAAGAAGTTGCAGACAATATTTCATTTACGACCAAGAATTAAAGATAATTGTCAAAAATGGTAGATGAAATTGCAAAAACACAAAAAATGATAAAGATGTTTGTCACAAGCAAATTCTTTTTTTCTCACAATATTTTTCTCAGTATATATCTTCTGTGGAGTTGGATAGCAGCTGGAGGCTAGGATAGGATGTAGCGGTACTACCGGTGTGAGAAATACCAGAAATCCATTGTTATGTGCTCCAGTCGCCGCTATATGACTTAAATACTTTTAAAAGTGGCGTTGAACCCCATTCAATCAAATTACGTCCATGTCTGCGCCTGCGTTAACGTCTGTTTCAACGTCTGCGTCGACGTTATCCGAAAACATTGAAATTTTGTAATATCTCTGATAATACGCTACACATTCACCTGAAATTCGGAAGATATGTTCACTTTCAAAAGAGTAATCTTTACCGTCAAGGGGATAACTCTAAATTCATTCTGAATGATTATGCCCCTTGTTACTATGTATCAAGCAATTGTACAGCCGAGCGTTGGTATCCCCATGCGATACTCTTGTTCTAAGATATTTTTCTTAAGGGGTGTGAAAAAGCGAGATTGGGTTATAATGAACTAAAAAGTATTGAAACTGCGAACAACAATTTATTTTCAAACAACTTTTCGATGATCTATTAGAACGCTATATATAAGTAATTAATGTCGCTTTACGAGTCTGTAACCAATGGGGGCTTGATTTGATTTCTTTTATGTTGTCATGTTCAGATAATAAAAGACTTATGGTTTATATAACACAAGATACTCTAATAGTCTGGTCTCAAATTTTGTGATACCTTATCAATACTGCTCTGTTTTTCCCAGATATTTCATGTTAGTTATTTTTTCAAGCAGATCTCTAACGCATTACCTGATGAAAATAAAAAAAGGCTTGTCCAAATTTAAAGGAATTGCAGACGAGAAAATAACGTTTATGAAATTTTAGATTTTTTTAAAAACTTTCTGGGTGTAAAACATTGTGTAAATGAAGAAATTGCTTGTTGTAAGCAATTTCTTCATTTTTCACAATGTTTTCCCAGGACTTTTTTACTTGATGGGCTTCAAAAAGCGCCATTGTATATGAATGGGTTGAAACTTCTATACACTTATGTCAGAGAGAGAAAAATAAATGATATATCTAAAAGTTAGGAAAATATATCTTTCACGAAACACGATATTTGAAAAACTACCTTCCTTTTCTGACAGGATCTACATAGATGAATTATTGTATAAAAATCCGCCCTCAACCTATTCCACTGTGTTTTCTACCCCAAAAGACAAAGAATTCTAAACTTTCATGAACTTAAAATTGTCATCAACAACACCTTCTATTTGACCAATCGCGGCTGTTAATCATGAAATTAACCAAATCTTTCAATCAGTCCGAAATAGAGCGTTGAACTCCGAAATTTGCGGTCATTTGTATGAATTTTTTTGTTGGTTTTGGGACTTACACGTCATGACTACAGCATATTTAAATCGTCAACCAACCATTATACTTTTTGGTTAACAGCTACTGAAAATAAATTTTGCAAAATTATACCGTATAAAGTCGCACTGGAACCTTCTGTCGGAGTCAATCGGCGAGGCCGACGAAGTAAATTGGCGAGGCCGACGGAGTAAATGGGCAAGGCCAGCAGGTGGTCAAAGGAGTGGGTTAAATGTAGATGGTATTTCATTCCTTGAAGGTTTTACTTTGGGTGAATTATTAATACCCCCCAAAACGAATGTTTTCGGTGGTATTCTTGAATCAACCTGTCTGTCCGTGTGTCCGTCCGTCAATTTTGTGTCGCGAACTCCTCCTTCAGTTTTGCATCAATACCATTGAAACTTTATACAAAGATTAACCACATGTTGCAGTTTTGCAAGACGCAATTTTGAAGTCTTAATTCTTCCTGGTTTAGGAATTTCCTCCCCTTGAACTTAGACATTATTTATGCTATGTAGACATATCAGCTAATTATACTACCAATTTTGTGTGACGAACTGCTCCTTTCTAGTAAAGGCCTTGTATTGTTAAAGCTCCCATTACACTGAAAGCACTTGCAGGGGTATTAAGTCACATACTGTGACAAGTTCTAGTTTAAGTTACTCTACCTTTTTCGTAAGACTATCTCAGTAAGTGTTCCCTTGGTGGTCTACACAAGCCGTGACATTTGTTCGTTCGTTCAAATCTACCAGCACAAAGGAACTGACAAAAAAGTAATTACAAAACGTCTGTACCACCTGCCCTCACAATCTAATTAAGATCTTGAAGTCCCCAAACACTTACCTCTACGGCAATTGATTCCGTTGTGCTCTAGAGTCATTGGAACTTAAGTAAAATTTGACTACCGTAGCTTGTGGACAAAAAGGATGGCATTCATGAAAATTCAAAAAGTATTGATCCTGTTCTGATTGCGCGTAATGCGCAGTCACATCAGGGTCGAAACTTTTCGATATCATGGTAGATTTCTGAATCTAAATGGCAATTTTCTCTCGCTTTATATTTCTTTTGAGGTACTGTATTTATTGTGATTTGCAGGAACTAACGTTTTTTTTTAAAAGTATTTGTTTCACTGACTTCAAAGATGTCCGCCTTCAACGAGACAGATCAAATTTAATACACACTCCAATTTGTCATTTCAAAAGTACTTTAGGTAGAATAGCTTATTTGTTGAGATTTCCCGATTGATTGATATGTTACGATAAGCAGGGTATGTATTTCAGTAAGCAAATGGCCTTGAAATTGAGAAAGATTGTCATGGGTGTGCTTTGCTTGATAAACAATAAATTATAGACTCAAATACCAATCCAATATAACATTCGACCCATCTTTTTTTCATTTACTCGAGATTTAACCCTTTCCAACGAAATGACTCTTTTTGACGCCCCTAAAAAAATCGAGAAAACATTATGTAAAATGAAGAAATTGCTTGATCCAAGCAATTTCTTCATTTTTCACAATGTTTTCCACCCAGAAAGTGGAAACATCTAAAATTTCACAAACTTTTAATTATCGCCCGTAGCTCCTTTCAATTTGAAGCAGTCTAAAATTTTGTCGAGTGAGAATAGGGTAAACGACGTTGCAAAAAAAAAAAAAAAAAAAAAAAAAAAAACCGAAAAAGAAAAGAAAGACAAGAGGACCATGATGGTCCTAAATCGCTCACCTGAGGCATCTGCTAATTACAGTACTTTTTAGTATAAAAAAGACACAACTTGAGCAAAATACATAAAACAAATATAAGATTTTGGGCTTTGTACAAAACAATCCAGTAATGCTTTACCATAAGATTGAATTCCTTTGGTTTAATAGTTTAATCCATTACCAAACTACCCAAGAATTTGTCACCCTCAGGTTTGAAAAAAAAAACATAGTGAGAAAGGGAGTGACAAGCAATTTATCCATTTCTCAGTGTTTTCTACCTGAAATTCTTTGTATTTAGATTTCAATCAAACTCTTATTACTGTCTGATACTTCAATGGGTGTAATTTTAGCAACCTTGGTAGAAAACAATCTGGATGTACTATAAATCAAAATATGAATGCATTACAACTTATACATGAGGAGTGGAAGATATTTGGACATGCTCTTATTGAGCTTTTTTCATATCTTTGGATGCCTTGGGAAGGACCATGTTTGTGCAAAGGATGTAAACATGGTAGATAACAATAATGTTATCCTATGTTTTTAATGTAAATGCTCTGGAACCTATATTTAAGAACAAGAATTCTTTCAATGCAATTTACACAATTTTCGACCCAAGGAGCAGAGACATTTTTTATCCTAAGAGCATGTTTTCCTGTTACATGGAACAAAATTATTTAGTCATGCTACATGCCAAATATGTATGCCCATCACCTTATATTTCAGAAGGAGAAGACTTTTGATGTTGCTCTAATTGAGTGTTTTCCAAAATTCTTGACCTCAGGGGCAGTGCCATATTTTATCCCAGGGCTAAGATTTTAGCCAACATGGTAGAGAACCATCTGGATATGCTGTATACCAAATATGAATGACTTAGACTTTGTACATTGGGAGGAAAAGACTATTGAACATGGTATAATTGAGCAATTTTACAAACTTTGGACACCCAGGGAAGGGGTATTTATTGACCTACAGGCATAATTTAATCAAAACTGATAGATAACAGCCAGGCTATGCTTCACCCAAAATATAAATGCCCTCCTCCTTAAAATGAAGATTTCTTTTTTTTTAGCATACTCAAATTTTGTGTTTTTCCCAATTTTGGACCCCTAGTACAGGGCCGTTTTTGACCCGAGGAAGACAACTTTTTGTAATATAGTACAAAACCATCTAGTTATGCTACATACCAAATATGAATATCCTAGACCTTATAGTTTAAGAGGTGAAGTCTTTTGAAATTGCTCAAATTAAGCATTTTCCAAACTTTGGACCTCAGGGGCGGGGCCATTTTTGACCCCAGAGATAAAATATTTAAAAACTTGGTAGAGAACCATATGATAAAGTTCTATGTAAAATATAAACGCCTATGGCCTCCTAGTCTGTGAAAAAAAAGACAAAATAGATTTTCTAAAATTTCCCATTTTTATATGCCGCGATTTAAAAGAGTTTTTCCCGGAATGAAATTCTCTTAACAACTTTTGAAGAGTTTCACCCAAGGAACATCCCTGCAAAGTTTCAGCTTGATTGGCAAACCGGTTCAGGAGAAGAAGATTTTTAAAGATATTTAAAGATTTACTAAAGATTCCCATTTTCAAATGCCGCGGCAACCAGCGTTATTGAAGGAATTAAATTCTTTTAACAACTTTTAAAGAACTTCACCCAAGAAACATCCCTGCAAAGTTTCAGCTTGATTGGCCAACTGGTTTAGGAGGAGAAGATTTTTAAAGATATTTAAATAATAACTAAAGATTCCCATTTTCATATGCCGCGGCAACCAGAGTTTTTGACGGAATTAAATTCTTTTGACAACTTTTGAAGAACTTCACCCAAGGACTATCCCTGCAAAGTTTCAGCTTGATTGGCTTACTGGTTTAGGAGGAGAAGATTTTTAAAGATAATTAAAGAATTACTTAAGATTCCCATTTTCAAATGCCGCGGCAACCAGAGTTTTTGACGGAATTTAATTCTTTTAACAACTTTTGAAGAACTTCACCCAAGGAACATCCCTGCAAAGTTTCAGCTTGATTTGCCTACTGGTTTAGGAGGAGAAGATTTTTAAAGAAATTGTGGACGGACGGACAGACGGACAGACGGACGGACGGACGACGGACAACGACCGATCACAATAGCTCACCTCGCACTTTGTGCTCAGGTGAGCTAAAAATCCACTAAGATGCAAAACGTATTTTTTTCTATACACTACAGAATCTTATATCCATTGGTCAGCAATATCGCGAAAGAGATAAATTACATCGATGGTCACTTGACTGACCTTTTATGGCAATCTTGTCAAAATAATACAGACATATTGACGAATAACTGTCTGGCTTTATGTCTATATAACGACTTGATATTTAGCCCTCCAAACAAGAACATTCTCTCAGATTGACATGGTAGACGATTTGCGTTACATGAGGCTCTAGAAATAATTTTAAACTACGCTTTATACTTTTCTCAAAGCACTTCAGACAAATGAAAGAAAATATAATGTGGGTTATACCTATAGCATTCAAATCATTTTTGATTCGCGTTGTTTCGGTCTAGATTTACATATTCATTTCTTAAAAAAAATCTCTGCACATGGTGATTTCGCTAGAGTATTTGATTCATTTTAGACAATTTTTTAACATATAAAACGATATCGGTTAGAACATTAAGTTCTTAAACAATTTATTCTACATTCTTATTCGTAGAACTTACATTTATAAAGCTTATCTCAATTTATTCTAAAATAAGTAGCCGCCGTCATAGCGCAGATGGTAGCGCGTCGGACTGTCAATCTAGAGGTCCCGGGTTCGATCCCCGACGACGTCACTCATCCTTTCCGACTACTTGTCTCTCACCAAAGGGTCGATAATCGTAGACCTATGTGGGATAGCAGCTTGAAGCTAGGAAAGGATGTAATGGTAGTACTGGTGTGAAAAATGCAAGGATTGGCCGTGATATAACTGAAAGATTGTTGAAAGCGGCGTAAAACCCCATTCAAACAAATCTAAAATAGATATTGCGTCGTTAAGTAAAATTTCGTGAATCTAGCGAAATTCAAAAAAGAAGTTTGTAAATGGACAGGTTCTAATATTTTTTTTCTATTGATCGTTGATTTCTAGCAATGCTTGTAATTATTATTATTAAAAGCGGTTCAACTACTTTTGCAATATTCTGGCTTGAATTTTGTCCATAGCTAAATCTGAAAGCAAAATGAATATGATCATGAAGCTTTATGTGTATATAGCTCTCACAAAGAGGAAGTACAGTGCACAAGAACCATAACTCTAGCATACTTCTTTTGAGTTATTGCGCTTAGTTTTTTTCAGACTAGAATTTTGTCGTTAGCATATATCTAAAAGTATGATAGTTTTGATCATGAAACTTCGTGATCAAAAATGGTATGCAAAAGAACCATAACTCTTTCTTGTGAGTTATCGCCTTTTGTTGTTTTTCAGACTTTTGAATCATTTCCCATAGTCGGCATCAAGCAGTGTGACGGGCGTATCTTGTTACAATTTGCCACCATGTTTATGATATGTAATTGCGTATTCATATTTCTTTTTGTGTGTTACTGGTTATTGCACCATGTCAAATTTTAAAACAACAACAACAACAACAACAACAACAACAACAACCACCGATAAAACCCCGTGTTCTAAAAAGCCTCCAATTCCTACGACCCCTAAAGCGACATTTTTTCTTCTGAATATGCAAATTATCGCTTTAAATGGTCGGAAATGTCACTTTAGGGGTTCTATTAATTTCTGGCTAAGATTTCTTGAAACTAAGTTTCTGTGAAACCATGGACAAATTAGATATTAGACAACTTTTAGACAAAATAGGTCATTTAGGTCGAATCCAGATAAATAGAAAAAAATTATGTGCCGTAAACGCGTTACGTTTTTGGACAAATATCATAACCCTTGTCATGCTAAATAATTCTTTTTTTCAAAACAGTATGCAAATCAAAGGGCTGAAAGCACTGACAGTACTGTTTTTAGATTTTTTTTTTATCTTGAAAATTACATTTCTTAAACAACCAGACAAACAGAAGGTGTAGACAAAGATCAGACTGCACTTATGTGCAGACTGATCTTTTTCTATACCTGCTGCAAAAACGGGAATATTCCGGGTTCAGCATGACAAGAGTTAAAGCTTAACGTGGACACTAACTCTTGGACCAGTCTTGATAAAACGTTCATTAAAGTATGATTTATTTTTTAGTTTCGTCTATAAAAAACCAGCGTTCTGATTGGTCGAAAACATTTATTTATATCTCCATGAACAAAATGTTGAGCACGCAGCAATTTGTATTCTTCCGCACAAAATAGTCCAATGCAAAAAGATATCAAAATTTGTTAAGCTTCTGTTTTTTTTCGCTCGATACTATTAAATTATAAGAAATGAAGAGATTTTTTTTGTTACGCGAAGCGGATTCCTACACTGTGTGATTAGTTTTTTCGGTTCATACCTCCATGAAAACAAACAAACAAACAAACAAACAAAAAAATCTCTTCATCTCTTAAGTATATAAGGCAACTCCCAGGAATATCAATTTTTGATTTCAAAAATGATAATGTACTTAAGCTGATGATCCTACATTTATACTAGAAATAGAAAAATTCCAACTGTTCGGCTGAATAAAACAATCCACAATCAGAGAAAGAACACTCTTTAATATTCAGTACATCTGTCTATGTAAACAATATATCATTTGATGTAACAGGAAGAAAAGCCAATTCATTACTCCGTTGTCATTTTTTACATCTGACATATTTGGAAGGAAAACATATTTGTACACAGTCTTATTGCATCTCTTAGGATGAACATGTTCTTTTCGAGCTTTACTGAGAAAATAGTGAGCATCTTATCAATTGCAAAGCTTTCTGTGTATTTCTAATTTTGTGGCTGATTTCTGTGGCTGCCTGATATGCCAATCAGCTTATTTTAAACAAACAAACTTAAAAATAACAGCAACAAAAAAATCGGTGAACCATGGTAAAATTTTAAATTTCGCGATAGAAATTGGAAGGAATTTGAGGATTTTTACATATATTGCCAAACAATTTAATGTAAATCTGAAAATTCGAGCTTTAAAGTTGTCACACGTCATGATGAACAAAGGCTTAATTTACAGAGAATGTAAAGAATCAAAAAGTATATCGTTGCATGTGTAAGCACCATTCATACGACATAACTGTAGTTCCTGATCTATGAAACAGAATTACATGTTAATTAGCCCGATCTTGTTTGCTGTGTAATATTTTTGTTATTCTTATCTTTCAAAAGTAGAATCATAGTGTATTGATTGATAATGTGGTCTAAACGCCACTTTCAACAGTGTGTCAGTTGAATTGCGGAAGCGGGTGCACCTACCCACGGCTGCATGTCGTTTCTAACACCAGTGTTAACACGTTCGATATGAACAACCAGCTTCTCATCCTACTAAGGCGCGCTACTTGTTTATTCAAGTTTAGATAAGTTTTTATGGTGTACCGTTTGGGTCAAAAGTCCCCTTTAAGTCGTCTTAGCATAAAGAATGTGTGTAAATAATAAAGGTAAAGACCTTTATTTTAAGCGTGCGCGTGTGCACTTTCAAAATATGAGCATGTCGGCGTAAAAAGTAAACACCATCATATTGTGCGTGCACGTGTAATTTAGGCGTACGCGCATATCGTATACCCTTGAACGCTCAGTAATTGTGCGCGCACGCCTGAATTTTGTGAGTGCATCTGTATTATTTACGCGTGTACGCGTTTATTTTAGCGTATTCTACCTACTAGCGACTTTTGACCCATTTAAAGCGCCATATAGTTCGGAACAGTATTGAATCGCTACTTATTCATATAAAAGATATTGTCCGACTGATGGCCCCGCCCACTGACTCCGACAGGAAGTCCCACTTCGATATTTTACGACGTTCTTTTTCAAAATTCATGTTCAGTTATATGTACAATAAGTAAGGTGTTTCACTAGCGACCCACACGTCGTAAATTCAGCTTAATTAAACTGAGTCGCCATTCCAAAAAAAAAAAAAGGTCTTAACCCTTGTCATGCTGTTTAAAATACCTAACTGAACTGCTGTAAAACCAAAGAGCTGAAAGAACTGATATAACTTGCTGTTCAAAAATCAATATTTCTTTTACAAACAAATTTCATAAATAGCTCTGGCAGGAAAAATAAAAGGAGAAGGTGTAGACTACACCTTCTGCCAAAACCGGAATATTCCGGATTCAGCATGACAAGGGTTAACATCAATGGCGGCCAAAATTCACTTCCGGTCTAATTGAATTACTCGATTGGTCGATTGATTCTTTTTTTTTTGAAAGCTACTTCATTGGTCAATTGAAACATAACCTTTTATGTATAAAGTGATTATAGTAAAGAGAAAATTAAGTTTTGCTAAGTGTAGTAAAACCTTTTGCACGGTCTCAGACAAGAGTGTTCTTTGTTTATCTCTTCCAAAATAATAGTTTCCGGTTATAAAGTCAAATTATTATAAATGGTATTATTTTTTACAGTAGAGAGATAAAAACGGACATATGAAAATAACGTAATCAACTAAATGACTGAAATCTACAACTTTCTGCAATAGATCTTTTAAGGTTTTTTTTGTTTCTGTTTTCCGACTGAAGTTAATTACTTATCTCAAATCAAAATTGCGCTTATTGATAACAAATACTATTTTTTTACTAGATGTTAATACTATCCAATTACCAAATGCCGAAATTCTAGGCTGGTCCAAATTCAAAGAAGCTACAGACAGTTGATGGAATATTAAAAATCTTTCCACAGAACTTGTGATTGGCAGTCTCCCGCTCAAGTTTTAGGTTTAATTACTTTAAGTGTTGAAAAGTAAATTTTCTAACGATCTAAAATAACACCGAGCAAATAGTTTGTATCTCAGCTCAGGGTTAACATAATCCTGTTGTTTACATGCGGATTTTGAAATTATCGAATTCGTCAAGGTAAGATAGATTAAATCACGTAATGGGTTTAATATTGTTTAATAGTACAGCATATTTGCACGTGCTGTCGTTATTAACTACAGGGAGTAAAGTCGGTAATTCTTTGGTATTTTTGATAAAAGTTAACCTTTGTCGTTATTTCATTATCAATGCGAGAACGCAGCCAAACTGTTATACTTATTTACTGTGGTTTCAGCCACTTTCAGTTATTTTTCTAACACATTTTACCCGTTTTGTGTTTATTTCTAATGTCCTAGACATAGTTTTGCAAGTTTATTATTACGGAAATAATTTTTCTTAACCCTTTCACGCTTTTTGAAATTTTAGACTGGTCCAATTTCAAAGGCTTGCAGAAGACATTTCAGAGTCAAATCTATTTTTAATATAGACATTCATTAGGAAATATTGTGGAAAAAGAAGAAATTGCTTGTTACAAGCAATTTCTTCTTTTTCTACAATGTTTTCTCAAGTATAAAAACACTGGGACGTAAAAACAAGGGATTAAACAGGAAATAGTTAAACACAACAATTTATTTTATATTACGCCAATTTTTAACACTTGGGGTTCTTTGACAAGGGGCAATGAATGAATGGGGTTTAACGCTACTTTAACAATATTTCAGTCATATCACGGCGGCTGAAACACCAAACTATGGATTTCAGGTATTACTCACACCAGTACTACCACTGCATCCTTTCCGAGATTCGAGCTGCTCATTTCACTTAGGTTTTCGATCGACAAGGGTATCATACTAAGTGAGATGAGAATACGACTTGCTCATTTTAGGATGCTCGACTCGTAATCGGATAGTTTCGGACTCGAGCCCAAGCGAAGGCGCATATTGAATTTAGACAGGACACTTTACAGACAGAGCCCAAGTTCTACCAGCTGTGAAAGTAGGTAGCACTGGTTAGAATCCGTTGCACTTTACTCTAATGCGCATGGTAACAAGATAAGAATTCAACTTTTTTTTATCATTTTATCCCTGAGTTAAAAATATAACTATTTATACCGAGCGACATAAAGCACACAACCAAATTTTATTTAGACGATAAATTATTTTCACCGAACTTTGAAAATATTATCTCAAAAAAGTGATCAATTCTTCTGCTATATTGTTTTCCAATGTTACTCTATACTCTTTGCAAGTTAATCGACACTATAACCCAGAAAAGAAATCGCGAAACCATTTTAAACGACTCGGATCGCTAAAGATAAAACGTCGTTGTCAATCAAAAATCGATTGACCAATCAACTCATTCATTTAGATTTAGACCGGAAGTGAACTTTTAATTATGCCATTTATCTTAAACATTTCTGTCGGTTTGGTAGCTTAAACGTCGAACCTACAGTTTATTCAAGCAACAATAACATAATTTGAAACATAAGTTGATTGATTGATTGAATGGGGTTTAACGCCGCTTTTAACAGCATTTCAGTCATATCGCGGCGGCTGGATCACCTAACAATGGATTTCTGGTATTTCTCACACCAGAACTACTACTACATCCTTTCATAACCTCCAGCTGCTATCCCACTTAGGTTTACGATTATCTACCCATTGGTGAGAGACAAGTGTCGGAAAGAATATGTGCCGCCGCCGGGGATCGAACCCATGACCCATTATTGAACATTAGGAGCCTGATGCGCTACCGACTGCGCTATGACGGCGGCCGAAACTTAACCCTTGTCATGCTGAACCCGGAATATTCCAGTTTTGGCAGAAGGTGTAGACTAAGATCAGACTGCACTAATGTGCAGGCTGATCTTAGTCTACACCTCCTGCTTGTAATTTTCCTGCCAGAGTTGCTTATGAAGTTGATTTCTAAAATAAATATTGACTTTTGAACAACAAGTTCTATCATTACTTTCAGCCCTTTGATTTAACAGCAATTCAGTAACGTAATTTATACAGCATGACAGGGGTTAAATTGAACTTCACGGCGGAGGTCAGTGGGCGTGGCTAGCGATCCTTCACTTGAGTCTGTATATGGAACAAGAACAGTGGGCCCGTATAGTATATGAGTGCCATTAGCTTCAGTTAAACACGTAAATGATAGCTTTATATAATCCAGATTTACAACATTGCAAAGCAGGTTGTCACAAAGGACGAAATTCAGAAAACTTCTCTTGTCATGATACCCTGATGATGCAGCCTGGCTTAATTGACCAATCGCTGTCCACGCCCACTTACTACGTTGGACAAGTCCATTTACTCTGACAGGAAGTTCCGATTCGAATAATTCAAACGGCGGTATTTCGCAAAATTATGACTAGTACGATGTAGCTTAAACGCAGATTAGTTGGTTGGTCACTTAAACGTCGTAACTACAGCTTATTCAAGCTGTAGTACCAACAAAAAAGCATAACAAAAATTGCGGCCAATGTTGTAACCTCCCAATATCAGAAATGTTTATTCTAAATGCCATGACAATTTGTTGTGTGTGTAAAATGTCTTAACTGAGTAATTACTCGACGCCCGTACAACCTGCACACGAAATCTAATTAATACCTTTTGTCGTACAAATAAAACTTCGACTAATGTAATAAAGACCTTATTTGTATTACTTTGGTGAAATGCTTCTCTCCAAACAAAACTCGCACATATTTATGTGTGAGGGAAAACAATGATATAGCGTTTAATTCGACAACAATTCCAATGACAGCGAATCTAGCCCCAAATCCAGCAGCTTCGTATTCTTAGCCAGATCTGAAGTACATTAATTCATTACATGCTTATTTAGAAAGGTAAAGGCCAGCCTCTGATCAAAATAAGAGATGGTATCACTATTTTACGAGGACTATTTCAGAGTAAATCGACACAAAAGAATTTCCATCAGCATAGTTTGAATAACTACTCATGTACAATATAAATTATTTAGTTACTCAGTATTTAATCTTTCTATTTATTGCGTATAACATATATCTTTATATAACTACTCATGTACAATATAAATTATTTAGTTACTCAGTATTTAATCTTTCTATTTATTGCGTATAACATATATCTTTATATTTTTTTCCTTTATAGTTCAGAAGGTTTGCCAAAAGTACAAAAATCTCGAAGCGATTTAGGTACCTACGATGTCAAAAATTGTCGCATTGTTACACACTCGAATGATAGATTTATATTTTAATCCTTGTTTGTCCCTCCATCCGTCTGTTAACTATTTCTTATACGCGTAACAACCACTACAGCTTAAATCGGAAGATCATTTTTGCCCCAATTAAATCTCCATGGTATCTAGTTTTGCCTGCGGCGCTTTGCTTTTAGGTCACGTCAACCCTTCTTGAATCACCTAAAATTACATGATTATTTTAAGCCCACAACTTAAACAGCACCAATCAGCCATCTTGCACAAAGTTTTTTTTTAATTTTGAAATTTGTCCTTCTTAAACAATTCTTATATATGAAAATTTCTTATTTGTCCATGTGTTTTAGTTGTTTGTACATTCTCGTCATATCTTTCTTTATTCTACAGTCCCGTAATAGCTTTGCTAAAGGAGACTTTAACTCCTTGTCGGTCTGTCAGGCTTTTAGCGTAGTATTCAATCGTTTTCAGGACATTTTGTCCTTAAATTTGGCACTCCATCATTTTTGTAGATTTATTTTAATCTCTACATCATTCTACCTTCTTAGATGCAAATTAAGTCCTATGCAATTATTTTTCCTTTATTGTCTACCATTTTAACCCACTTCACTTACATGTCCCTTAAGAAGTAAATGCACCGATCTGCGAAGTGATTGTTTCTTACGAAAAGTTAGAATAAGACTTAACCTTAGGCTAGCAAATACATTTTTTTTTAAATAAAATTGAAATGTTATTCTTTTAAGAGGAGTGGCTTGGCAAAAAGCCTTCTTGTAAACTGCAGGGAGGTCATCTTAGATTGTAGGAAAATCACTTATATCAACTGGTCAGCATTTTTACGAAAGAGATAAATTACACAGACGGTCAATTGACTGACCTTTTATGGCAATCTTGTCAAAATAATACAGACATATTGACAAATAAGTGTCTGGTTGTATGTTTATATACCATCATCGCGATGAAGGATATTTTCTGATTATTGGAGATGGACATGGTTTAACTGTGATTTGTGGATTCATTTTCAAGAGTATTACTTTCGACAAATATCGGATTGCCGCCGTCAAAGCGGGATTGGTAGCGTATCAGACTCCTTATCTTCAATCATGGGATGTCATGGGTTCGATCTCCGTCGGCGGCACATATCCTTTCCGACATTTGTCTCTCAGCAATGGGTGGGTAATTGTAAACCTAAGTGGGATAGGAGCTGGAGGCTAGGAAAGGATATAGTGGTAGTACTGGAGCGAGATATACCAGGAATCCATTTTTAGCTCTACTGGCCGAAGGCCACTAGAGCTATAGCGATGGCTTTTTCCCGTCCGGCGTGCGTGCGTCCGTGCGTGCGTGCGTCCGTCGTCCGTCCGTTAAACTTTTCCTTGTTTACGCGATAAAGTCCACAGTTTTCATCGGATTCTTTTCAAACTTTCACAGAATGATTGTACCATCATAAGGATCGTTCCTTTCGAAATTGGGTCAGATCCGTCAAGAAACAAGGGAAAAGGGGCCTAATTAAAACTTAATGAAAAAAACTTCGTTTACGCGATAAAGTCCACAGTTTGCATCGGATTCTCTTCAAACTTTCACAGAAAGATTGTACCATCATAAGGATCGTGCCTTTGGAAAATGGGTATGATCCGTCAAGAAACACGGGAAAAGGGGCCTTATGAAAATTTAATTAAAATTCAATTAAAAATCCTCGTTTTCGCGATAGAGTCCACAGTTTTCATCGGATTCTCTTCAAACTTTCACAGAATGATTGTACCAACATAAGGATCGTTCCTTTCGAAAAATCATATGATCCGTCAAGAAACACGGGAAAAGGGGCCTTATAAAAATTTAATCAAAAAATCCTCGTTTACGCAATAGAGTCCACAGTTCTCATCAGATTCTCTTCAAACTTTCACAGAATGATTGTACCAACATAAGGATTGTTTCTTTCGAAAACGGGTATGATCCATCAAGAAACACTGGAAAAGGGGCCTTATGAAAATTCATTAAAAATTCAATTAAAAATCCTTGTTTACGCGATACAGTCCACAGTTTTCATCGGATTCTCTTCAAACTTTCACAGAATGATTGTACCAGCATAAGGATCGTTCCTTTGGAAAATGGGTATGATCCGTCAAGAAACACGGGAAAAGGAGTTTATGAAAATTAAATTAAAAATTCCATTAAAAATCCTCGTTTACGCGATAGAGTCCACAGTTTTCATCGGATTCTCTTCAAACTTTCACAGAATGATTGTACCAACATAAGGATCGTTCCTTTCGAAAAATCGTATGATCCGTTAAGAAACACGGGAAAAGGGGCCTTATGAAAATTTAATTAAAAAATCCTCGTTTACGCAATAGAGTCCACAGTTCTCATCAGATTCTCTTCAAACTTTCACAGAATGATTGTACCAACATAAGGATCGTTCCTTTCGAAAATGGGTATGATCCGTCAAGAAACACGGGAAAAGGGGCTTTATGAAAATTCGTTAAAAATTCAATTAAAAATCCTCGTTTACGCGATAGTGTTCACAGTTTTCATCAGATTCTCTTCAAACTTTCACTGAATGATTGTACCAACATAAGGATCGTTCCTTTTGAAAATGGGTCTGATCTGTCATGATACAGGGGAAAAGGGGCCTTATGAAAATTTAATTAAAAAATTCTTGTTAACACTCTAGAGTCCACAGTTTTCATTGGATTCTCTTCAAACTTTCACAGAATGATTGTACCATCATAAGGATTGTTCCTTTGGGAATTTGGTCAGATCCATCAGGAAACACGGGAAAAGGGGCCTTATGAAAATCTAATCGAAAAATCTTTAAAGAAATACTCTTTAACACTCTGGAGTCAATAGTCTTCATCGGATTCCCTTCCAACTTTCACAGAATGATTGTACTATCATTAGGATTATTCCTTTCGAAATTTGGTATGATCCTTCAAGAAACACAGGAAAAAGGGCTTTATTAAATGTTTAATAAAGAATTCTCATCAATAATCTAGAGCCAACAATTTTCAACGGATTCTCTTCAAACTTTCACAGAATGATTGTACCATCATAAGGATTGTACCTTTTGGAATCGGATATGATTCCTCAAGAAATTCGAAGATCTATGTTAATACTCTAGAGTCCACAGTTTTCATCTGATTGACTTCAAACTTTCACAGAATGATTATACCATCATAAGAATTGTTCCTTTCAAAATTTGCTATGATCAGTCAAGGACCACGGGAAAAAGGGGCCCGATAAAAACTGGATTGAAAAAGTCCTCGTAAACACAATAGAGTCCATAGTT
Source organism: Fragum fragum (assembly GCA_946902895.1). Classification (NCBI taxonomy): domain Eukaryota; kingdom Metazoa; phylum Mollusca; class Bivalvia; order Cardiida; family Cardiidae; genus Fragum; species Fragum fragum. The sequence goes on from OX336374.1 coordinate 60,084,078, forward strand.
TTCAACAAATTCTCTTCAAACATTCCCAGAATGATTATTACATTAAATTGATTTTTCCTTTCAGAAGAAGGTTTGATCCATCAAGTTTCATGGGAAAAGGGGCCCTATGAAAATTTAATAAAAAAAATCTTAGTTAACACGTAATGGCCCTAGATTTCACCTGATTGACTTCAAACTTTCACATAATGATTGTACCATCATAAGGATTGTTCCTTTCAAATTGGATCTGATCCATTGAGAAACATAGGAAAAGGGGCCTTAGGAAAATTCAATTAAAACAATCTTAATTAATGCTTGTAAGTCCACAGATGAGATGGGGTTGTCTTTATACTCAAACAGAATAATTATACTTTTGTAAGAAGAGTTCCCTTTGGAATTGGTTCAGATCCATCAAGTAACATGGGAAAAGGGGCTATATGAAAATTCAATTAATAAAACCCTGTTAACACAATAAAGCCCACAGCTTTGATCAGATTTTGTGAAACTTTCACAGAATGATTGGAAGGTCATAACTATTCTTTTCATAACAGGGTTTGAACTGTTAAGAAGCACAGGAAAAGGTGCCTTATGAAAATTTCATTTATAAATCCTTGTTACTAAGTCCAGAGCTTTCATCGGATTTTCTTCAAACATTCATCACAGAATAATTGTACAATAATAATGTTTGTTGATGTTTGCAGTAGACCTGATCAGTCAAGTATCACAGGAAAAGGAGCATTATGAAATTTAATTTTAAAATCATTGTACCACAATAAAGTCAACAGTTTTCACCATATTCTGTTAAAACTTTCACAGAATGACTATTCCATCATGAGGATTCTTTCTTTTCAAATTAGGCATGATCTGTCTAGTATCATGGGAAAAGGGGCCTTTAGAGAATTTTATCTATAACCCTTGTAACCAAGTCCAGAGCTTTCATTGGATTTTATTCAAATTTCACAGAATCATTGTACAATAATCACGATTGTTGATGCTGACATGAGACCTGATCCTTCAAGTATCACAGGAAAAGGAGCCTTATGAAAATTTTATTTTAAAAAGTCTGCAGTTTTCATCAGATTCTGTTCAAACTTTCACAGAATGTTTGTACCATCATAAGGATTGTTTCTTTCCAAATTGGGTCTGATCTGTCTAGTATCATAGGAAAAGGGGCTGTATGAAAAATTATTACCAAATCCTCATAAACACAACAATGCCTCAGTCTTTATCAGAATCTCTTCAAACTTTAATAGAATGATTGTACCATCATTTGGATTGTTCCTTTGTAAATTAGGTCAGATTGGTTAAGTGACACAAGAAAAGGGACCTTATAAAAATTTTATTACAAATTTGATTACATCATTATTACAATAAAGTCCTCAGTCTTTATCATTTTCTTCAAACTATCATTCGGATTGTTCCTTTGTACATTGGGTCTGATTTGTTAAGTTTCACGGAAAAAGGGGCCTTCTGAAAATTTTGTTACAAAAATTCTTGACACAATTCAGTCCACTGTTTTCATTGATTCTCTTTAACTTTTAAAGAATGATTCTACCTTCATTAGAATTGTTCCTTTTGAAATTTGGTTTGTTCTGTAAAGTATCATGAGAAAAGGGGCCCTATGAAGATTTCACTATGAACTCATTAATACAATAAATTAACAGATTGATTGTACCATTATTCTAATTGTTGATTTTGACAGTGGATCTGACTATAGCAAGGGTCACATAAAAAGGGGCCTTATGAAAAACTCTCTTAAATATTCTGGTTAACACAATGATGTCCCTTGATTTCACCGGATTCACTTCAAAATTTCACAGAATGATTGTACAAATACTTAGATGGTTCTTTTCAGAACTAGGTACAATCCATCAAGTATCATGTAAAAAGGGGACATATGATTTTTTTTTTTGATTATTCTAGTAAACATAATGAATTCCCAATATTTCATCGGATTCACTTTTAACTTTCATAGAATGATAAAACCAACAGTAAAATATCACGGGAAAAGGGGCCCTATGAGAACTTGAATTTAATATCTTTGTTAACACAATAAAGTCAACAGTTTTATTGGATTCTCTTCAAAGATGCATGGAATAATTGTGGCATTCGAAACACAGGAAAAGGGGCCTTACAGTTTATCATTCAAAGCATTCTTGTGTATGTGGTGAAGATCACAATCATTATCAAGTTGTCTTTTAAATTTCACAGGACAACTGTCGGGTTGTAAGGAAAGTTCCTTTTGGAATGAAATTGATCCATCAGAAAACACAGGAAAAGGGGCCTAATTGATTTTCATTCAAAACAATCCTGTTTATGTGATAAAGTCCACAATTATTGTCAGATTCTGATGAAATATTCACAGAATGATTGTAGGGTCATAAGGTAACTTTCTTTTGGAAATGGAGTGGATCCGTCATGAAACATGGGAAAAGGGGCCTTGAGGATTGTTGCTTAAAATGATAAAGGGGATAAAGCTCCTTTTTTTCTTTATGCACTCTTCTTTGAGCAATTAACTTCCTTAAATATCAGATTTCTTTAACGGAAAACTTGATAACCAGTAGAGCGTCTCAGGCCCTCATGGGCCTCTTGTTAGACGTCTCAGCCGCTGCGATATGACCGAAAAATTATCAAAAGCTGTGTTAAATCCCATTAAAAAACCAAACAATCGGACTGCAGTTAAGTATTTGAAATTAAAGGACGATTTTCCGATTCTTTGAACAATGTTTTCAATATTTAGTGATCTTTCAATAGTAACTCGAAACATGCAAGGATTTATACGACATTTCGGTTTCATTAAAAAAATTATTTAACTTTCGACATTTCCAAAATTTCCATAGTGCGCCAAGTAAAGACTCAGATCAGCCTGTGCATCCGCACAGTCCGATCTGAGTCTTCACTACACGCTTTGTAGATATCTAGAATCTATGAGTAGGAATACTCTAAATCCATTATGGTTCAGTAAATGCAGTGACAGACTAGAGAGTGACAATATAAAAACTGCATACAAAAATGATAAAAAAAGGAACTATTATTTCTATCCTATAATATTAGAGTTTCTTTGCGTATGCGTTTATTGTTTTATCGTTTTGAATGCACTTTTTTGTATTCTCGTTCTCTAGTTGAAGTTACTTTAAAAATTAATAGATAATTACGTTTAGAGATTTTCTTGAAAACATAAAGAAATAAAACAAAATCAAAGACAAACAAAAAATCATCTGAATTTCGTTAAAGTCGAAGAGAAATATATTAGCATAAATGTTCTATACATCTATAGAAATAATGTATCATTTTGTCCTAAGAAGAGAAATAGACAATTCATATCGCCTACGATAGTTTAGACAGGAACATGGGCACTGAAAATGTCTACAACTTTTGGCTGGATTTCCGGAAGAACTGTATATTTATGATGTTTTCAAGTAAATGATATGTATATATATACATATTGCTTTCGTGACGGTGTGAAAATAAAGCCTTATATTATTTTGTATCCACTTTCAGTCTTTGAAGTTTCCTACTGTGTTATTAGTTTTTTTCAAGCCTCAATGAAAAAATCTCTTTCTGAATTTTGTATTACAAGTTTTAGAAAGTCCATCAACCATTATCATTTTACACGGACAACAAAATTTTAGACTAGTCCAAATTCAAAGAAGTTGTAGCGAAAATATTTACTTAATGGAATTATAAAAAGAAATTGTCTTTTGAGATGGAAAGCATTGTGGAAAATGAAACAATTTCTCCTTTTTCCACAATATTGTCCGAAATCTTTTCCCCTTAGATACGCTAAAGACGGATTTATTTGGGAATTAGCGAATGAATTATTTGAACGCAAGAATAAAAATAAGATCTGCTTTTAAATATTTCTTTTTATCTTTACGTTAGTCTTATGAAGAGTATTTGGGATTGCGATGATTCAGTAATAAAACTGATACGGTTTGGGGGAGATCATTTGACGTAATATGCAAATTAGGAAATCTCCTGAGAAACAAGTGGCTTTTTGTAGTTATACATAGACAAGATCGACCCATTTATGGCTTTTCCCGAATGGATAGGCTTTGTCTACCAACAATGCCCTTTAAACAACAACAACAACAACAATAAAAACCAAGATTGTTCGAATCCCAATAGCACTAGGATTGGCAAAAAAAAAACAAAAAAAAACCAAAAAAAAAAAAAAAAAAAAAAAAAAAAACCAACAAACAAACAAACAAAAAAAAAAAAACTTGTCGTGTCCTCGTCCAACTGGGAATTAGCTCGACACCAACAAACAGATGTATCAGTGCTTACACTTCAAGAACCAATACGGTCTCTTTTTAGAAGAGCTATAGGGGCGTTTGAATGAAGATGTCCTTGCATTCTCTTTTGATATTATTATATCATGTATAAATAGAAGACGGCGAGCGCTAAATCAAACAGACACATACGCAGAGGAAGAGTAAACATGTTTGGGTGACCCGGATGTCACGCGGTTTATCGTATAGCATGTGAAGAATTTGACACGTTAATCTCTGGCGTATTTTGTCATGTTCGAACACAGTTAATAACATACAAAAATGTTTTTGAAATAAAGGATTGCCAAAAAATAAAAACAGAATAATAATAAACAGATGAATTGAAATGAATGAAGCAACGTTTGATGACTTAACATTCAATTCCCAACTTCTAACTGGCCAGTTTTCCGGAATAAACACTTGTAAAGGGAAATAAAAAGGTTTCTAATTACTGATCACTGCAGCAGAAAGAAGAAGAGCAAGAAGAAAGGAGAAAGTTGTTAGGTGGTTCTAAAGCAAAGCTCTAGAATTCGACATTTTGCCGGTTTTGAGACTAAAACGTTGTAGTCACGAAGTTAATGTCGCCAACAAAACATTTTATTTTTGTTGCATGTTACTGATATAATTCTTTATTAATAAGACCGTTTGGTATTTAACCCTTGTCATGCAGAACATATTCCTGTTTATACAGGATGTATATGCAATGATCATGTTTCACTTATACGCAGTCTGATCTTGATGTTTACCACCTTCTTGTGTCTTTTAAACTAGAGTTGTTTACAAATTAAATTTTCAAAATAATTTTTAACCCACAATATGTGCATCCAGTGCTGACATCCCTTTGAACTTCATGCAATTCTGTCGAGGATTTTATTCAGCATGACGAGGGTTAAGTTGAACTTCCTTTCGGAGGTCTGTAGGCGTGGCCAGCGATATTGCTGTTCATTTTTTTTCACGAAAAGTACCCGAATACGATATCTAAAAACCAAAACAATCAAATATTGACACCGGAGTAGTCCTACAGTGTATCAGACATTATCAGATGACATCATCCTGTCATCCTGTCCTGATTACTAAGTGTAACATCGCTGATTAGATAGCAAACAGCGCCGACCTGCTCAAATCAACAGCTACTAATCTATCCAGGTCACTGTATCAACCCCATCATAGCAAAACACACGGGGTGTATGTGTTTAACCCATTCCCACACAACAACATTTTAGACTGATCCAAATTGCAAGAAGCTGCAGACTGCGGTTTCAAATTGGTGGATTATTTTGTCTTTTTGGACAGAACACATTGTGGACAATGAAGAAATTGCTTGATACAAGCAATTTCTTCATTTTCTACAATGTTGTTCAAAGCGTTTTTCTTGAGGGCGAAAAATTGAGGGATCGTGTGGGAATGGGTTAAATGTTTTTTTTTTCTTTTTGAGTTAAAAACTAGGATCGGTCATGTAATTGACTGACAACAGCTGTCAGTCAAAAAGTCATTTGACCAATCAAATTATACATTTATGACGGAAGTGAAATTTGAACTCCGACATTGGTCGTCATTTATGTCAGGCACTTTTATTGGTTTTGCGACTTAAACGACGTAACTACAGCTTATATTAGAGTCAGCTTGTCGGTCGGTCCGTCCGTCTGTCTGTAACTTTTTCGTGTCCGCTCAATTTCTCGGCAACTATTGGACGGATTTTATTCAAACTAAAGTGATATAATCAGTATTAAGCAGAAATGTGCATATTTTATTTTGGTTACGGTCCAATGATTTTTGACGGAGTTATGGCCCTTTGGTGAAAAATCGTGTCCGCTCGATTTCTCAGCAAACTTTGGACGAATTTGATTCAAATTATAAAGAAAGACTCGGTATAAGTCAGACATGTGCATACCCTTTTTTGGTTATGCTCCATTTATTTTTGACTGATTTATGGCCCTTTAATTAGAAAGTCCATTTTTGTTACGGCCCTTTGGCGGATAGAACTTGCATATGGACAAGCGCTGTTGGGGTGAGGGGGGAATTAGTCAATTGCGACAATTTCTAGTTCAAGCTGTAGTTACGACGTTTAGTTCACCAACCAACATATTTATGTTTTGCTACATATTACTGACCATACATTTTACAAAATAACGCGGTTTTAAATCTAAGTCGAACTTCCTGTCGGAGTCAGTTGGCGTTGTCGACGATCCGCAAAAATGTCGACACTTTTGATTTGTTCAATCGAGAATAGCAGGGAAAAGTATCATAGGGGCAAGCAAGAGGAGCATCAAATACCGAATTCATCAATCGAGCCATCTTTAAACAGCTCAAACATTGCTTTCTTGTTAACACCATGCCATAAGATGATCTGGCGGTGAAATGTTTGTTGAATATCCTGAATTATTAAATTCTGCGAAACTTTGCCTTTTGTTAAAATAAGGTCTTTAAAAAACACCAATCCATTACCCGATGGCAAAATTGTTGACTAGTCCAAATTGAAAAAAGCTGCAGATTTTGAAAATTTTTGAAGTGATGAATGTTTAGAAATCTTTCTATTTATGGTTCGAAAACATTGTAAATAATGAAGAAATTGCTTGTTCTTTATTATCCACATTGTTTTCAAAAGCATTTTTTTAGGGGCGTCCAAAAGCGTCATTGTGTGCGAATGGATTAATGTATTATGCCTTCATTTTTACGATACTGACAAAACCGTTGCTATAGTATGACTTCATTCGCATACCTATTACGCTACTATGCTATCCACATATTTGAAACAAAAGATATCCTACGAATTTATTCAACCTACACGCCTTCAGTCACACCATATCCGAGAATATTCTCTGACGGACACTTTTTATGTTTTCCTTAAGAGTTTCAAGAGAATATTCTCTGACGGACACTTTAAATGTTTTCCGTTTGAGTCCCGAAGAAGTGGTAAAAGGGTCTTAAGAGAATATTCTCTGTTGGACACTTTTTTATATTTCCGTATGAGTCCCAAAGAAATGATAAAGGGGGTCCTAAGAGAATATTCTCTGACGGACACTTTTTATGTTTTCCGTATGAATCCCCAAGAAATGATAAAGGGGTCTTAAGGTCATAAAATATCAAATCACGTCCTAAGCAGCAGTTAGTCTTCCTAAAGCTGATTTTGATTGATAAAGTTGACAGGTGGTTATCGTCCCTACCTAGTTAGATTAAACAAAACTGAAGTAGGTGGGATTAAACTGTTCAAATGACACCTTGATATGAAATAATCCTTTTTTTCTAAAATAGAAGAATCGAATGATTTTCCCCCATTTTGAGTTCGATCCCCGACGGCGGCACACATCCTTTCCGACTATTTGTCTCTCACCAATGGGTCGAAAATCGTAGACCTATGTGGGATAGCAGCTGGAGGCTAGGAAAGGATGTAATGGTAGTACTGGTGTGAGAAATACCAGGATTCCATTGTTAGGTGCTCCAGCCGCCGCGATATAACTGAAAGATTGTTGAAAGCGGCGTAAAACCCCATTCAAACAAACAAAATCCCCCATTTTGAAGATAAAGTATTCGATAAATAATTGGTTCATTGACCTTTACCATTTTTTCGAGTAACGGTCAAATTTTACTGGCCAGTATGAATCATTTCAAATATATGGGATGGGGCACTTACTTTGATTTTTTTTCAAATTCGGGTTAGAGTGATCTACATAACACGGTCATGGAAATTTTTCGAAAGATATTTGCAATTCAGTACACATTTCTGTTTGAAAATTCCATTCCTCAAAGTTTTTGATCGGCGGTAGGGTTTTTGGGTGGGATGGGGGACTGACAGTCCCCTTTTATTTAAGCCAATAAGCAAATATAACATATGATCAAGCGATTCGATTTCTTTACACAAAGATATGCTATAAACTACTTTATGTGACATACTTAATTACTCTATTTACTAACTTTTAAGAATATTGTTTGTCAAGAGAATACAATTACCAGCAATATGCTATTTTGAAACAGTTCATTGACAAGTTCGTTACGGGTGAAAATCGTTAGTGTCATCGATCAAAAACGCAAGTTCTGATTGGCCGAAAATAATTATTCATACCTCAGTGAACATAAATTTAAGCACGCTGCTACTTTATTTGCTTGCGCACAAAATAGTTCCATAAGAAATGCATAAAACAAGTAAAATATTTGTTTTTGTCAATTGATGTCACAACTCCATAAAAACAAAGTATTTTCACGGTTTCTTATAAATTAATGACATCAGGCACAAGAACCAAATATTTCTCAAATTTTGATGCATTTCTTTTAAACTATATTGTGCGCAAGGGAGGCATGAATACCATTTTAGGCCAATTAGAACGCTCGTTTTTAGCTCACCTGAGCACGAAGTGCTCTGGGGGAGCTATTGTGATCGGTCATCGCCCGGCGTCCGTCCGTCCGTCTGTCCGTCGGTCCGTCCGTTCACAATTACAAAAAAATCTTCTCCTCCTAAACTCACCATGGAATTTCAACCAAACTTCACAGAAATATATCTTAGGTCATGCTCTTTCAAGATACTTCAAAGAATTGAAATCCATGAAGAGCTCTGGTTGCTATGGCAACAGAGTGAAAAAACTTAAAAAATCTGCTCCTCCCAAGCCATAAGGCATAGAGCTTCGATATTTGGTACAATTCATCATCTATTGACCCTCTACCAAAATACCCCAAAGAATTACCGTATTCTGAAAATTAGACCTTTTCAGTGCGATACCTGATTTTACATAGAAATAAAGAAGGAAAACTTAAAAAATCTTCTCCTCCCAAGCCATAAGGCCTAGAGCTTCGATGTTTGGTACAAATCATCATCTATTGACCCTCTTCCAAAATACTTCGAAGAATTGATGTATTTTGAAAATTAGCCCTTTTCTGTGTGATTCCTGATTTTACATAGAAATAAAGAAGGAAAACTTTATAAATCTTCTCCCTAACCATAAGGCCTAGAGCTTCAGTATTTGGTACAAATCATCATCTATTGACCCTCTTCCAAAATACTTCGAAGAATTGATGTATTTTGAAAATTAGCCCTTTTCTGTGTGATTCCTGATTTTACATAGAAATAAAGAAGGAAAACTTTATAAATCTTCTCCTCCCTAACCATAAGGCCTAGAGCTTCGATATTTGATATAATCCATCATCAATTGACCCTCTACCAATATACTTCAGAGAATAATCATATTTTGAATATTAGCCCTTTTCTGTGCGATCCATGATTTTACAAAGAGATAAAGACGGAAATCTTAAAAAATCTTCTTCTCCCAAACCATAAGGCCTAGAGCTTTGATATTTTGTATAAATCATCATAATGTATTCAGAAATTTAGCCCTTTTCTGTGCCATTCCTGATTGATATAGATTTAAAGAAGGAAATCTTTAACAATATTCTTCTCCCAAACCATAAAGCCGAGAGCTTTGATGTTTGGTGTGTAACAATACCTATTGACCTTGTACTAAAATACTTCATAGAATTACTGTATTCTAAAAATAAGACCTTTTCTGTGCAATCCCAGAAAGGAATAAAGAAGGATGTCATAGAAAATGTTCTCCTTCTAAACCATTAGGCCTAGAGCTTTGATATTTGGTATGTATTAATGGCTATTGACCCTCTACTTTATTACTTCAAAGAATTACGGTACTCTTGAAATGAGCTCAACATGGTTCGGTTTCACTATACCAAGGATTAAAGGAGAAAATCTTTAAAAAATCTCCAAAATGATTAGGTGTAGGGCTTTGATATATTGAATATTATATCATAAAGCCTTAAGCAATCATACTCAGGGGAGCGATATAGGACCATAATGGTCCTCTTGTTTATAGAAGAACCTAACAATTAAATTTCATTCAATCCCGATTATTTTCCGGATGAATAATATCAACTATATTTACAATGTTATGCACAATAAGACACAGAGGAATGAGTTTGGACTTGACTTATAGATTTGACCTTCCACAACTAATGTCAAGAACCTTATTCACTACAAATACAAACAATGGGAAACTGCTCTTTAAACTGGTCAAAATCACGGAATCAAAGCATTTATATTGTTCATCGACAAAGATTCTTTTGACAGTTTGAAAACAAAAGCGGTTATAAGGAGACATTTGAAGCGGAGTTACTGATGCACTTCACAAACTCTTCTATATTTATCAGCTTCTTGGTTTATCTAATTAGGACACTACACTGTTTGTCAACAGTCTCTCGAAATCACAAATATGTCCTCTAGTGGGAGAATTATCAACGTTTTATCTATTAAAAAAGAATTGACTTAATTCCCTTTTCCTTCTTGATATTGAGAGGATTTATGAGTTGGTCATAATTCCTAAAACATTGCCTATCTTTGTCTTGATTTGTAAAATGCGACCCATGACCTCTGTAGTTTTTTTTACCCCGCCAAGGATGGTCATATATTGCTATATCTTCTTTTTGATACACGTATATACTCAGTATATCGCCGTTTTTGGTGTATTGTGTTGACACAAAATACTGTACCACAAAAGACTTTTATGATATACCTATTTATATTTCAAGTAAAATATATTCATTCAACATAGACTAAATCGGACACGCCAGAAAAAAACCTTATCTGGTAGTGTCAAAAACGGCCCCATATAAGGTAATCTGAAATTTCGTCATTTTCATTCTTTCGATGACGTCATAATGCGTTTAAACGTAAGAACAAGGGAGATGCTTGTAGAAATGCATTTTCATTTGTTATCTTATCAATTTTATTTACAAAAATATAGTTATATGATGTATTTGTTTCTCGCCACAGAAGAAAATGTTGACATTCTATCCGACGTTCGGTCTCGTGAAATTCAAAGCAATTACAAGGTGTTGTATTTCCATTGTATTCATTCGTCTTCATGTAATGTACGTAAAAATGTACAAACGAAATTCTACAGGTCCATGATATATATATATATATATTGTTTTGGAACTGAGCTAGGTATGAACATTTGATAATTCACGAGTGAAATAGCAAATGCTCTTACACCGTATTTGTCCAATACAAAGTAATGATCAATACTACACCACAGAATTCCAGTTGTTAATAACTTAGAAATATTTCGACGATTAAAGAAAAAAGGTTACTTGAGCTTATTTTTTCCAAAAACTAGAATAGAAGGATTACGACTATGAAAGAATCAATCAACCAATAGAATGATTCATTAAGAAAGGTAGTGAAGTTTGCACTCCAACATAACCCGATATGTATGTGATGATTTTTTGCTAGATAACTTAAACGTCGTAACAACATCTTGAATAATCTGTAGTAACGACGTTTAGGTTGCCAGCCAAACATTTTACCTTTGGTTATATGTTACTGGCCATAAATTAAAAAAAAAAAAAAAAAAAAAAAAAAAAAAAAATAGATAAAAAAATAACATCGTAAAAAAATCTAAATGGATCTTTCCGGTAGAGTTCAGTTGGCGTTGCCATCGATCCACCATTTTCATTTAACCCATTTCCACTGAACGACGCTTTTAGACACCCCCAGAACAATTTGAAAAAAACAGTGTAGAAAATGAAGACATTGCTTGTAAGAAGCAATTTCTTCATTTAACACAATGTTTTCTATTTAGAAAGATAAAAACTCTAATATTTCATCAACTTTAAATTATCATCTGAAATTCCTTTGATTTTGGACCAGTCTAAAATTTTGTCAAGTGGGAATGGGTTAACAAAGAAAATTACGTCATTAGCTGCAACAATTTATGGCACCCGTACTTGTCATAGTACGACCTTTTTTTAAATCTAATTTGAATTTCATTCTGTGAGTCATTGATTTCTTTTCTCCCATTTTGTCGAGTAAAACAAATTAAATTGTAAAAAAAAAAATGGGTGAATCATTTACAACCGTACCCCTATTGTCTGCCATTAGCATAGAATAAGAAATATATCACATTGACTGTTCAAACGGTATACATCCCGTAGCACAACATTTCATTTCCATCACCACATTACAAAATATTATACTAGATTTTATTTCCGTCGCGGTATCGCTGTATATTAATTTAAACACTATCTCATTTCAGTCCCTGAAACACCATACAACAACAACAACAACAACAACAACAACAACAACAACAACAACAACAAACTACCTACAAAAAAATCTCACAACAAAACAACACAAACTAAAAAACATAAAGTATGATTAGCTCAAAGATAGTGGATTCGAATTAATCAAATTTAAAGAATCTAGCTCAACATTGAAAATGATTTCCAACAATTACAGAAAAATTTACGAACGAATTTTCATGTGACACTTTTCATAGTAGATTTGATACAAACTAGAGTATTTCTGATTTTAGATTTAAGCCAGAAATTCGTGCAATGTATGGATTAGAAGAATAAAATTAAGAAATAAAGAAAATATTTCATGCCTCCTTGAAAATTTATATTTTCATTTCTTATCATTGAATATGATCTATAGACATAGACTATATCAAGATGTCACATAAGCAAAGACTATAGATCCTGTGTTCTTAATGCTAAGCTTGCAAGAATGCAATACACATGAAGATTTAGTACTATATTTTCCTGGACTGATGAAGCATTTTTTTTACAGCCAATTAGATCTCACAAACTTCGATATCTATAACGAGAATTAACTCGTTTATGTATGGGTATTATAAGTCTTGCCTTTGTAAGCGTTATTGTTATCATTATCATTATAGTTTAGGGGTTACAAAGGGGTTCGAAATTGATAAATAAATCTTACACTTTTCTAACTATTCCTAGCGTACAACTTTTAAATAGGTTTGTGTATGAAATTGGTAGTAGTAGTTGTGGTAAAAGAAGGGTTGTTGTTGTAGTATTAAAGAAATGAAGAAATGAAAAAAATATTTTTTTCATTAAGGTATGAACCTAAAATTCAATCCCACTAATGTAAGAATAAAAGAAGCGGAGTCATACATTAGTGGGATTGAATAGAACATCAATGAGAACTAAAATTATTCTCTTCATTTCATATAATTAAACGCCAACAACCAAAACAAAGCAAATATTTTTCGAATAAAACTTCATAGATCTGATCTGTGGACAAAACAGTTTCGTACAAGTACATGCGGTTGTAATTTTTAATGTCGTCGGTGTAATTCTAAGACCTCGTGACTACAGATTTATCTAAGCTGTAGTTACGTGGTTTTAGAAATACAGCGATAATGTATAGATCGTATATATGTATTATCTACTTGTTTACTGGTTTTTTGGTTGTTATCATTTTTAGTTTTTTAAAGCTCCCTTATTAATTTTGCGTTCGTTCAGCCTGCATTATTTGAAAATAAAATATTGGAGGACGAGAAATGTACAGTCACTCCATGGAACAGACAAACATTGTTTGCCGTTGACATGGGAAACACAGTTTGATTAAAATTTCGTAAATATTTGATTACATGGCAGACACATTCTTTCAAGATAACCAAGAATATTTAAAACTATCTTGAGATAAGTGAAAAATAATGTTTTTGTAAAGCAACAACAACAACTACAAAAAGAAAAAAAGATATTTTTTTTTCTCCGAGAATTATTTTCATCTGACTTCGGTTCTCAGTAACACCTATTTGTTAAAAGCTTTTTCAGTCGAGAATTTATGTCCTTTTTCGATTTTTGCGACATTTGCGGTAAGTATGATTTTAATGAATAACTTGACGAAGAAAGCCGTCCGCAGTCGTGCGACAGAATTTGTTAGTGGTCTGCAAATGTTCCTGGTTTGACAATGTTCATATTTTCTTTAATAATGGAATGTCATGGGTTCGATCCCCGGCGGCGGCACATAACCTTTCCGATATTTGTCTCTCACCAATGGATGGATAATCGTAAACCTAAGTGAGATAGCAGCTGGAGGCTAAGAAAGGATTTAGTGGTATTACTGGTGTGAGAAATACCGGGAATCTATTGTTAGGTGCTCCAGCCGCCGATATATGACTTAAATACTGTTAAAATGGCGTTAAACCCCAGTCAATCTATCATATTTTCTTCTGTTGTACAGAAATTGTTTCTTGCGAAATTTGAGAATGGAAAAAATATAGCGTTTCAACAAGTTGTGTCCAGAAAATGTCGATATACAGGAGATATCTACCACAAAACAAACGTTATGAATGAATAATAATGAAAAATTCAGTAGAGTTACCTTCCCTTGTATCGACGTCACTAATCTCGAATTATTGCCTTATGTCATAGAGAATTTGCTTATCGTTACTACGCAGGCTGAGCTCCAAACAGGAAGTTTCACTTCGATTCTACACGACGTTATTTCTGCAAAATTATGACCAATGACACGCAACAAAAATTAAATGCTGTAGTTACGACGTTTGTGTTTCACTTAAATGTCGGCTAAGTCAAGGTTCACCTCAATTTTAAATGATTGGTGGATTGATTCCTTGATTGACAGCCGAAAGTTGTAGTTAAGACGTTTCAGCCGCGAACCAACTATTTCCTTTTTTTACGTGTAACTCGCCATAGTTTTTGCCACATAACGCCCTTTAAGATCGAATTGGACCTTCCTGTGGGATCTCAGAGGTCGGGCCAGCCGCCGTCATAGCGCAGTTGGTAGCGCGTCGGACTGTCATTCTAGAGGTCCCGGGTTCGATCCTCGACGGCGGCACTCATCCATTCCGACTATTTGTCTCTCACCAATGGGTCGATAATCGTAGACCTATGTGGGATAGCAGCTGGAGGCTAGGAAAGGATGTAATGGTGGTACTGGTGTGAGAAATACCAGGAATCCATTGTTAGGTGCTCCAGCCGCCGCTATATATCTGAAAGAGTGTTGAAAGCGGCGTAAAACCCCATTCAAACAATCAAACGAACTCAGAGGTCGGGACTAGCGGAGCCAAAGAGCGTTGCCAGCGATCGGTCAGATCGGACTGATTGAAGGGATTTCTAAAGGAAGAATAACCGCTGTCATAGATAACAGGCTAACGATCAAATTTGACATCTGATATCTGAACATTTGATTGGTCATCCAATATTATTGCGACTGATCGATAATTGACTTTATTAAGGTGTTTTCTTCTATATGTTATGTTTTCAAGTTTTTGAAGGATTGATTGGGGTTTAACGCCGCTTTTAACAGTATTGATTGAAGATAAGGAGAAGTTGTTGAAGGAAGTGAAAGAAACTAAGTCATCGGACTGTAGAGACAATGGATATATTTTTTTTTTCATAAAGATTAGCCTAATGTTATTTTTTCTATATCTTTTAAAAGCCGCACTTTAAAAGATTATGATTGTTCAAGATAAATGTATGACAGGGGTAAAGTTCGTGCGCCCATGACGCCCCTAGCGGAGGTCCCGTCCGACAACCGAGGAATGTTGATACGTATGTTGATTGTTTGTCTTAAAATTACGGCGTAGCTAAAAACAAAACCGACCACTTCAGCTCCACGACACGGACTTTAGGCTGCGAAATTATAATTGAGACAAGGCATTTAAAAATGAGTTATCGTCGTGGCGGTCAGGATGATTTGTTTGTTTGATTGAGGTTTAACGCCGCTTTTAACAATTTTTCAGTCATATCGCGGCCTATGTAGCACCTAGCAATGGATTCCTGGTATATCTCGTACGAGTACTACCAGCACATCCTTTCCTAGCCTCCAGCTGCTATCCTACTTGGGTTTACGATTGTCCACCTATTTGTGAGAGACAAATGTCGGAAAGAATATGTGACACCGCCATGGATCGAACCCATGACATGCCATGATTGAACATTAGGAGTCTGATGCGCTACCAACTGCACTATGACGGCGGCCGGTCATGATAATCATCATAAAACCTGATAATAATGATGACGATAATTATGATAATAATGTTAGTTAATAATGATAATGATAAGGAAATTTATAACGTAAAATTAGTTGAAAATATCATAAAATGTTTATTTTGTTTTCTTCCTAAACTATTTTCACTACATCCCTTATTTCGACGGCCCCTGGATATAACATGAAGGATAGATTCTAGCGAAGGACATTTTGAAAAAAGAAGGGTCTTCTTGTCCTTTTTCATCATGTTTTCTAACATATAAAGCAATAATACTGAATGTTTATCAATCATTTTATTTTAAAAACTAAAAAAAAAAAAAAAACCGAGATGCAATTATGATGCACTTTAAATACCGCAAAAGTTGTACGTGGGGGCAACTTCCGGAACCGATGCGTAGGCAACTGTCTCGAATGATATTATTGTTATTTATTTTCATATATTTATTTAGGATTATTATCATCATCATTAAGGTTTATGTCTGAAATTCAAAAAGACAAAATAACGTGGTTGAAGCACAAACCTTAATGTAACCCTATCCTGTTCAATCCCTGTTTTTTACGTCCCTGTGGTTTTATTATTGAGAAAACATTGTAGAAAAAGTAGAAATTGCCTGTAACAAGCAATTTCTTCTATTTCCATAATATTTTCTACTCAACTAAACAGTTACTTTTCAAATTAACACAACTTTAAACTTTTTTCTGCACAACCTTTGAATTTTGAATGGTCTAAAATTTGGCAAACAGAAAAGGGCTAAAGTGGTTTATGGGACTTGTCTAAAGATGACTGTTTTATGAGACAGAATGTTCTTTTTGGGGTACATGCAGAATGATCTATTTAGGGTACAGGCAGAATAATTCATTTAGTGTACAGGCAGAATGATCTATTTGAGGGTTTATGTTATTTTGAAGCCCAGAGATAGTGACTGTTGGTCGAGCAAGGCAGGTGGATCTCTAACTCAGTTTAACCCATTCCCACTTGACAAAATTTTAGACTGGTCCAAATTGAAAGAAGATGCAGACGACAATTTCAAGTTGATGGAATTTTAATTTTTTTCACCTTTTTGGAT
This sequence comes from Fragum fragum, assembly GCA_946902895.1. Classification (NCBI taxonomy): domain Eukaryota; kingdom Metazoa; phylum Mollusca; class Bivalvia; order Cardiida; family Cardiidae; genus Fragum; species Fragum fragum. The sequence continues at coordinate 60,101,156 of OX336374.1, forward strand.
AGAAAACATTGTGGATAATGGAGAAATTGCTTGATACAAGCAATTTCTTCATTTTCCACAATGTTTTCCAAAGCTTTTTTCTTGAAGGGCGTAAAAAGGAGGGATTGAGTTGGAATGGGTTAAACAACTAGTAATTCGCCAAAGTTTTATCTAACTGCGGGTTGGGGCAACTTGTTGACCAATCAGGTTTTACTACACGTAATTGATGGATCGAATGCCACGCTACTGACTCCAACAGAAAGTTCTATTTCGATATTAAACGTCATTATTTTGCCCCCCTCCCCCCCCAAAAAAAATATGGCCAATAACATGCAACAATAAAGTATATTCGTTGTTTGGTTGAATAAGCTGAAGTTACGCCGTTGAACCCATTACCAGACGGCTAAATTTTAGACCAAATTAAAAGAAGTTGCAGACAACAATTTAAACTTTTGAAATTTTAGATTTTTTCGTCTTTTTGGAAAGGAAACATTGTGGAGAATGAAGAAATTGCTTGTGACAAGCAATTTCTTCATTTTCGACAATGTTTTCCAAAGCTTTTTTTTTTCTTTGGGGCGTCTAAAAGCGTCACTGAGTGGGAATGGGTTAAGTAGCCAAACTAACAACAATGCTTCACATAAAGTCGACAAATACTGAAGTTCCATATTTAATTCCGATGGTCTAAATGAATGACTTGATTCATCGATTGATTCTTTGCTTGACAGCCATGGTTCATCTATAATGTTATTGTCTAAAAGATGTTTCCTCTAGTCAGACAAGCTTTAACCTTATCCATGTTTTGAAGGATTTATGTGTGCCGTCTGCTGTCTTTTTCTCCCGTTTTAAACAATATAAATCACGGTCCATACGACAAGGCCGCCGTAAAAAGGAATTTTAATGACTCTAATATCGATTTATCAGGGAAAAGACCGCATAAAATTTCTTCGGGAATGAAGAAGGATTTTAAGCAAAGATCAACACACTATGCTCTCAGCATCCTAATCTGAAGTCGTTTATAAAAAACATTAGAAGGAATAAGAAGAAAAGGATTGAAAACCAACATGAGAAAAAGAGAAGGAAAAGAAGAAAAAGAATAAGCGAAAGTCGAAGCAGATGAGACGAATATGATGAGAAGGAGAAGTAGACGAAAAAGATAAAAAAGGAGAAGAAAACATTTGCCGATAGGTTGTCGCGCTCGAGTCATAATCGCAGGTTCGAGTCCCAAAGGAGGTTGGTGGTGTATTCGGGAAGGACACTTTACAGATAGAGCCCCAGTCCACCCAGGAAAATTGGGCAGCAGTGCTTAGAATCTTTTGCCTCTCTCCACAGTGTGCATGATATCTCCTTGAAATAAGAGTTCGTCTCTTTATTTTGTTATCCTCGAGTTAAAAAACTCCTAAATTTACAAGTCAAGAAATAGGAAGAAAAAGACTGGGAAAGAAAAGGGGAAGAACAACAAGAAAAGGGGAAGCAGATTACGATGATGGCTAGAACTTGAGAATGGGGAGACAAGGGAAAATTTGAAGAAGAAGAGGATAAAGAAAAAGAAGAAGAAAGTAACCATGAATCAGAAGGTCAGAGGTTAACGTATCACGGCTGTCAATAAAGATCGATTGACCAATCCAATCATTCATATAAACCGGAAGTAATTGTTGATCTCATACAGCCGCCGTCATAGCGCAGTCGGTAGCGCGTCAGACTCCTAATCTTCCATAATGAGATGTCATGGGTTCGATCCGCGGCGGCGGCACATATTCTTTCCGGCATTTGTCTCTCACCAATTGGTGGATAATCATAAACTTAAGTGGGATAGCAGCTGGAGGCTAGGAAAGGGTTTATTGGTAGTACGGGTGTGAGAAATACCAGGACTCCATTGTTAGGTGCTCCAGCCGCCGCAATATAACAGAAATAATGTTGAAAGTGGCGTTAAACCCCATTCAATCAATCAATCACGACCTCTAACATCTAAATCAAGCTTTCTTATTTAGTTTGTTGAATTAATCGCAGATTTTTGTTACAATTTACTGACAACAAATTAAAAAAAAAATATCATCGTTCAGTGGGTAGCGTTGTGACCCACGAACGGATTATTTGCTTGCCAACCCATTTCCGTGTCTTTAACTTATTTTAACAGCAAGCATTGTGAGAAACGGATTAATTGCTTGCTCCCATTGATTCCTCCTTTTCTTATAATTTTTTTCGCAAATAATTTTAATGTGTCTCGGCAAATAGCGGTGTTATATCAGAACGGTTCACAATATTCTAATTTGTTGACACATTGACCAATTGCCAGACGGCAAAATTTCAGACTGGTCCGAAATGAAATGGGTTGCAGACGACAATTTAATGCTTATGAAAATTTAGATATTTCGGGGAGAACTCTTGGGTAGAAAACATAGTGGAGAATGAAGAACAAGCAATTTGTAACAAGCAATTTCTTCATCGACCACACTGTTTTCCAAATGAGACATGTTTCCAAATGAGTCTTTTCTTCAGGGCGTCAAAAGGCGTCATTATGTGGGAATGGGTTGATTAAACGTTAATCCACATCGTTTAAAATAATAGGAATCAATACATGTACCCCTTTGCTGTATTGCAAAATTTTAGACCAGACCAAATTCAAAGGTTCTTAATACTGCAATTTAAAGCCAAATTTATTTTAAAATTGAAAAACAAATGTGGAAAAAGAAGAAATTGTTTAATAACAAGCATTTTCTTCTTTTCCGCAATGTTTTCTAATTACAAGCTTTTTTTGTCAATGTGTTCTGAATTATAGAAAACACAGGGACGTAAAAAAGTTATTGAGTAAGGTAGAGTTTAAGAAAAGAAGGCAGTTAGTTAAATAAGAGCTGTTTTCGATGTGTTAAAAAATAAATCACAGCAATTATCTTTTAAATGGTTCAGAGGGCATGAATCACCACGGATCCCGATAGTTCGTATTCTCAAGAGGGATGATTGGGTCCTTTAATGTAAATCCATCGGTATATGGGAATGCGCGACAGATAAATTGACCTAAAGCTTTCAAATCCCTCGTAAAATGTGCGTGTTTCATTACACCGGAAGCTCAGTTTACCCCGGAACTAATGCGGAAGTGATTCTTTAATGGGAAGACCTCGGATTTATTGGATAATGGCATCCAATATTGGTTTGAAACTTGTTGATAAAAAACTCATTTTTCATTCAACGCGACTCGACCTCCGTCCCTCGATTACTCATTACGCTGGCGGCCTCGGTGTCTCTAAATTAATGGGAACTCTTCTGTTAACTCATTATCAGACGTCAAGACTTTAGACTGCAATGAGATTGCAGACGGCAATTCAAAGATTGGCAAATAGAAAAAAAAGGTTATATACTGTAGAAAACATTGTGAGAAAAGGATAATTGCTTGACACAAGCATCTTCGATTTTTTCTGCATTTTCCTGTAATGCTTTCTAAAATATTTCTTTCATCTTGTCAAAATGCGATATTTTGTGAAAAGAGTTAAATATTCTTATTCGTGGTCAAATGAATAAAAACGTACCAATACCATGTAGAACAAAAGAAAGACATTCCCTCTGTGTGTCGACTTTTGAAAAGATCAAAAAGACAATAACCATAAAGGTAAAATATTTGCAAAGACCAACATTAAATTGCAGTGATTGCACTTAAAACTGATAAAAAATCAACATCTGGTAAAAGGGTGGGGGAGGGGACCAAATGCCCCATTTTTGTATACTTTTATGTTTTAAGTTTATTATTCGAACTAATTCATTTCATTTGTACTATATAACATGCTTAGGGGATTTTAAACATATAATTTCTTATCAATGGAAATACAAATACAATGATTTCAAAAGTAGGAAAGCTTGTTTGTCATTTTTGGTCCCACCCCACTCCACATTTTAGCCAAGACCCGTTGTACACTAACGTTTTTACTTTAAAATCTTATGACTCTCCTTTTGTCATGGTGCTTTTTGAGTCTTGAGTGATAGATGGAAGTCTAAAAACCTGTTCTGTGCACTGCAGAACCATGCTGCGCTGTATTCATGTGTGCTAATGGACTTCTGTTGGAACTAGATAAGGTTTGATTTGTCCACCCCCACGTTTGGCCGTCCCGAACTAAGGAGATTTCAATTGTTGTCGTGTTTAATGAAAATTTGTCCATAAGTTTTCCTTTCATGGTACAAGGGTACTAGTATGAATTTCAAGGCAAATGAACGCCCTTTAAGTTGAACCCAATGTGAATCCCAACGGAACTTGTGAAACTGACCCTTTGAACAATATTTTAATTGTCAAAATCGGACGGGAGTGTAACCCTTTCCCCGAAGAGAATACACTTAGAAGATGAATTAGTCAGTTACCAAAATTTATGATGAAAATACTAAGGTTCCCTCGGATCATCACAAAGTCACTTGTAGCATCGACGAATTAATTAAAATGTGGTTTTGTCTTCCCACCCATATTGACCTCTGTAACAGTAAAACTATCCGAGTACGCACGGCGGTAAGTTATGGCAGTCATCAGACGTAAAAACAAACAATATACAAGAAAACATACGGTTTGTTAGTCTTGTTGTGCAGAGTTCTGGGGCTTAAGGAAAACATAGAAGTTTGGCAGGAGAAAATCATACGTGTTTTAAAAAACTTCACTTAAATCGAATAATGTTTTGTCAAGTAGAATTCGGAACCTATTTCTAACATGGACCTTATAAACGTTTAACGAAATAGTTCATAATGTGCGAAAGAAGTCATACTGAAAATGTGGTTATAGTACATAAAAGGGCTAACTTGCTAAAAATGAACAACTATTCCTTAATGCCAGCTATATATCAATGGCATAACTAGCCCCATTACTTAGAAAACTAGTTTTCGGATTAATTTACAGCAAGTTATAAGTTAATGTACTTGAATGCTCAATCCTTTCAGGAAGCTAAATAATTTGAAAATAACCATCTGTTTTCAATTAAAATAATTTTGATCTGATTTTCATTTGGAAATATTCGTTTGAATTCTAAACGCCTTGCACGACTTAAAGTTATAAAAGTGTTTTCGCACGCAAACCTTAAGCGGGGAAACATTTCAATTTTTATTCCAAATATCTCATTATTGTTCTCAGGTTTGAGAGATAAAAAGAAAGACACTGTAAAATGAGAGATATTTCACTTAACCCATTCCAACAGAGTGACGCTTTTTGACACTCATCACTGAAGAAAAACGATAGGGAAAACATTGTATAAAATGAAAACTGCTTGTAACAAGCAATTTCTTCTTTTTCAACTATGTTTTCTATCTAGAAAGTTGAAAAGATCTTGAAATTTGTTAAGTTTACATTGTTGTCTGCAACTTCTTTCAATTTGGACCTGCCTGAAATTTTCTTAGATGGAGTTAGATTAATTGAGAAGAGGCCGTCGATGACAAAAACGAGAAGTATGTTTGTTTCCTATAAGTGAAGTAAAAACGGCATATTTTCATATGAGCTGGCCCATTTGTTTTTCTTCCAAATTGCCTAACTAGATTCATTTTTCGCACAAATTTACATTTCATCGAACGGCAAACCTTTCCTGGGGATGCGAAATGTGTTAAATTGCGCAATTTGAGAATGAAAAATGCAGACGCGAGCACCTTGTCGGCACCTTGCTTTGTCTAATTGCGCTTCACACATGACTTAAACTACATAATCCAGTATAACTGAGTCGCGAAGAACATACAGTGCGGTGAAATACTTAATGTAAACATAATCATCCGACGCGTTTAGGGAAATTATCGAAAAACCTGCCGTGTGCGTTTTTCTAAGAATTTTTTTCTTGCTCCTGTAAGCTTGTGTTAGCGTCGACTGATGAGCAAAACAGGCTTTGCATCTCTGCCATCAAAGAACAGGTACAAGTTATTATAACTAATATTGATGGGTTTAACACGCGACCTTTAAACTGGTAGCCGATAAATTTCCTATAATTCCGAGAATTTTTCTATATGGTTTCGTCTGTTCACTTCAAGACGGGATTTTAGCCAGTACAAGCAAGCGCAATTCAACCCATTACCACCCGAAAAAATTCAGACTGGTCCAAATTCAAAGATGTTGCATACGGCATTTGTAAGTTACTGAAATTTAAAAAAAGTTGCCCTTTTATAAGAAGAAAACACTGTGAACAATGATGAAATTGTATGTCACAAGCAATTTCCTCTTTTTCCACTATGTTTTCCGAAGCTTTTTTTCTCATCGGCGTCAAAAAGCGGAATTGTGTGGAGTTGCGTTAAAGGTTTAAATCGAGAATATGTTTTGGGTTAAAAAGAAACAATAACATAACATAACATAGCTTTATTCAGAGAATCGACTTGAACACATCGTCGAACATACATTAATAATAAATTACATACATGCGTATGGACATAGAAAATAGAGATTCTGGAAATGAAATTCCTCAATGCGGAAATAATGGAAAGAGTAGAATCTTACCAAAAACAGTATATGTAGAAAATATAAATAGACGGTAAGAGTTTGGTGCGAATGTGATTTTAACATTAACTGAGAGGAACAGGAAACTAATTACAAACTTTATTCAATCATTTTTATGAGCTTAATCATGCTTGGTTTTATGTAATAGTATATTCGTTAATAAGTATGTCTTAATTCTTTATATGCGAGACAAACAAGTAAAACGTGAGAAGTGAAATTCATCTTCTAATTCGTTTTTTTTTCACAAAAATGACAGACTCTTTCATTTCTAGAGGTGTACCAATGAGGTCCTGTTTCGATCAGTAATTCATGTAAAAACAATGTAGGGCATCGATACCCGATAACGACCCCCCCCCCTTTTTTTTATTAAGTTAAGACATTGCGAGCAAATTAAAGACAACCTAGTTCCCAAAATTGAAATGTACTATTTCTAAGTCAATAGGAAAACATTCACCCAACACAGGCCCCTAGAAACAGGGGTTGGGGTGTAGAAGCTAGAATGGAACATCACATATTATTTTGTTCTAATTTACATATACGCACTAGGAAAATCTCGACATTCTTAAGTTAGCTCCATCAATCTTGGAATGTTTTCTTCGGGCCTGGCATAAACAAAGCTAAAATATAAGGCACTTTTAAGTCGAGGACCACAGTCGGGAAAAGGAATATAGATATGAACATACTAAATTTTCTGTAAAGTACGGCATGTAAAGTACTTAATCAAAGTTTTGAATACATCTTCTACTCTAAACCTCAGTTACATGACTATCATGTTTTCACAACTACCAAATTCTTAGAATTGAAAATACGCCGCCCAAATTTCGACCAGTATACTTTATTTTTTGTTTTTCATGTTTTTCGAATCCTCCCCCATCTCTCTATCTCTCTCTTTCTGAGACAAAATTAAGGAGGGCGATCTTTTTTCTATGGGCCAAGAAGTAGAGGGACTCGAAAGGCAGGATGTGGTGACTTGATCCCATTCTAAAATTATTAAAAGTCTTCTTTTCAAAATGAATAAATACAATAAAATAAATACATAAATGAATAAATAAATAAAGAGTACAATTCATTTACTATAGACTTAAGCAGATTTACAGATAATTGTATAAATACAAAACGTGAAAATATACCGTTGCTTCTATGGTTTAAACAACAAGAGCCGTCAGAGACGGATTATGCTCCCCGAATAAAGCTTTTGTCACAAAACTGTATGCCATTATTGGAAAAAACAACAACAACTTTTTATTGAATGCAACTATTGTTTGAGAGTTCACTTCACAAGAAATTTGGAAGTTTGACAAACATTGAAGGAAGCTGTTTGGCTTCACAGGCCTGATTTTAGTAAAATCGAATATTGTTATATGGTACAGGGTTAAATAGTTTAGCTTGACCATCAAAGTTATCAATGATAAATGTCTCCATACAAAAAATGAAGACTCTAACTTGAGAAGACTTGAAGAAACAATAGACTGATTTATTTTAGATTAGGAAATTTACAAAATGTAAAACAAAATGTAAAACAAAATGTAAAGCTACATCGCATTGAGCCCCCTTTTAGCATGGTAAGGTTCATTTTGAAATAAACATTACCTAGGGCACTTAATGAACAACATTTATGTAAAGTAAAAAGAAATTTTGGCAATTTGTACAGGAGATATATTTGAAAATTAATGACCTTGACAATTTGACCTTGACAGATGACCTTGAACTTAGTACCAACAGAACGTCCATGTCATAAGCAATGCACATGTAAAATATGAAGGCTATATCACTTACCATTGTTTACTTGTGGGCGATGTTAAAGTTAAAATTTTCGAAATTTTGACCTTGAGAAATGATCTTGACCTTGACAGATGAACTTGAACCGAATTCCAACAGAAAGGTCATGTCATAAGCAATTCACATGTGAACTATAAAGGCTATATCACTTACCATTGTAAACTTATAGACAATGTGAAAGTTAAAAATTTTGAAATTATGACCTTGAGAAACGACCATGACCTCAACAGATGACCGTGAACTTAATACCAACAGAAAGGTTTTGTCATAAGCAATGCAAATGTAAAATATGAAGGCTATATCACTTACCATTGTAAACTTATAGACAATGTTAAATTTATGATTTTCGAACTTTTGACCTTGAGAAATGACCTTGATCTTGACAGATGATCTTGATCTTAGTACACTAAGAAAGGTCATGTCATAAGCAATGCACATGTAAAATATGAAGGTTATATCACTTACCGTTGTAAACTTATGGACAATGTAAAAGTTAATTTTTTTTAAATTTTGACCTTGAGAAACGACCTTGACCTAAACATATGACCTTGAACTTAATACCAACAGAAAGGTTTTGCCATAAGCAATGCACATCTTGAATATGAAGGCTATATCACTAACCATTGTAAACTTTTAGACAAAGTCAAATTTAAGATATTAGAAATTCTGACCTTGACCTTGACTTATGACCTTGAACTTTGTACCAACAAAAAGGGTTTGTCACAAGCAATGCACATGTGAAATATGAAGACTATATCTGTAACCGATCAAAAGTTATTGCCAATTTAAGTTTTTGCAGGACAAAAAGAGAGCTTACGTAAAGCAAATAACATTAAAGCCTCATTTCCTATGGCACGTTTTTTCGATAGTTTAAGGTCAAGAGGATCTGATTTGCTACTCAAATATGAAATTTCATAAAAACCTTACAATTAGACTAGGAGAAATTGGCAATAAACTAATCTTTTCATTAAGGCCCCATCACACAGGCTTGAAAGCTACACACAACGTAAAATCAAAATTTTACTTACAATCCACAAGAAACTACTGTCGCAGTAGGAAATTGAACAGCACGCAATATATGGCACTAGACATCCTTCATTATGTAAAAAGTTTTTGTTCCTAACAAAATCAGGGACCTTGGACGAGTGTGCCTTTAGGCCGACATAACCTTCCTCACTACTTCTGTTCCATCCAGCTCTCCGGTTTTTTAGCTCCTTTGAAAGTGCTAGAAGTTTTTTCACCCATAATACACACTCATTAAGATTGGGGGATATATCACCAAATGTAGTTTTCATTTTAGCAGCTAACTTATTCAAAGATAGAAATTGCAATCACTTATCAGTTAGAATTTGACCTTGACCTTGACCAAGAACTTTATCTAAGTTTCTGCTGGAAGGTCTCGTCGCAAGTAATAAACATATGAAAAATGCTTAAAACATGATGGCTATATCACTTACCATTGCAAAATTATGGCCAATTTTAAAGTTTTAATTTCCCAAATTTTGACCTTGAGAAATGACCTTGACCTTGAATGCTGACCTTGAACTTGGTACCAACAGAAAGGGTTTGTCACAAGCAATGCACATGTGAAATATGAAGACTTCATCTGTAACTAATCAAAAGTTATTGCCAATTTTAGTTTTTGCGGGGAAAAAAGACAGTTAACGTAAAGGTAATAACATTAAGGAAAAATAAAAAAAACTGGTCTTGGAAATTTCATAGGAAGATTATATATGTACTTTCGTCCAATTAGGCCCAGGGGTTGCTGAGATATGACTTCGGACGGAAGGACGGAAGGACGTACGGACGCACAGGCCGGCGACTATATGCTCCCCCCGAAAATGTTTTAGGGGAGCATAAAATTGAACACTTACAAGTGACCGAGTGAAATTTTGATGCACATGGCACATATCAACAAATCACAGCATCAATTACTAGTACAAATATGTTTACTTGTATTTACATGAATTAAATTGTAGGCTATATTGATTTATCAAATACCTAGAAATATTTCGAGTTAAACATTTACATTCCACATAAAAATATCGGACACGTCAGAAAGAAGATCTGTAAAGACAATTCAATATAAGGTAGTCTCAGATTACGTCATTTTCATTCTGTATATGACGTCATAATGCGAATAAACGTAACCAGAATGGTAAAAGAGAAGGGAAATTCTTGTAGAAAAATAGACTTGTTTTTATCATGTCATCAAATTTATATCATAAAATCGAGGGCTTAGAGCAAAAACATAGTATGGCTCTATACAATGTATAGAGCCATACTATGTTTTTGCTCTAAGCCATCGAAATATAGGTATATAACAAATGGAATATTTTATTACGATTGCGATACAACATCTTGTATTTGCTTCTCGCTACGGAAGAAAATTTGATATTCGACTCGAGCCTCAGTCTCGTGAAATACCAAAATTTTCTACCGCATTTTAAAGTAAATACAAGATGTTGTATCTCTGTAGTAACAAAATATCCCTGTGTATTTCATTGGCTTGAAAACACTGGAGTAGGCTATGATAAACTATGACATTAACAAGACGACAAAATTAAAGAATTGAAAAAAAAAAAAAAAAAAAAAAAAGACGAGACTGAATTCAAAGGATGCTTCATTGAGAAAATAAGTGTAAAATTAGGTAGAAAACTTTTGGTGAGAAGGAGAAAATGCTTTTTAGCAGACAATTTCTCCTTTTCCTACAAAGTTTTCTGTGAAAGTTTGCGTCAAAAAGCGTCATTGTGTTGTAACGAATAAAAGGCTTCATACCGAGTGCCCACATGAGAAGGCCAAAGAAAGACAATTGACCAATCGCTGGCCCCTCCCACTTACAACCTAGGCCCCGCCCATTAACTCCGTCAGGAAGTTCCGCTTCGAATTTTTACAGCGTTATTTTGCACAATTTATGGCCAATAGCATTAAACAAAAAAGTAAAATGGTTGGTTGGTGACCCATACGTCGTAACTACAGCTTGAATAAGCTGTCGTTACTACGTTTAAGTCGCCAAACCAACAATAGAGGTAAACAAAATGGCGGCCAATGTTGGAGTTGATAATCTCAGGTCCGGACTGAATAAATTATTTGATTGGTCGGTTTATTCCTTGACTGACAGACGTGATTGGTCAATTATTCGCTATTGTGGAAAATGCAGGGATGCAAGGAGAATTTACAGAAAGCACCCCCTGTTTCGGGAAATTTAGTTAAAAAAGTAATTGATCCAGCACAGGTCGATTAGGAATGTCGAACTAAAATGTTATCATATACTTAGAAAGGATAGCCATTCTACTTTCAGAAATATACAAAAGGAAGAATTTTTTTAGCTCTTTGACCAAGTGAATTTGTTTGTTTGAATTGGGTTTTACGCCGCTTTTAATAATTTTTCAGTCATATCGCGGCGGCTGGAGCACCTAAAAATGGATTCCTGGTATTTCTCACACCAGTACTACCATTACAAACTTTCCTAGCCTCCAGCTGCTATCCCACATAGGTCTATGATTATCGACCCATTGGTGAGAGACAAATAGTCGGAAAGGATGAGTGCCGCCGTCGGGAATCGAACCCGGGACCTCAAGATTGACAGTCCGACGCGCTACCAACTGCGCTATGACGGCGGCTTTTGACCAAGTGAAGCCGCTAAATACTTTGGATCAATTAGATGTCAGCTAGATGTGGCATTCGAAAATCAAAGTACTGTAAGTACTGTAAGCTAGCAAAGCATAGTTTTGTTAAGTAATCTTCTTTGCTAAAAGTTATCACGATAGAAAATCTTTCCCTTGTTGGTAGAAAACATTGTGGACAATGAAGAAATTGCTTGTCACAAGCAATTTCTTCATTGTCCACAATGTTTTCCATAGATTTTTTCTTGAGATGCTTAAAAAGCGTGATTGAGTTGGAATGGGTAAAACAGCATGCTTTTGAAAGAGTTTGCAATATTCCTTAAATACATAAGAACTACTTTTATGGCGTAGGCATTCAATAGGTTTAGTCGTTAAGCCTCCAGTGGCAGTTTGTACTCGTTGAACACTAAGAAGACCTCATAATTTCGTGTGAAACCTTAAACTACCAAAACTGACGCCAGCTAGAAATAAAATAAAGTAAAGCTGAAAGTTCTTTATTTATTCAAAAGATTCATCAATGTACGAAAAGGTCGATTTTGGTTGCTCCGCAAAGGCTGACTAGATTCGACACTTTCCCAACTTCCTAGATGATCCCTTTTAGCTTGACAAGACCATATTCTTCTTTTATATTAGTTTATCATATGAGAACTTTCAGGCGAAGAATGACCTACTTACTGGTGAAAGATATATCGACCAAGTCTAGACAGAATTATCGACCCTGTCTAGACAGAATTATCGACCCTGTCTAGACAGAATTATCGACCCTGTCTAGACAGAATTATCGACCCTGTCTAGACAGAATTATCGACCCTGTCTAGACAGAATTATCGACCCTGTCTAGACTGCGCGGAAACTTTTCGCTCTTGACGATTTTCTGAATCTAAAATGTCCATTCTGCCTTACTGTGTAATTAATATTTGGATGCGACCTCTGACTTACCTCTGCTTTATCCAATGTCTTTTTTCAAACGTCGTGTTATGGAAATCCCAGGAAGTCCTTTTTCGCCAGCGGGTCACGTATCCATCCTTGATTTCATTCATTTTGTCACCGTTTTTGTTTCGAAGCCAATATCCTTTCTAATAATTATCTCCAATCAATGGCTGGATAATAGTAAACCTAAGTGGGATGAGCAGCTGGAGGCTCGGAAAAAATGCAATGGTGGTACTGGTGAGAAATACCAGGAATCCATGATTAGGTGCTACAGCCGCCGCGATATGACTGAAAGCGGCGTTAAACCCAATTCAATCAACCAATTGTCACCGTTTTGTTTGCTAACAGTTGTACTAGATAAGCCGCCTTATATATGCCATATGCAATATGTTCCTTCTAATTGTTTCACCTGTGCCCGAATCTTTCCTCATCAACCTATTATTTATTTTGCTAAATACACGTGTCATACATCCGTTATCCACACAAACGAACGAACAAAAACTCACACTTCTATTATTATGTTGGCATTAATCAAAATTACCTTTTCATTGATACCAAAATCTCCCCTAGTCTTCAAAATATTTATACCAATTCTTTATTTTCGATATTCAAATGAGAAGAAAAACAAAACAAATAACAAAAAGACACACAAACAACCGCTGTATATTTACAGAATTAGTTATTTTCCCAAATTGCACATGAATTGAAAAAAATAGGTAAAATGTTCATTTCACCCTTTCCTGTTCAATCCCTCGTTTATACGTCCGTGTATTTTTATACTTTAGAAAATATTGAGAATATTTTTCCACTTTCCACACTACTGAATGTTTTTTTTTAGACAAAATCCACTTTGAATTGTCGCCTACAAAACCTTTGAATTTGGAAAGGTAAAAAAAATAACAAAACCGGAAGGGGTTAAAGACGGCTGGCGTCTGTCAATCAAAGAATCAATCGACCAATCAAATTATTTATTTAGATCGACCGTAAACACTGCAATCTGACATTGGCCAACATTAATGTGAAGCTTTTTTGTTGGTTTAGCGACTTTAACGTCTTAACTTAATCAAGCTGTAGTTACGACTTTTAGGTCGCCAACCAACAATTATACATTTTTTTGGTACAATTTGCTGGTTATAATCTTTACAAAATGATACGATTTAATATCTTGTGGAACTTCCTGTCGGAGCGCAGAGGGCGGGGCCAGCGATCAATCAATTAAGCTTGATAATTCAAATTTGAATATATGATACGGATAAACGACCATTTGAAAAAGTTCCTGATTAGAACGGATAGAACCGATAAGTTTATTTATAGATTTGTACAAAATTATGTACATTACATGAAGAATTGACTTGTCTTATAAAAATCAAGAAATCACTCCTTTTTTCACAGGGTCCTAGAATCTATTTTAAGATTTACTTATCGTCGTTGGCTGTGCAAAATAACGTTACTACAGCCTTATTCCAGTTGCAGTAACGATATTTTGTGCGCCCAAATCGATGTTATGTCCAATATTATATAACGAACATATATCGTCGTATAATAAACTGCTAATAATGACATGACCCGTGTAGCACGTGAGCGCTCATGCGTGCACAAGTCATGTAGATATCTGGTGCGTACCACATTTCCGCAAAGCATGATTTTAAAGGATTTGAAACGGGAATAGGGCATGAAATTACACTTGAGAAATGAAATGAAATTACGGGATTAGTCTTTATAAAATAAATAAGGGCATGTCCTCTAGATTGGATTCTTAGTGTTAGATTAGGCCAAGTAATTCTAATATATATGTGATGCATCAGACGCAACGGGACCTGCCGGATGTTCCTTAATTATAACAGAACCGTGATAAAGAGATTGGAGATGTTAACGACAGGTCGGAATTAAATATTAATAATATAGTAAGGTAAGGTCATTTTAGATATCGAAAAGGGATTTCGACCATTTTCAGCCCTCGCGTCCGCGCTCGCTGTCCAGGATCGATACTTTTCGTATCAACCGGTAGGATATTTTCGCCTCACGGTTTAAGTAATGACCTATCGCGGCTGTCAATCAATTAATCAGACGACCAATAAAATGATTCACTTAGACTTGAAGTTAACTTTAAACTCAGACATTGGCCGCGATTTATGTGAAGCTTTTTAGTTGGTTTGACGACCTAATCGTCGTAACTACAGCTTATTCGTGCTTCAGTTACATGTTAAGATCGACAACTAGCCATTTTATTTTTTGGTACATTTTACTTGCAATAACCTTTTCAAAATAACGTAGCGGAAATTCCTGTTTTGGAGCTAACCTAGTAAAAGGGCGGGGCCATCGATTGGTCAGTTATTAGATAGGGCGAAAACTCTTAAATCAGAAAAAATTGTCATGTCAGGTCTATCTTGATCTTGATTAATTTCACTTTTCAAAAGTTGACCCCTTTTAGCATGACAGGCTCCAGATATCCCTCACCACGGTAAAGTGATATATCTGTATTCAAGGACAATCGCCTTTCAAGTACTGCAAATACTTTGATCCTGACATTCCATCACGCATGCGCAATGAGTCACGTGCCAATGTTTCAATAATGATGGTAACCGATACAGTTGTAATGCCGCGTTTGTTTTAATTATTGAGTCAAACGAAACTAAATAACTGGAAACAATACATGAGGTGCAAAACAATTTAGAGAGAATCTAAAATGTTCTTGCATTAAAAAGTACTTTACGCCACGTAAAACACAAATTATTTAACAACATTTTACAACGTACTTCTAAAGTAAATTAATCATTTATTTGATGTGCCGAAACTGCACATGACTTGAAAGCATTTCGTTATTTATCATCCCCTTTGTCACATTTAAAGCCAGATCATCCTTCCGTGGAAGGAAAACCCAGATCTAACAATTTATCGTTTATTTTTTCAATGAATCAAACAATACCCTTCTTACTATCAACATGCTTAAGCGAAGTTTTTCGGAAAAGTTATTTTTTGTTATTGTCGATTTCAGCTCGTGCTTAAAATGTTCACTATTCCTCGGCATCGACTGTTTTATGCACTTGAGCTGGTGCCTTAACTTTCCAGACGATTCCGCTAATCTCAATGACCGAGCGGAATTGTATGATAATTGTTTGAATGACTAGCGAAAGTGAAAACGTCATCACTGACGCCATAATTTCGTGTAAAAAACTTAAATATGTGGTGGGCTACGAACCTTCTTTCACGAGGTGTAGGCTAACGGAATAAAATAATTTTTATCTCATAATTTCAATCGTCATATTTATCCATGCCTTTGTGCGTCGCTTTTTCTAACAGTTTGATTACTATTTACGTTACATACCCCCATGAAAACAACAACAGCAACAACAAGTATATTCTCTTCTTTTCGGGAAGATATGGTTTCAAAGGTGTTCTCCATCAGATTTTTTAATTAAAAACTTTTTGAGTAAGCAGCGCATGTTTGGTCTCTCTGAGGAGAGACTTTGCGATTTTATATTTTGTCAACTTGAATTGTCCTTAATTGCAGATACTTTCATCGGAACAATTTAAAAATGTAAGAATCAAAATTATTTTTAAAGGTCTGATCTAACACACCTTTAAGCCCTTTCATGCCGCTCACAGATTTAATGATAGATGGAAAACAATGTGAAAAAAGAGGAAAAAATTGGTAACCACCAGAAGCGTAACCTTCTGGCACATTGTGGACGCTTAGTTATAAGAATGCCTCGTTGTACCAATATTTGAAAATTAATGACGTAGCAAAATGATTAAATAATAATAATAATAATAAAAAAGATTATAAGTCATGAAATCACTTTCGCTCACCTCTGAAAATGTAAGTACCAGAGAGTAATATATCTAGGTAATGCAAAGAGCACATTCAGGACACGCATATATATATTTGTAAAACTATAGTTCCCAATCTCAAATAAAAATATACAACCGGGAAACAATTCGAAAATCAGCGGTTATTTATTCTAGTGATGCCAAAAGCTATGCTTACTTGAGTTCCGACGCGAGTAAAGGCCACCTCTTTCTTTTTCTTATTAAAGTTGGTTGTACATGTAATAAACGCCATCGTGCTCATCTAACCCCACTCCCAGACAATGTCGGCTTTTTACACCTTTCAAAAAAAAAAAAAAAAAAAAAACAATTGAAAAACATTCGTGGGGAATGAATAAATTGCTTGCAACAAGCAATTTCTTCATTCCCCACAATGTTTTCTACCCTGAAAGTTGGAAAACTTTAAAATTTTCTTAACTTAAATATGTCGTATGCAACTCCTTTGAATTTGGACCACTCTAAAATTTTGTTGTCTGGTAATGGATAAACCAAATGACAAAAAACCTTATTGCATCTTGTGTAGTATATTTGATTATTCATTCTCTCTATTGGTTGATATACGACTGGATAGGATCCTACAATCCAACCGCAGCGCTGGTCCAAGGTTCGATCCCAGGTTCGCTGCACATATCCTTTCCTACACTTGTCTCCTACCAAACGGGTGGTTATTCTAAGATCTAAGTAGGGTGAGTAGCTGGAGGCTCGGAAAGGATATTATGATAGTGCTGATGTGAGAAATACCAGGAACCCATGGTTAGGTGCTCCAGCCGAAGCATTTTGACTGAATTAATGTTAAAAGAGGGTTTAACCCCCGAAATCTAACTAAAACACTACTTCTCGACTTTTTGCATATATATGATATTTTGGTAATATTGTGGAGATTAGAAAAAAAATTAATTTTTTTTTGAAAATATGGATGATTGAGTATCATTTTCTCATTATTTTAATTATATGATCATTGCGTTATATCACTTGTCGTGTCGACGGAGATAAATTGAAATATTTCTAGCCAGTAGAGAAAATATTGGTGTAAGAAAGTCTACATAATTTGAGGATCGTTAAAACAAACGACCACGGTTGCATTGGTGTGAGAAATACCAGGAATCTATGGTTAGGTTTCCAACCGCCGCGGTATGAGTGAAATACTATTAAAAAAGACGTTAAACCCCATTCAAACAAACAAACAATAAAAAATAGTGACCCCGAAACAACATATCGTCGTTGGACGTACAAAATGCTGTAACCGCAGCTTGAATAAAGCTGTAGTTACAACATTTTGCTCGACCATCGACGATATTACATACCAGAAGAAAGTAAACCTACTTGGTGATGCCACGTCTTATTTGTTTTTCTGCTAGATTGCTCAACTATATTTACACATACTAAAAATCATTTTTAAGAGAAAAAAATGGATTTGTTTTTGATTAACTAGATCTCTTTTATTCACTCATGAATATTGGTTCCACTTTTATCTCTAAATGGCACCAACTGTCTCCAAATATTTACTGACGCTGTCATAGCGAAGTCGGTAGAGCATCAGACTCCCAATCTTCACTCGTGTGATGTCATGGTTACGGTCCCCGGTGGGGGCACATATCCTTTCCGACATTTGTCTCTCACCAATGGGTGGATAATCATAAACCTTAATGGATGCTAGGAAAGAATGTAGCGGCACAATTGATGTGAAATACCAAGAATCTATTGTTAGGTGCTCGAGCCACCGCGATATAACTGAAATACTGTCAAAAGTGGTATTAAAATCCATTCAATCACAACTAAATGTTTGCTATTAGCGAGTTTGTTGGCGCCAGGATAGGGGGGACTGCTTTGGAACTTCAAGCGAAAACGATCCTTAGGTCAGGCGTTTTCAAAATACCTCAAAGAATAGAATTCCATGAGCAAGGCAGCCAAGTGAAAATAATCTTCTCCTCCCATATTAAAGGCCTAAATCTTTAATTTTTGGTGTATATCATCATCTATTTAGGCTCTACCACAATACTTCAAAGAAAATTAGCCTTTTTTGTGCAATCCCTGAATTTAAGAATGAAGAAGGATATCTTTAAAATTCTTCTCCTCCCAATCCATTGTGTCTAAAACCTTGATATTTATTATGTGTCAATGTCTATTGACCCTCTACCAAAATGCTTCAACGAATTACCTTACGATGGAAATTAGCGCTGTATTGTTGGGGTCTTCTTCTCCAAATAATTAGGCGTAGGGCTGTGATATTTTGTATATATCAAAAAGCCCTGAGCCATTATACTCAGTGGAGCGATACAGGACCATTACTTTTGCTACTTTCGCCTCAACCTTAACCCTGACCTCGGGCGTATCTAGAAATACTTTTGGGAGATTAATCAGCACGAAAAAGAAAATCCACGGCCATTTTGAGAATTAGAATATGCACCGGAAGAGAGAACGACGCATGCGCTGTTGCTTACTACATACTGACTTCAAGCCGTATCTTCTCCCCAAACACACAACACAATCAATAAGAAAGCCATACTCCAGGCCAAAAAGCATGAATGAATATGACGATTGAAATTACAAGATCAAAAATTATTTTAAATTGAGACCCGCTACAATTTAAGGTTTGTTTACATAAAACTATGACGTCAGTGATTATGTTTTTAACTTTCGCTTGTCATTCAAACGACCCGTTCAGTCATGGAGATTCATGAAATCGTATGTAAAGTTTATCCATCAGCACTTTTGCATTTAACAGTCAATGCCGGAGATAAGGGAACATTTCCGGCGAAGAATCGGGTGCATTCGCATCGATCTAGAAATGCCAAAAACACGATTTGTACATAAAATACTCTTTCCAGAGAACTTCTGTCATACCTTCCTTTTGTAACCCTTTTGTATATTGATAAAAAGAATGTGCCCAAATAAACGATAGATTGTTTAAACGCTTTCCTTCCTCGGAGAGAAGACATGGCTTTAAGGACGTTAAATCATACAAACCGACATGTTCTCATATTAATGACTGTATTTCAATCACTGGCATTAGCCGCTGTAATAGCGCACATGGTAGCGCATCATACTCCTAATCTTCAATAATGGGATGTCATGGGTTCGATCCCCGGCGGCGGCACAAATTCTTTCCGACACTTGTTTCTTACCAATGGAAGGATAATCGTAAACCTAAGTGGGATAGCAGCTGGAGGCTAGGAAAGGATGTAGTGGTAGTACAGGTGTAAGAAATACCAGGCATGTAAGGTACTCAAGCCGCCACGATGTGACTGCAATACTTTTAGAAGAAGCGTTAAATCCCATTCAATCAATCAATCAATTCAATGGCATGGGCATACAAAATGATTCACTGATTTGTCTATGAACAATTTTAGAAGTAACGTTGGATTCCAGATTGAAGAGACTTTTGATATCTACTCTGATGAGATAAACATATTAGTTACGAATGTAACCGGAAGGGAGTCCTGTGGCTTTAATCCTTCTCCGTCCGCTATGGTATAAAAACTGAAAACACTTTTTCGAAAATTGAACATAAAGTCATCATTTTTATCACTTCAAAACCCAGAACTATTGAAAATGAATCGATATTTAAATCTTTAAATAATGACACAACTTCATTGTTGAAAAAAAAGTTGATCGTGTGGAAACTAATTATAACCGATAAACTTTTGATTGTAGATTTAAAAGAAAAGGGTTTGATGCGGGCGGTATCCTCAAACTGTCTTGTCATACAGCTGTATAAATAAATTATTGATTTTTTCAAGACTTGAACATATTTTTCAACACTTAAAAACGTTAAAATAATCTTAATGGATGTCAGATGGCCACGTGCATATTTTCTGTGCAACTCGAATTTAAACTGATACGTAACGAAAACATATTTTTCCCAAAGATATAAGAGATTTTCTAAGATTATCATTTTAGCCTTCGTTCTACCTTTTTTAAAATCCTAAAGGTTCCGGGAACTTTTCTTCACACTTTCAAAATACATTCATCTCGCCTAGTCTGAAATTCATTTGGATAGCATAGCTTTTTTTCTATTCCAACAAGGTCTAATTGAATCCGCGAATATGTTCCAAAACAATGCTGTCGTCGGTGTCCGAGCAAAATGTCGTAACTTCAGCTTTAACTATACAGCTTTATTAAAGCTGTAGTTACGACATTTTGCTCGCGCACCGACGACAGCATTGCACCAACGCTTTAATAATTTAAGAATTTTGGCATCTATTTTTAAAGTGTAGTACTCTGTTGGAATTTTCAGTGAGTTAATCATAAGTCACAAAATCAGAGCTAAAAATAATTGCTTCTGTACATATTTGTGGGTACACTCTACCGATCTGATCACCTCTGATAAATATCAAACCATTTCGAGAATAGACCTGCGTTGTTCGGTATGGTCTATCTTTGTCGACATCGGTCGGCATTCCTACCCATAAATCTTTGGCTATCATTAATGATCGATTAAGTAAAGTGATTGAGTATCGATGAAATAGAAAGTCGAACTGACCGGAGAATTGACAGATCTTGGTGTCAATCAAAGAATCAATCGACCAATAAAAGTATTTATGCGCACCCGATGTGACCTTTGAACTCCCCATTTGGCCGATATTAATTTGAAGCATTTTCTTGGTTTAGTGACTTAAACATCGTTACCACAGCGTATCAAATCATTTATGTAGACCGGAAGTGAACGTTCAACCCCGAATTTAGCCGATGTCTGATTGAATCATTTCTCTTGGTCTGGCGACTTAAACATCGTAAGCGCGTTGTTACGACTTTTAGATCATAAACCAACTATTTTAGCTCGGCTGTTTTCGGAGAAAACCCGAGGTATTGCTATAGCCAGTTCGGCCTCCGAATCTACGTCTTCCGAAAACTTTGACATTTCGTAAAATCTCTTTCGGAACACATTCACTGGATACTCAGAATATATGTTCACTATCGAAAGTGCAATCTATACAAACAAGGGTGATAACTCTAAGGGTATTTTGAACGAATAATGCCCCTTGTTCGACCTAGAAAAACTGTAATATTTTTTAATACATCTGTTATTACTGAACACTTTCACTCTAAACTCAGAATATATGTTCACTATCATAAAGCAATCGGGGGGGGGGGGGGATAACTCAATATGTTTTTGAACGAACTATGCCCCTTTATCGACTTAGAAATATTTTGGTACAAGTTACTTGCCATAAATTTTGCCTTTTGATTTTTAACCCTTTCCTGTTCAATCCCTGGTTTTTACATCCCTTTGATTTTTTAATTGAAAAAATATTGTAGCTAAAGAAGAACTTACTTGTACCAAGCAATTTCTTCTTTTTCTACAATATTTTTTACACTATTAAATGGTTATTTTTCAAAGTAAATCCACTTTAGATTTTCGTCTGCAAAACCTTTAAATTTGGACAGGTGTAAAATTTTGCAAAACAGGAAAGGGTAAAATGGAATTTCCTGTCGGAGCTTAGAGAGCGTTGACAGGGATTTGTTAATTAAGTACGCAATTAAAAAAATCAACCTAATCGGTCTGTAACACAAAGTTTTAAACCATTCCAACATAATGGCGCTTTTAGACGCCCATCAAAAATGCTTTGGAAAATATTGTGGAAAATGAAGAAATCGCTTGTTACTAGCAATTTCTTCATTATCCAGAATATTTTCTACCACACAACACTGCGATTTTAAAAATCCCATTAACTGCAAACTTTTTGGTCTGCAACTTCTTTGAATTTGGACTAGTCAAAAATTTTGTCGTCTGTGAATGGGTTAAAAACAATCATTCTGCTCCAGCTGTTTGTATCACGATCAATATAACCCCCCATCTGTTTAAAAGTATGATTCACCTGATTTGAGGCTGATGGAGTATTGCCCTCAAGACAAGGACCAAGGTGACACGAAGTTCATTAATTAACAATGAACAACAATGCAGTTATCGACCCTTTCTACAGATTTATTATGAAATAAAATGGCATTTACAGTTGAAATTTTCAACCCATTACCACATGAAGAAATTTAGACTGGTCCTAATTTAAGACAGTGGAAGACGACAATTTAAACTTGATGAAATTTTAGATTTTGTCCAATTTTCTGGGTAAAAGATATTGTGTAAAATGAAGAAATTGCTTGTTAATGGATGTCAAAAAGCGTGGATTAATTTATACATGTTCAATTAATAGTCGGTCCTTAAGCCGGAGTGAAAGTTAAACAATTATGACAATAATAATAATAATAATAACAATAAAAAATTATCAACAATAACAAAACAACAACAACAAAAACAACAAGAAAGAAAGAAAGAAAGGGAAAAAAACCAACCCTGTCTTTTCGCTAGAAATAAACGTGTACCTTTGTCTATAACGCCCTTAAGTATCTGGTCTCAAAAATTAAATAAACTGAATGTCGTCTTACAAGCTGTTTATATACATATTAACACTATAATGGTAATAATTCTATTTATGTATTTGATAGAGTTGACCAATCGCTTGCCATGCCTACTTACTCCTTTGGCCCCGCCCACTGATTCCGACAGAAAGTCCCGCTTCGAATTTAAACGGTGTTTTTTTGCAAAATTTATAATCAGTGTAATAAAAAGGTAGAATGGTTGGTTTGGGACCTAAACGTCGTAATTAAAGCTTGAATAAGCTGTAGTTACGGCGTTTAGGTCGTCAAACCAACACAAATGCTTTAAAAATGGCGGCAAATGTCGGAGATCAATCTTCTTTCCAGGAATAAATAAAAGATTCGAATGGTCGACTGTTTCTTTGATTGACATTCGCCATTTGGTTAATGGTTCTGTTTTCAGTGAAAAATCAAACGGACACTTCAGGGTCAATGTAGCCCAAGGGAAATAACTCGTGCGAAAAAGAAACTGCAGGTTGAAATTGTATCAACTAATCAAATACCCATAACTGTCAAAATATCAAAAGTTTCAAGATCTTAGCTGTCGCCGTCAACTATTTCTTGCTATGAGAAATTATTGCCAAAGTTACTGAAACATCATGATTTTTTTAGAAACTGACAACACATTAATCAAGAACAGTAAGTCAGCCTCCATTAGCTCAGTTGGTAGAGCACTCGACTTCAATGTTTTCGTAGCTTCGAGCCTTGAGCTGAAAAACCAACAGAGTCATTGTCTTTCGGATGAGGCGTTAAATCGAGGCCCCATATAACATTGCTATCCACCGAGCACGTTGAAGAACCAGGCGGGGCTCCGAGCTACTTCGCTTTATACCCTAGCACTATCCCACGTAACAACGAACCGTCTTCTGGGGTGGGGGTGGGGGTGTTTAACTCATATGGACATGTACCACGGTAGCGACGATAAAGAAACAGAGACACCGACACAAGCACAGTTAGAACGAATAAAAAAAGGAATAGGGATAGCATAAAAGATAATAGCATGAAGGTGATTTCGACGGCAGCACTCATCCTTTCAGACTATTTGTCTCCCACCAATGGGTCTATGTGGGATAGCAGCTGGAGGCTAGGAAAGGATCTGATGGCGGTGCTGGTGTAAGAAATACCTGGAATCTATTGTTAGGTGATCAAGCCGCCTCGATATAATTGAAATATTGTTGAAAGCGGCGTAAAACTCCATTCAAACAAACAAACAAACTCACTTGCTGAGCCCCGGGTTTCGCCGAGACATATCTTTTTCTCATCTGAGCTTCAGTTGACATGCATACTGGTTAACTGTGTACAATTGGTCCGTTAAAATACCGGTTTCGTCAAAACCTACTTCTTTTATGCTTAAACCAAACAGTAGCCTGCAAGCGGACATATGTGTTTACTTTGTGCACTAGCATACAAAGTAGCTACGTTCTCATAATTTTGTTCTTGGAAGAATGAATGAATGAATGAAAAAAAAAAAAAAAAAAAAAAAAAAAAAAAAAAAAACAACAGACAATCAAAACGCTTGAATCTTGAAATACGAAACTAAAATAAAATAAGAGTACGAGTAAATCTGTTCGCCATTTACGTTGGCGAACGTTATGTCGTCCGGACCGTACAACTTGTTTTTGAGTTTTTTTTTTCTGAAACCACGTGATTTTAAAATTGTAGCGTATATTGTAAAAAATGATCTCTATCGAGACGAGAAATAATATTTAAAAAGAAGTTCCTTAACGAAGAGAATCCAAATTAAGAGCATTTAAACAACAATAACAACAAATTGGCCAACAATAATATAAAGATACATGTACGAAAATGCGGCATAGATATTAGTTCACCAGCACCTATGAAATATTATGATAAAAAGAAAAGTATTCATATTGACGAAAAACAATATACTGTTAAATTTGTGGTTGAATTTCACGCAAAAAATAAAGCCTTAATCATTTTTCTTCTCAAAATTTCAAATTAAACTCGACGTGTACCGTTACTTCATTTAGAATTCCATTTAGTTTTTCCAGCAAATAATTCGCGTTTTAATAAAGTTCTAACCACGGGAAGATTTAAGGAGGTTTTTTCTCGAGTGATCATTTCTGAAGTCATTACAACACCGTTTTTTCCCAATTATATTCCGTGATGATGGCTTCAGGGAGCGAGCTGTTCGTCATGTTGATCCTTATTTTCCCTTAACCCTTTCTGTTTTTGCAAAATTTAAGAACTGTCCAAATCCAAAGGTTTTGCGACCGGAAATTTAAAATGGATTTAGTTTTGAAAATAATAAGTCAATAGGGTAGAAAATATTGTGTAGAAAAAGACGAAATTTGATTGTTACATGTAATTTCTTCTTTTTCTACAATATCTTCTCAATTATAAATCACAGCCCTAGACGTAAAACCAGGGATTAAACAGAAATGGTTAACTTGAAGATAATTTTTCAGCCTAGTTATAACCATAATGCTAATAATCATGATAATGATGATGAAAATTGATTTGATAGTGATAATAACAATAATAACGATAATGCAGACTTTATTTTGAGAAGTAGAAAAATTGGGTAAGCCGAATCTTCGATTATCTACCTTTATAAAGCTTCACCTTTAATTTAAATATGCCTTGGATATGCAACAAATTAAAAACATGTAAAAAACATATGCACTCATGTTTAAATAAAAGAGGTGCTCTTGTACATTCTAAGCGTATGTGCTCAGTTTGGGCGTGCAAGGAAACCTTAAAAGTAAGTACGTTCGAATTAAACGTGCACTTTTAAATTTTTAGCATACTCACATCATTATATATGTGTGTGAATGCGCTTATTTTGAGCACACCAGTCTACATTTTATTAGTGAACATGGTTATTTAACATGCACGCTTTTGTTAGCTTGCGTGATTTTCAGTGGACTTTTGACCTATAGTGCACCATACTAAAATATTGGTGAACCTTCTTGGATAATTACTTGCCCGTATTTTTCTACACAAGCAAACACTCTAATTAGAATCCCTCACTCTAGAATCGTTTCTTCGAGAGATCCAATTATGAAAGAAACACGCTGGTACCAATTTGTAAAAAATGCCCCTTAGGAAATATCTGTACATCAACAAGTGTCCGTTCAGATTTTATTCTGTAAATTACAGTTAGATTAGTTTCTTATACATTATATTTGCTAAGCTAGAAATTTTCGCAAAGAAAGTTTTTATTGGTAAATTAATCTAATATTGTTTATTAAAACTTTCTGGATATTTGATAAATACTGAATAATTACTGGAAATTACATTTTATTGATACAAAAAAAGCCTCATTTTCGCATCAAATTTGGATATTGGTCGTTATAACAAGACGCTTTTCCCAAGAACAATTGAAACTCTGTTTTCTCTTATCATATCGATGGATCAGCGCGAAAAGTTTGATTATGCCTTAATGTTTAAATGGAGTTACAACTGTTTGGCGCTGACCGATCGATATGATGTTGTAAAAGTTGGTATAAAGGCAGCAAGGTCACATAAGGTATCAACTAACTGTAAACAATGGTAAAAGTTCATTATGAATGGTATAGATGTACAGTTATAGTTAGTCATCAAAGGTCAATTTTGTCTGTCGGAAAGGATATTTGCCGCGACTGGGGATCGAACCCTGTTAATAGAAGTATGGAAAGAAATAAAATATCTAACCAAACCGATTGAAGCTTGATAGACGAAAATAAAATTAAATTATTACAACGTGAAGATACGAGAAAAAGTAACCCTCGGGCGCTTGCGATTTTTCCCGCTTCTAGATAACGCGTGTGACAATAATTATATCAGAAAACAAAGAAAAATAAGAGTTAGACTTATTCCGTCAAGTTTCTACTTCCGGTCTTTAAAGCGTCAATGGCGGTTTAGATTGATACATAGACGATTGAGGAAATCTATAACTTTGAATGATGACATTAAGGCTTCTCTATGGGGGAAAACATAAATACATCAAGTTAAATCAACGAATTTATGAAGCAGCAAATTATTTTGTTAAAGCTACGTTTTTACAGAATATCGTTATAATTATCACTGAATAGTTTTGGGATTTTTAACGCAAGAGTCGAGAGTCGATAGCGCGAGAGTGCGAGAGGACGCGGACGTGAAAGTGAGATAGCATCGTTATTGTATATCCTGGCTATATGGCATTTTCTCACACTGGATTCTCTAAATGTCTCCTCTCATGAAATAAATTATAATCAAACTTGGGAGGTTGTTCATTTACTCAATAAAAATGGATGACTTATCGTTTTCTGAAAAAGAAAATGTATGTAAGAATTTTGACATCTATTTAAATTTTGAATTTTTATCTTCGTTTGACGATGGGTGTTTCATCATGTGAAAGTTGTTAGTCTATGACCAGTAATTTATTGATGGATCGCTGTGTCGATTGACCTCCGACAATGTAGGTCGATTGAGATATCAGACGATGTTCGTTTGTAAAATAGTTTAGGAGGGATGTAGAACAAGACGAAACTCGTTGGTTGACGACCTTAACGGCGTAACTACAGCCTGAATGAGCTTAATAGGTTACGCTTTTTGAGTGACCAAATAAATAAAACTGTTTCACTTAAATGTTGGAGTTAAAAGTTCATTTCCGGTCTAAATGAATGATTTGATTGGTCAATCTATCATACGTGACGGATATGCGGCTGTCAATAGAAAAAATCGATCGACGAATCAAACAATACATTTAGACTGGAAGTTATTTTTGAACTCCGACATTGGCCGACATCTATGTAAAGCATATTTGTTGTTTGGCGAGGTAAACGTCGTAACTATAGCTTTTCAAGCTATAGTAACGACGTTTAGGTCGCCAAACCATAATTGTAACTTTTTGTTACGTGTTGTTGGCCATAAATTGGGCAAAATAACGCCGTTTGATTCATGTCTTGTCGGAGTCAGTGGGCGTGGCTAGCGATCCGTCTGTTAAGAAATCTTGAAAAAAAAAAAGATGGAATTAAAATAACTGTTTCAGACATGTTTACCATCGTGATTAATTTGACAGTTTAATTCCCCATCTCCAACTGTCGTTTATAACCTCAAATCAAGATTTGCACTCGTTTAATCGGTTTTACAAACGATTCCTGTGGGCTTACAAGGAAGTGTTCAGATTCTGAGGTTATGCAGGATTCCACATGTGATCTCTTAAATTTTCAAAACATTTATCACAGAAATAGGTATAGAGATAAAAGTGTGATTGTTTTTCACCAGAAATCTCGTGTTGTATGTCCATTTTTGCTCCACTGGCTGAAAGCTAGCGGGCTTTTGTCATGGCAGAGTGTTCGTTGTCCGTCCGTCCGTCCGTCCCTCCGTCTACCTTTGCTTTTAGTATTTTTTTTCATAAAAGAGTTGTCCTCTTTGTGAAAGAGACTGGTTACTTTCGTAATAGGAGAATACATTCGATCTTGCTTGATTGACAACGTTTATTAAGCGACCATTTCAGTAAAGCGACTATAATCGATATCCCAATTTAGAAAACAAAATCACCGAAGAAGTGAAAACATTTTTTAGCTCGGGTCTTTTTGGAGAAAACCCGAGGTATTGCGATAGCTCCCGTGTTGTCGTCGTCTTCGTTGTTGTTTTCGTCGTCTTCGTCGTCATCGTGCGAAAACTTTGACATTTTGTGATATTTCTGGTTCTACTAAAGGCATTAGCTTGAAACTTGGCACATTTGTTCACTATCAAAAGAGCAACCTATACTTTCAATAAGGATAACTCTAGATGCATTTTGTTCACTATCCAGCACCCAGCAGTCGAACGTAAGCACCCGGAGGTAGTGCTCTTGGTTTTAAAAAATCGTAACCAAACGCTATGTTGTTGGAGCTAATAAAAACCGTCTTAATGGGACGATTCTAATGAGTTCCAACAGCATACGATTAGGCGAGAATTCTGTAATAATTTCTCTACGCAATCGAATCAATCCTTCAAATCTTTCACGATAAAGTGTATTAATCGACAATTCTAAACAAGATTTACTGTATACGCCGATAGAGCAAATCAGGCGCTAAATCGCCTCTCGGTTTAAACCAAAAATGTCCTTATCTATTGTAAAAAACGACTTAGTAAAGGCACCTTAAATTTATAAGCCTTGAAATCTTTCTTTATGTTTTGGCCTATAAGTTTGCGGATGTAAGAAAGAGTTCTTTATTAAAGAAACGTGAAAGGTCTGATTTATCCATTCCCACACGATCCTTCCCTTTTACGCCCCTCAAGAAATAAGCTTTGGGAAACTTTGTGGAGTATGAAGAAATTGCTTGTATCATTATCCACAATGCTTTCTCCCCTAATAAAGAAACAAGAATTCCATCAACTCGAAATTGTCGCCTGCAGCTTATTTCCTTTTGGACCAGTCTAAAATTTGTGGTATAGGAATGGGTTAAACATATCAATAATTTCTCATGATTCTCTCACTTAAAAAATATCAACCACAACAACAAGAAAATAGAAATTAATACATGAAAAGGGACGACAACTTTTTAGAATAAATATTCAATCAGGCAACACGATTTTGTACATGTAGTTAATCTGCACATTGTTGAGGGTTAAATATAAATATACGATCAGTCAACACGACTTTCTACGTGTAGTTAATCTGCACATTGTGGAGAGTTTAATATTTTATATACCATCAGGCTACACGATTTTCTATGTGTAGTAAATCTGCACATTGTGGAGAGTTTAATATAAATAAACGATCAGGCAACACGACTTTCTATGTGTAGTTAATCTGCACATTGTGGAGAGTTTAATATAAATAAACGATCAGGCAACACGACTTTCTATGTGTAGTTAATCTGCACATTGTGGAATGTTTAATATAAATAAACGATCAGGCAACACGACTTTCTATGTGTAGTTAATCTGCACATTGTGGAGAGTTTAATATAAATAAACGATTAGGCAACACGACTTTCTATGTGTAGTAAATCTGCACATTGTTGAATGTTTAATATAAATAAACGATCAGGCAACACGACTTTCTATGTGTAGTAAGTCTGCACATTGTGGAGAGTTTAATATAAATAAACGATCAGGCAACACGACTTTCTATGTGTAGTAAATCTGCACATTGTGGAGAGTTTAATATAAATAAACGATCAGGCAACATGACTTTCTATGTGTAGTTAATCTGCACATTGTGGAATGTTTAATATAAATAAACGATCAGGCAACACGACTTTCTATGTGTAGTTAATCTGCACATTGTGGAGAGTTTAATATAAATAAACGATTAGGCAACACGACTTTCTATGTGTAGTAAATCTTCACATTGTGGAGAGTTTAATATAAATAAACGATCAGGCAACACGACTTTCTATATGTAGTAAATCTGCACATTGTGGAGAGTTTAATATAAATAAACGATCAGGCAACACGACTTTCTATGTGTAGTAGTTGATTGATTGATTGATTGAATGGGGTTTAATGCCGCTTTTAACAGTATTTCAGTCATATCGCGGCGGCTGGACCACCTAACAATGGATTCCTGGTATTTCTCACACCAGTACTACCACTGCACCCTTTCCTAGCCTCCAGCTGCTATCTCACTTAGGTTTACGATTATCCACCCATTGGTGAGAGACAATAGTCGGAAAGAATATTTGCCGCCGCCGGGGATCGAACCCACGACACCCATGATTGAAGATTAGGAGTCTGGCGCGCTATCGACTGCGCTATGGCGGCGGCTACCTATGTGTAGTAAATCTGCACATTGAGGAGAGTTTAATATGAATATACGATCAGGCAACACGACTTTCTACGTGTAGTTTATCTGTACATTGTGTAGAGTTTAATATAAATATACCATCAGGCTACACGACTTTCAACGTGTAGTTTATCTGCACATTGTGAAAGAGTTTAATATAAATAAACGATCAGGCAACACGACTTTCTACGTGTTGTTAATCTGCACATTGTGAAAAAGTTTAATATAAATATACGATCAGGCAACACGACTTTCTACGTGTTGTTAATCTGCACATTGTGAAAAAGTTTAATATAAATATACGATCAGGCAACACGACTTTCTACGTGTTGTTTATCTGCACATTGTGAAAGAGTTTGATATAAATATACGATCAGGCAACACGACTTTCTACGTGTTGTTTATCTGCACATTGTGAAAGAGTTTGATATAAATATACGATCAGGCAACACGACTTTCTACGTGTTGTTTATCTGCACATTGTGAAAGAGTTTGATATAAATATACGATCAGGCAATACGACTATCTATATGTAATTAATCTGCGCATTGTGAAAGATTATAAGGCTTTTGAATTTCAGGTGCCTTACTTAGTTGTTGTTTACAATAGATATGGACATTTTCAGTTTAAACCGAGAGGCGATTTAGCGCCTGATTCGCTCCATCGGTATGTACACTAAATCTCGTTTTATCAATGAATAATAATTTATCTTTACAATTTCAGGTCCTCCTCAACAAGTGGGTCCATACCAGTCTCGACAGATCCCAAAAGTAGGTCAACCAGAGAAAAAGTTTGTATGTCCTGTTGAAGCGGACCCGGTATGGTTTAAAGACGGGGAAGGTATCACAGAAATGTGGGATCGTTTTCGTATCGTTAAGGAAGGTTCTCTCCGAATTAAAGACATCGAATTAGAAGATGTCGGGAAATATGTATGCAAGGCCACCAATGGTTTCGGTGTTATTTTTGTCAACTATTCCTTGATTGTCATTGGTAAGTGTCATTAAGAAAAGCAGTGCTCTTCATTTCTCACACTTTGTTATCATGTATAATCTTTGTTCATAAGCCATATATTAACTGAAAATATAACACTTATCCCTAGGAATAACAGCTTAACCCACTTCAAGACAATGCCACTTTTTGACAACCCTGGCAAGCTAACGTCTAAGAAATGTATCGCATCAGTTTTAATAAGAATTTGGGTAGACTTCTTTGTCGGAGTTAATTTCTCATTCTTGCAATAAGACGTGTAAAAAACTGTTGTTTTCTTTTACAATTACAAATCCATTATTGCCGTTTAACATCCAACTCAAATTAGACTTGACATGTTATTTCGTTTTTCGTACCCTCTTCCATGATGGAATTCAGTCTTGTCACCAAAATGGAGGATTTTATTTTCTCTCATTTGTTTCTCCTTGTAATCACTTCAGATGTGTTTCAAAATTATGTGGGATTTTCTCAACTATGGTTACAGACGCCGATTTTGATGACAGTAGAGCATTTCTTAAAAAAAAAGAGTAAACCAAGAATAATAAACAATAACTTATAAAGTAACATTTTTCAAAATTAGTTTGACGATTCGCGGCTGTCAATCAAAAATAAGTAGATCATCAAATCATACATTTTGGCCGGAAGTGAACTTTAAACACCTAACTTGTAACAGGTAATTTCTTCATTATACGCCCGTCGAAGACGGGACGTATTATGGGATCACCCGTGGCGTCCGGGCATCCGGGCGTCCGGTTGTCCGGGCGGTGTCCACTTCTTTGTCCGAAGCAAAACTCTGTCACCGTAAGTCCAATTGACTTTAAACTTGGCAGTTATATTCTTCTCATCAATACGGAGTGCAGTGCACAAGAACCATAACTCTACCTAGCCTATTTTTTTAGTTATTGCCTTTTTTTACATACTTGAATCTTGTCCGGAGTATATCTCTAAAAGTATAATAGCTAGAATCAAGAAACTTCGTGGATGGATAGAGCTCACCAAGTGGGAGTGCAGTGAACAAGAACCATAACTCTACCTAGCCTTTTTTTGAGTTATTGCCCTTTGTTGTTTTTTCAAACTTGAGTCTTGTCCGGAGTATATCTCTAAAAGTATAATAGCTAGAATCATGAAACTTCATGGATGGATAGAGCACACCAAGTGGGAGTGCAGTGTACAAGAACTATAACTCTACCTAGCGTATATTTTGAGTTATTGTCCTTTGTTGTTTTTCATACTTTGTTCATACTTGGATCTTGTTCAATGCATATCTCTAAAAGTATATAAGCTATGATAATGAAACTTCATGGGTAGATAGATCTCATCAAGGGAAACGAGTGCACAAGAACCATAACTCTACCTGGCTTATTTTTTGAGTTATTTCCCTTTGTTGTTTTTCATACTGAGATCTTGTCCGGAGCATATCTCTAAAAGTATTCAAGCTATGATCATGAAACTTCATGATTAGATAGATCTAATCAAGGGGAAGTGCAGCTCATTAAGATTATAACTCTACCTAGCTTATTTTTTGAGTTATTTCCCTTTGTTGTTTTACATACTTGGAACTTGTTCAGAGCATATTTCAGAAAGTATATTAGCTATGATCTTGAATCTTCATGGGTAGATAGATCTCATAAAGGAGAAGTGCAGTGTACAAGAACTTTAACTCTTCCTAGCATATTTTGTATTTTGAGATTTATTGCCCTTTGTTGTTTTTCAGACTTGGATTTTGTCTGGATTATATATCTGAAAGTGTAATAGCTATGATCATGGAACTTCATGAGTTGGTAGATATCACCAAGGGAAAGTGCAGGTCACAAGAACCATAACTCTACCTGGCATACTTTTTGAATTATTCCCCTTTGTTGGTTTTCATATTTGATTTTGTTTTAAATTTCTCATGGTGTGACGGCCTATGGTTTTCAAAACCTCATGATAACAAGAAAAACACCAGAACCATAAGTTATCATTGTGAATTGTTACTCTTTCTTGAAATTAGACTTAAATTTTAATCCCCTTCCCCAGTCAACAACCAGTAGTGTTACGGGCGTATTTTGTGACAATTTGCCACCTTGTTTTACACAATATTTCCTAAGAAGAAAGTAAAAAAAGTTAAAATTCTATAACTTTTAATTGTCGTCCATAACTCCTTTCAATTTTGACCAGTCTAAAATTTTGTCGTCTCAGGTAATGGGTTGATATAATGTGATGGACGATGTTATTAGATCAGTGTTACAGCCTAAGGACAATGATCCATCAGCCTATAGCTACATTACTAATTGATCTCTACCACCTGTGTGAGTTGAACCCTACATCTGTCATAAGAAATAAACCCTTATCATGCTGCACACGGATTATTCCTGTTTTGCTAAGAGGAATAGACAAAAATAAGCCTGAACACAAGAGCATTCTGGCCTCAGTCTACACCTCGTGTGTGTGTCCCCTTTAAACCAGAGTTCTTTAAATAATAGATTTTCAAAATAAATATTGACCCTAATTAATACTTTCAAGTGCTGTCAGTCCTTTGATCTTAAAGCAAATCTGTATAAATGATTTTAATTCAGCATGACAAGGGTTAAGTTTGTGTTTTTAGCTCGCCTGAACACGAATTGCTTGGGGTGAGCTATCGTAATCGGTCATCGTCCGGCGTCCGTTCGGCTGTCCATCTTTCCGAACGTCCGCCCGTTAACAATTACAAGAAAGTCTTCTCCTCCCAATCTTACCTCGGAATTTCAACTAAACTTCACAGAAATGATCTTTATGTCACGCGTTTTCAATATATTTCAAAGAAATGAAATCCGTTAACTTGGAGTTCAATGTGTCAATGAAAAGACTTTAAAAACATTCTTTAACCACGAGCCTAGAACTTTTATATTTGGTTTACATTATTGCCTATTGACCCTCTCCAAAAATACTCAAAAAGTAACCCTACGCTGAAAAGTAGCCCTTCACTGTGCGATTCTTTATCTTATATAGAAATGTAGTAGGACTTCAGTGAAAATCTTCTCTAAAACCATAAGGCTCAGAACTTTGATATTTGGTATGTATCAACACCTAATGACCCGCTACCTAAATACTTCAAAGAATGAGTCGACCCTGAAAATTATACCTATATTGTGTAATCTGATTTACCTAGGAGTAAAGAAGGAAATTAAAAATCTTCTTTTTTAAGGCCTGGAGCTTTGATATTTTGGTATAATATACTACTTGTCCAAAATACTTCAAAGAATTACTCTACTCTGAAATTAGCCCTTTGTTGTGGAATCTTTGTTTTACATAGGAATAAAGAAAAATCTTAAAAATCTTCTACTCCAGAACCGTAAGGCCTAAAGCCTTGATATTTGCATTGAAATTATCTTTCTCCGAAATCACATGACAACGAGCTTTGATTTTTGTATATGTGAAATACATTTCCTAAGCCTTGCGCTGTCATACTCATGTGAGCAATATGGGACCACCATTGTCCTCTTGTATGAATTAATATATCGCTTTCAGCAATTAATAAATTATAAACCATATGCTTCTTGACAAATCCCGGACTAGCCTTCATCTTACAAATGGTCGCGGCAATAGCGCAGTGTAGCGTGTAGGACTCCTAGTCCTTGGGTCCCGAGTTCGATATCCCGGTCGCGCCGAATATCCTTTTCGACATTTGTTTCCCATCAATGGATGGATAATCGTAAACCAAAGCAGGACGAGCAGGTGAAGGCTAGTAAAGGATGTAGTGGTAGTACTGGTGTACAAAATACCAGAAATCAATTGTTAGGTGCTCCAGCCGCTGCGCTATGACTGAAATACTTTTAAAAGTGGCTTGAAAGTCCACTCAAACCAACAAATACGGCATTTAGGTCGTCAAAAACTTTGATATTTCCGTTACATGCTATTTATTAATTTGCAAATAACGCCGTTTTAATCAAAGCAAGACTTCCTGTTGGGGTGGACTGGCGGGACCAACGTAGTTAGTAGGCGGGGCCAGCGATTGGTCAATTACAATCCATTTACTGTCACAGCGTAAACGTCGGAAGGGAAATAACTGTTGAATAGTTTTTACAGCTTTTCTGACACGGTTATCTAACATAGTCGGTCTGTAGCATATAGCGTTTATGTTTTATTAACCCTTTGCTGCACAATCCCCTTTTTTACGTCTTAGTGATTTTATACATCAGAAAATGTTCTGGAAAAGAAGAAATTGCTTAGCATTATTTTCTGTCCTATAGGCCGGTTACTTTTCAATTTACACTCACTTTTAATTGAAGTCTGCAACTTCTTTCAGATTGGACTTGACTAAAATTTTGATAAACCGGAAAGAATTAATTACGACGAACGACTTTCAGCGCCATTTCAAATACTTTAGTTTACTCTACTTTAACATAGAACATTAGAGTGTCTTTTGGTTGTTTTAGCTCTACTGGCCAAGGGCCAGAAGAGCTTTAGCGATGGTGTTTTCATGTTCGGCGTCCGTGCGTGCGTGCGTCTGTACGTCCTTCCGTCAAGTTGTTCATTAACTTTTCCTTATTTGCACTCTAGATTCCACAGTATTCATCGGATTACCTTCAAACTTTCTCAGAATGATTGTACCATCATAAGGATAGTTCGTTTCGAAATTTGGTCAGATCCGTCATGGAACATGGGAAAATGGGCTTGATTAATATTGAATTAAAAAATTCTCGTTAACACTCTAGAGTCCAAAGGTTTCACCGGATTCTCTTCAGACTTTCTCAGAATGATCATAATATCATAAGGATCTTTCCTTTCGAAATATGGTCATATCCGTCTAGAAACACGGGAAAAAGGTCCTTATGAAAGTTTGATTTAAGATATATATTAAAAATCCTTGTTAACACACTATCTACCACAGTTTTCACTGGATTCACTTCAAACTTTCACATAATGGTTTAACTATCGTAAGGATCATTTCTTCCGAAATTCGGTCTGATAAGTCAAGCAACATGGAAAAAACCACAAAAAAAATCCTCGTTAAAACTATAGAGTCCACAGTCAACATAGGTTTCTCATCAAACTTTCCGTGAATGATTGTACCATCAAAAAGAGCGTTTTTTTCGAAATTCTGTCTGATCCGTAAAGTATCACGAGAAAAAGGGACCTTAAAATCCTCGTTAACTCTCTGGAGTCCACATTTTACATCGGAATATCATCATACTTTCAGAGAATAATTGTATGAATATCTTCATAATTTCGGAGAATAATTGTAAAATTTGTAGGGACTGTTCCTTTCGAAATTGGGTCTCACCCATCAAGAAACAAAGGAAAAGGGGTTTTATGAAAATTTAATAAAAATTATTTAGTAAATGCAATAAATGCCACAGATTTCATCGGATTGTCTTCATACTCTCACAGAATTATTATACTATCGTAAGGATAGTTCCTTTCGAAATTGGGTCTGATCCATCAAGTAACATTTGAAAAGGGTCTATATGCAAATTCAATTAAAAAATACTTGTTAACACAATGACGACAACAGCTCTGATCAGATTTTGTTGAAACTTTCACAGAATGATTGTAAGTTCAAAAGGATTCTTCTTTTAAAAAAGGGATGTGAACTGTCAAGAAACACGGGAAGGGGCTCTATGAATATTAAAACACCTTGTTAATGTTGCCAAGTCCAGAGCTTTCATCGGATTTTCTTCAAACTTTCACAGAATGATCGTACAATAATAATGATTGTTGATGTTGACATTAGACCTGATCTGTCAAGTATTACAGGGAAAGGTGCCATATGAAAATTTCAATTTCAAATTTTTGAACCACAATAAAAACAACAGTTTTAATCAGATTATCTTCAATTGTTCACAGAATGATTGTACCATCATAATGATTGTTCCTTACCAATTTTTGTCTGACCAGTTAAGTATCACGTAAAAGGGGCATTACAAAGATTTCATTAATCATCGATGTCATAATTAAGTGTACAGTTTTCGTTGAAATCTGTTCGAGCTTACAAGGAATGTTTGTACCATCATTTGGGTTGTTTCTTTCAATATTTAGTCTGATCTGTCTATCAAAGGAAAAGGGGCTGTATGAAAAATTATTACAAAATCCTCATTAACAGAAGAATGTCCTCAGTCTATATCAGATTCTCTTCAAACTTTAAAAGAATGATTGTACCATCATTTGGATTGTTCCTTTGTAAATTTGTTCAGAACTGTTAAATGACACAAGAAAAGGGCCATATGAAAATTTTATTACAAAAACGTCATTATTACAAAAAAGTACCCAATCTTTATCATTTTCTTCAAACTATCCATCATTAGGATTGTTCCGTTGTAGCCACCGTCATAGTGAAGTTGGTAGCCCGTCAGACTCCTAATCTTCAATCATGGGATGTCATGGGTTCGACCCCCGGCGGAGGCACATATTCTTTCCAACATTTGTCTCTCACCAATGGGTGGATAATCGTAAACCTAACTGGGATAGCAGCTGGAGGCTAGGAAAGGATGTAGTGGTAGCACTTGTTTAAGAAATACCAGGTATTTCCATTGTGTGTTGCTCCAGCCGCCGAGATATGACTGAATACTTTTAAAAGCGGTGTTAAACCCCATTTAGTCAATCAATCAATGTTCCTTTGTAAATTTGGTCTGATTTGTTAGTTTCACAAAGGTGCTTTATGAAAATTTTATTACAAAAAATCTGAACATTCTTCAGTCCACTGTTTTCACCGATACTCTTTAAACTGTTACAGAATGAATGTACCTTCATTAGAATTTTTCTTTTGAAATTTGGATTGTTCTGCAAAGTATCATGGGAATAGAGGTTTCACTTTAAACTTTCACAGAACAATTAAACCATCAGTAATGTATCACGGGAAAATGGGACTTGTGAGAACTTGATTAAATAACTTTGTTAATACAATAAAGTCCACACTTTTTATCGGATTTTCTACAAAGATGCATGGAATAATAGCTGCATTGGAAACTGAAAAAGGAGCCTTATAGGTTATCATTCAAAACATCCTTGTTTATGTGAAGAAGCTCACAATTATTATCAGATTGTCTTTAAAATTTCACAGGACAATTGTAGGGCCGTAAGAAAAGTTCCTTTTGGAAAAGAAATGGATCCATAAGAAAACACAGGAAAGGGGGCCTTATGGATTTTCAATCAAAACAATCCGGTTTGATATATGATTAAGTCCACAATTATGATCGGATTATGTTGAAAATTTCATAGGATGATTGTATGGCCATGTGCAAACTTCCTATTAGAATTTGAGTAGATCCGTCATGAAACACGGGAAAAGGGGCCTTAAGGATTGTTGCTAAAAAGAAATGAAGGGGATAAAGTCCAAAATTTTATTTTTTATTTTGGGTATTCTTCTTTAAGCATTTACCTTCCTTAAAAATCACATTACTTGAACGGAAAACCTGCTAGTCAACAGAGCATCTCAGGCCCTCAAGGGCCTCTTGTTTATCTGTTTTAGATGATGACTTTAAGAAATTCGTGATTTTATTGACACGAATTTGAAATTCTATATATAATATGACTCAATTTTTGCAATAAATCACTGAAAAATTATAGAATTCATCGATATATGACATTCCGCAAAACATTTAACGCCGTTCGTTAATTACGCCATTACATGCCTTATGACGTAATCTTGGCGGTAACCACGGGAATTCGATTACATTTGCATACTTATTATAGTGTAATATCAAAATTATTCGATTGGTTAATTACACACCCGGGCCATAGGTCATGTTATAATATAGTATGAAAATAGACAAAGCCTAAGTTGCGGGCGAAAGAGCAACAAGAAATCACATACTAGAACCGAGTGAAGCTTTAATTTTGTGGTATTATATCCCACTTTAGATGATTCTTTATCTCATAGTTCCATGCTAATTAATGTTCATACCAGAAATATCCTCTTTATTGCTGAGGTAACAATATCTAAGTCAGTAGAACAATATACATGATTTCAACATTTTGCAAGATACAGGTTTGACGGTAAGGCTGATAGAATTATATTAACCCATTCCCATACACCCCCCTTTCTACACCCATAATGAAAATAGCTCTAAAACAATGTAGAAAATGAAGAAATTGCTTGTAACAAGTAATTTCTGCATTTTGCACAATGTGTTCTACCCAGAGAGACAAACATTTTGAAAAAAACAACAATTTGAATTTGTCGTCTGCAACTTATTTCAATTTGGATCGGTCTAAAAGTTCACTGTGTGTGAATGAGTTAAACGAGACTCCTGTACTGCATCGTTATATGATAAATAGAAGGGGTCTCTCTAATTACAGCCACGAAGCTCCAGCGATCATTAAGATCGACTTGGGAGAAACCCATAGGTGCAAGTTATCCTGAGATGTAAAACAACATATCAATACCTTTTCTTATTCAAACCCTTTAAAAAGTTCATATTGCTTTACTTAAACAGAGATCTAGCTAATAAGGGTTAACGGTATTCTAAAATCCTCATTTCTCAATGATATCCCATGTCGTGGGCACTTATTTGAATACTCAATCGTCTTGATAAAACGATTCAAATGAGCTACTACAGCATAGGGTTTATAGCATTTAAGTTGAAAAATCTAAAATCCAAATTGCACCTTTATCTATATAAAGACTTAGAATAAAGTAAAAGAAATCATTTCGCTCATAAATGACACTTTTTTATATATATGCTTGAATGGTTTTGAAAATATATTATGTATAAACAATAAACTGGTCCCTTATTCATCAGAGTTGAAGATATTCATTAACATTATTCATACAGATTGTTAGTACCACAGCTGTTTATATAGAAAAACTATATGTCTATTATTCATAAAAAGTTGTCCTCTCAGAGACACACGTTTTGCAGTGCTATTTGTCTTGGTCCATTTTTTCACGAGTTGTATTATTTGCATTTTTATTTTCGAACAAAATCTGATATAGTTTTAAAGATTTTGATGAAAGTTCACATACTTATCAATCTTAGTTCTGCAAGAAACAAATATTATTTGTTTGCCAAAAGTACAGGGTGAAAACCCATTAAAGTCTGACTTATTAGGACAATTTCTAATTTCCAGTGATTCTAAATGCTTAGTGTGAAGCAATATTTTGTTTTCAACTTGTAATGGGCGTATAGACCTGTACGCAAATAAACATTTGAGTGAATTTCAGCACAGAGAGAGAATATTACATGTAACAAGTGTAATTATATGTTCTCTTGCCCAAGAAGTTGGTGCATGTGCATGTGCATATTCGGTATAAACAATCATCAACAAAATTACTCTAAAGAATTAACGTACTCTGAAAATTAGCTCTGTTCCGTGCGATCCTTATTTTTACTTAAGAATAAAGAAGGAAATCTTTGAAAATCTTCTCCTTACAAACAATAAGGCATAGAGCTTTAATATTTGGTATAAATCATCATCTATTGACCCTCTACCAAAATTCTCCAAGGAATTACCGTACTCTGAAAAGTAGGAATAAGGAAGGAAATCTTTGAAAATCTGTTACTTCTAAGCCATAATGCTTAGAGCTTTGGTATTTGGTATGTATCATCATTTATTGACCCTCTACCAAAATACTTCAAAAAGAATTACCGTACTCTGAAAATTAGCCCTTTTCTATGCAATCCTTAATTTCAGATAGGGTAAGAAAGAATGTCTTTGAAATCTTCTCCTTCTAAACCATTAGGCCGAGAGCGTTGATATTTGGCATGTATTAATACCTATTGCCCTTCTACCAAAATACTTCAAAGAATAACTGTACTCTGGAATGTGGTGTATTGAATTTAGTATATTGTTGGATTAAATATACACATTGGATTAGAGGAGAAAATCTTTAAAAATCTTCCTCTCCAAAATAATTGGGCCTAGAGCTTTGATATTTTGTATAGCATAAAGCCTTGCGCCATCATACTCAGGGGAGCGATATAGGACCATGGTGGTCCTCTTGTTTGTTACATGCTAATGGTCATAAATTTTGCAAAATAACGCCGTTAGAAATCATAGCGGAACTTCCTGGCGGTTTCATGGGCGGGGTCTAACGGAGTAGGTGGGTGGGGCCAGCGATTGGTATTTTTTTCGGATTATCCAGACATTATTTTCGGCTATCTAGAATCTGTTCAAAATCATTTATAACAGTAGATATATTTTAAAGGGCTTACAGGGATAATTCTGGTTGGATAACTTTATGAGATGTTCCATTTCCTAAGAAATTGTGAGAGATTTCAAATTCTGATGAGAAAAGTTTTCAGACGTGCAAACCCCATGAAAGGTGCCTTACATCAGATTTTCGTGAGAGAATTATAAAATAATATAATTATTTATTAAGCAGGATGCACTATTTTTGTAAGAACAAAAAGGTGTGTAAATTGACACAAGACTTAATTAACCATGAAATTAAAGGTGTTGATACCCTATGCTTTGCAGCTCTTCTGGCGCATAGTTTCATAAAATTGTAAATTTATGAATTGAAGAACAAAACAAACTTTGTCCAAAATCATTCGAAAGCCACCTTTCAAGATACTGATTAAATTACTACTTTCTCTTAAATGAGAGAAAACAAGTCTGGAAATTGATAAATCTGCGTTCACTATAGCTGTTATCAAGGCTTTTGGATGCAGATTAGCGTTTTGTGACCGGAGGATGAAATGTGACCTTAAAGTGTGGTTGTAGAAATCTCAACAATAATGAACAATGACAGTGCATTTCCTTTTCTTAACTTCAGTATCAAAGCGCAGCCTGTTTCTACCCATGTAACTGAAGCCACTATTCATTTAATCTGTGACTGGTTTCGTCGTTTTGAGGGGATACACATTAGTAGTGGCGTCATTGTTAGACTTATCGGCGACTTACATCCACCGTTTTTAGCCAGCAAAGCGCCAGCGTTTAGCTTTGATAGCTAAAATTACCAGACAAAATTTTGAGGTCTTGTCATATTTCAATGAGTGCAAACCGCCCCATGAACTCCATCGAATGACCACGCCATAAAAAGTAGTTCTTGTGTATTTCAACCATATTGCAAACTCTGCCTGCAAGTTTATCTCCTAGATATTTTTAGCTCACTAGAGCATATTGTGTTCAAAGTGAGTCTTCACTTTGAGCACTGCTTTGTATGGTGACACGAATTAACTTTATTCCAGTTGTAGAGAACTCATTCAACAGCATGATATTAAACCCATTCTCACACAATCCTGCTTTTTTACAAATCTCAAAAAAGCTTTGGAAAACATTTTGAACAGTGAAGAAATTGCTTGTGACAAGCAATTTCTTCACTGTCCACAATGTTTTCTACCCTACAGGACAAATATTTTCTAAATTCCACCATCTTGAAATGTTCAGCTTCAGCTTCTTTCAATTTGTCACAGTCAAAGATTTGTCGTGTTGCAATGGATTAACGCACATGTTACTTTAACCTCGTTCATTTATAATGATAATCTTCGACAAAGAAGATTACTTAACAAAACCATGCTTTGCTAGCTTACACTACTTTCAGTACTTTGATTATCTCTCGAGTCCTTGCATTCAACAACGACATCAAAAGAATGAGTCATTTTGCAGCATCACGTCCCCTGCTAAAGCTAAGGAAAAACTTATGCGACAATTTGTTTCAATTAAAATATAGCGATGCCATTTCTGGAATTTTTATGAGAGAATCTCGAGACTTCGCGTCCCAAAATTATCCATGGGCTTATGCCAATCAGCAATGTTTCTCAACAGGTAACAATTTGTTCAAAGGTTGAACAGTTGGTTGTTTCGGAAGTTCTTAAATTAACCCTTTCCATACAAATTAGAACTATTATTTCGGCTCCACAAGTAACACTTACTGAATTGGGGAAAATATTATTGTTGAACAAAGTTGATTTTGTGAAATAACATTATTTACACAACTACCAACTTTTGTCATAACGTGAATGATGATCGAACTTGAACTTGAGGTAAGCAGGTCCGTATTTAAAGAAGATATACTCTAAGCAGCAGATATGTTTTTGTATAATAGCTAGTGCTTGAGCCATATTGAATGTGTCAGTGGGTTAAGTTTTCAATAGGCAGATAGGCAACTATTAAACAACATGCCCCGATCTTTCGATTGGGAGATGCATGTTTGAAATATAGAAACTAGTAGTAGTATTTGCTATTTCATCTGTAATCTGTTTTTTCGTGGTAAGACATACCTACAGCTAAATTGATCGATGGATAAACAATAGAAACATTGATTTTTTTCGTCAACTTAAAGGTTGAACTTGTCCTGCTACCGAAAAACCTAAAACTTCTTTAGCATGCATGCGATATTTAAAACCCCCACCGCTTTATTCGGTGTTGACAATATGCGTTGTGTATAATTTGGTATAACAGAACCCAAGATTGGTTACTAAGGCCTAGCTGAATACTCTGAAAACGGTTAAATGAACATAGGGGAATAAAAAAAAAACCAAAAACGATCTATGTATTTTTTCGAGAAAATCGCTGAGAGATTTGCGCATACGAATTAACAACCGATTAACTTGAAGGAAATGAGTTTAAAAAAGCCCCGATCTCGGGTTTATACGTAAAAAAATAGTGCTCGCGGGTTGTATGCGACAATATTTCATTTAACTTGTAAACACACGTTTTTAGCTCACCTGAGCACGAAGTTCTCTTGGGGAACTATTGTAATCGGTCATCGTCCGTCGTCCGTCCGTCCGTCCGTCTGTTCGTCCGTCCGTCCGTCTGTTCACAATTACAAAAAAATCTTCTTCTCCTAAACTAACCATGGAATTTAAATAAAACTTTACAGAAATGATCCTTAGGTCATGCTCTTTCAAAATACTTCAAAGAATTGAAATCCACAAAGAACTCTGGTTGCCATGGCAACGGAGTGATAAAACTTAAAAAATCTTCTCCTCCCAAGCGGTAAGGCCTAGAGCTTAGATATTTGGTACAAGTCATCATCTATTGACCCTCAACCAAAATACTTCAAAGATTTACCGTATTCAGAAAATTAACCATTTTCTGGGCGATCCCTTATTTTACATAGAAATAAAGAAGGAAATCTTTAAAAATCTTCCTTCCCAAACCATAAGGCCTAGAGCTTTGATATTTGGTATACATCATCATCTATTGACCCTCTACCAAAACACTTCAAAGAATTACCGTATTCTGAAAATTAGCCCTTTTCTTTGTGATCCCTGATTTTACAAAGAAATAAAGAAGATAATCTTTAAAAATCTTCTCCTCCAAAGCGGTAAGGCCTAGAGCTTTGATATTTGCCACAAATCATCATCTATTGACCCTCTACCAAAATGCTCCAAAGAATTACCGTATTCTGA
This sequence comes from Fragum fragum, assembly GCA_946902895.1. Lineage (NCBI taxonomy): Eukaryota > Metazoa > Mollusca > Bivalvia > Cardiida > Cardiidae > Fragum > Fragum fragum. The sequence goes on from OX336374.1 coordinate 60,146,057, forward strand.
AAATTAGCCCTCTTCTGGGCAATTCCTGATTTTACATAAAATAAAAGAAGGAAATCTTTAAAAATCTTCTTGTCCCATACCATAAGGCCTAGAGCTTCGATATTTGGTATACATCATCATCTATTGACCCTCTACCAAAATACTTCAAAGAACTACCGTTTTCTGAAAATAAGCCCTCTTCTGGGCAATTCCTGATAAGGAAATCTTTCAAAATATTCTTCTCCCAAACCATAAGGCCTAGAGCTTTGATATTTGGTACAAATCATCATCTATTAACCCTCTACCAAATATTCAAGGAATTACCGTATTCTGAAAATTACCCCTTTTCTGGGCGATCCCTGATTTTTACATAAAAGAAGGAAAACTTTAAAAAATCTTCTTCAAAAAACCATAAGGCCTAGAGATTTGATATATGATCCATATCATCATATATTGACCCTCTACCAAAATACTTCAAAGAATTATCATACTCTGAAATTTAGTCCTTTTCTTTGTGATCCCTGATTTTACAAAGAAATAAAGAAGGAAATCTTTGAAAATCTTCTTCTCCCGAACCATAAAGCCTAGAGCTTTGATATTTGGTACATATCATGTGCCATTGACCCTCTACCAAATTTCTTAACAAAAATTAGCCCTTTTCTGTGCAATCCCTAATTTTAGTTAGGAATAAATAATGATATCTTTGAAAAACTTCTCCTAAACCATTAGGCCTAGAGCATTTATACTTGGTATGTATTGATGTCTGTACTTCAAAGCATTACCATATTCAGGAAACTAGTGCTATATGGTTGGATCATCAATATACCTAGGATTGAAAGAGAAATCCTTAAACATCTTCTCCAAAATAATTAGACAGAGGGCTTTGCTATTTTGTTTATATCATAAAGCCATGAACCATCATACTCAGGGGAGCGATTTAGGACCATCATGGTCCTCTAGTTGAAAATGTTATTTTTAAACTGTTCGCTTAAAAATAAGGATTTTTGACGACATTCAAGAAATTTCAAAGCAGCACTAATTAGTTTTACACATGTTTCATGTACAAGTTTTGGGAAAAAAATCCAGAGAATTGTTATCTAGCATTTTTAACCCTTTCCAATTTTTGAAATTCTAGTATGCTCCAAATTCAAAGAGGTTGCAGACGACAATAAGAATTGAGCGTAATATGAATTGAAAGCATATTATGTGATAGAAATGCATTGTGGAAAAAAGGAGAAATTGCTTGTTACAAACAATTTCTTCTTTTTCCATTATCTATAAAACCACAGTGACGTAAAATTCCGGGTTGGGACAGGAAAGGGTTAATAAGAAAACCGATGCGGAATGAAGACTAAACCCCGCATTGCCGAATTACGGTCGACTTTCGAAGAACATAGAGTTTGCCAATAGATCAGGTTGAACAAACCATTTCAGTCTATTCTTTTCCCCCGGCTTCGGTCCCCAGCCACGGCGAATATCCTTTCCGACATTTGTCTCCCACCAATTGGTAATCGTAAACCTAAATGGGATGAGAAGCTAGAGGCTCGGATAGGATGTAGTGGTAGTACTGATGAGAGAAATACCAGGACACTATATGACTAAAATACTGTTAAAAGATGCGTTAAACCCCATTTAGTCAATCAACTATTCTTTTCATTCATTAAGTCCCACGATCCTATTACCCATTTGTGTGGATAATCGCAAAATGTAACCTTCGTGCTAGATTGACTGATTGAATGGGATTTAACGTACCCAATGATTAGGAGTCCTAAGCGCTACTACTGCGCTATGGCCTAGGCCCTTTGTGCTAGAAGGGACACGCCGGACAATGTCGTGTAGACCCTGGTCCGACTGTGCAGATAGCAAAGACAAGGGTCGACACTTTTCGCTGATAGCAGATTTTAAAATTCTAGAAAGATCATTCTACTGTACTACATGTATGTATCTTTTTTCGAAATTGGACCTCAAGTTGACCTCTCCAATTCCTTTTTAAGGTATTTGTTCTGCCGAGTTCGCCTGTTTTGTCACATTTATTTTTCCAAAAAGGTACTGCTGATATTAAATCTATATATGGAACAAGTAAAAAATTGCTGTAATGTACAGCAAAGAGAATTGTGTCGCCCTTAAAAGTCAATATCTAAGTAGTGGATGAAATGGTATAATTTTGGAAAAAATAAGTAAATAAAGCAATATTTGAAAACGTGTGTGTGAACAGTCTTCTCTTTTGAAATTGCTGAAGGTACATTATTTCAAATTGGGATCTTTTAACCAGGCTGACGTAGCATATAGACAGCGAAGACTGAGGTAAGCCTACATGTCTTTGCAGGCTGCTCTAAGCTTTTACTGTCTTCCAAAGCTTTGTGTATAGCAATAATCTTTCAATACCACGTTAAATTAAACTGTTGAACATTAAATGGATGAACATGCTGTGTCTTGCAAATGTTTGATCCTGTTGGGTTAAGGTCCGGCTTAAACGGTTTTTGTCCAATCAAATTTTTTAAATACTTCTTATAATCATAACAAAATTTATAGCTCGCAAGGTGCGTAAAAAAAAAGACGACCACATGCACTGACTAATTTACAATGGATTCAGTTGCATGGCAACAACACCAGTGACTAGTGTAGATAAGGAGAACACTGAAGTAGATCTTGATATTGAAAAACTCTAAGGTCCAAGTTGAAAGAGAATCATAATTCCTCAGAAAAATGCTTCTAGAGTTCAGAGCTATCATAGAACGGATTGTTCTTGTGCTCTTGAACACACACATTAACTTGCAAGTGCGTGTATTGAATAGTAATACATTATGACTTATAAAATTTGTCATGCAAACATCAACAACAACATTGACAACTGCACGAAAGCGAACTTGGTGACGAGATCACAAAAGCTAAATATTCTATGCCAAAACAGCTGAGCTTATAAACACTGCTGACCAATGATTTGTGATATCAGGATATATACCATTTATCTAAAAATAATAGGTGGTTGTCATTGGACAACTGCTGTCGAGCCCTTATTTAAACGTTTGACCTTGATCTGTCACCTTGTCCTTGGGGCTATCTGAAGCACATATACTCATGATGTAAAACAATTTTGCAACGCTATTCCGAAATCAATTCATAATTGTAGTAGTAATTGTCCAGACAAAACCGGACGGACTAACTGAGTGACCAACAGATGCACTAATGCACCCACACCGAGCCGTCATTGTGACAACCATATCTCGCTCACCGCACGCTGGCTCTACAAAAATGAAAAAGCCAACGGTATCTATATACTTTTTATAAAATAGAATTAACAAAAGTTGGAGTATTCTCCCTCATAGTAACAGCAAAACTAAAACTAAAAATTCCAATAGGCAATGTTTTAAAAAAAATGCTGTCATTATCGTACCTTGATCAAGTGAACTAAGAAAAGTTGCTAATACTGTTGTTTTACATGTATGAACACTAGAGGTACACGAGTCTTATTCACTATACAGGCCTTAATGATGTCTCAGGAATATAACGGAATTGTAATAATATTTTTAAACAAGAATTGACACTTTCAGTTAAAAAAAAAGTTTTTTTTTTCAAAATATGTTACTTGTGTAATACTTATTGCTTAACACTTGCCCTTTATTTGTGACAAAATGAAATGAGTTCTAGTCCATGTCATTTCTTATATGCATGATAGAAATATTATCATTCCGAAATATGAGTTTTTTTCATTTAACGAGATTAAATGTGATTGTCAACAGTATTCAGTTATACTGTGGTGACTTGTGCAGCTACAAATGGCTTCCTGTTGTTTCTTACACCAGTACACCGAAAACATTTCGCCTGAGCTACCTGTGGCCCATCCAACCTAGGCATACATGTACTTGTTATGATTTGGTTGAAGATAAATGAGGCATGCCACAATAACTTTTTCAAATGTCACACGAGAGTTTGCCGAGATGATGATTGATCTTACAACCAAAGTATTGAGAGTCAATGTCTTAATGGCTGGTCTAACCGGGTCGGCATTTTGAGAATTAGTTCAGCTTATCGAAGCCATGACATTCATAAAATCAAAAATCTTTGAAAAATTGAAAAAGGCTAGGTAAGTAATGTTTTTGTGGAATTAGGAACGTTGAAATTGTTGCATGGATGCACAAGTTGTAGTGAGTGATGGAATGTGAGTTTTGTCTTTACAAGTATGGACAAAAATGACTCATTACTTACCATAACTTGTGCATGTATTGTAGTAGATAATCAAAATAGTTTAAGGGAAAGTAAATGAATTTTATTTTTCAAAACCTGTCTCCCACATACAACTGTATCTTTTGAAAATGACGTAATACGAGTTTTATTCGTAGAACGCGTGAAGACTCTTACACACGAAAACACCAACCAATGACCCGCTTCGCGTAGATGCGGTCTCGGTTTCAATAACGCGGAGTATTTTGCCCTTTGTTTTGAGAACTCTGCATACCACCTGTATACCGCGGGAGTGATAATAGAGTTACTGTTATAACTATTTTGAATTAGCCTCTTTAATCCATGATCAACAAATTACAGACGAAAAATCAAATCGCTTTGAAATTGAAAATTAAGTCCAAGATAGTGTAGAAAATATTGTGAAAAAAGGCAATTTCTCTTTTTTTTCCCAATGTTTTCTTTAATGCAGTTCTTCAGGGGCGTAAAAAAGGCTTGATTGTGTGGGAACTGGCTAAGCTTCTACTGGATCACGAAAGGTCTAACAGATATACAGAATCTCTCATTTGTTTCTTGCAGTTAATAAATCTCAATGAATATTGGTAATCTTATATTGTCCAAGTTTCTTAAATGATATGTTATATATTTGTGGACTGTCGGAAAATGACATTCTCGGAAAAGTGAAAAAAAATATTGATCTTGAAAGCTAGTTAGACTGCAATCAAGTGAATTTGGTTTAACGTGATTTTCAGTAGTGTTTCAGTAAAACCGCGGTTGGTAGGTCCACCCAACCATGACTTTTTTTACACCAGTAACATGTACAACTACAATAAATTTTGGTAAATACATGTATAGTTGCTCAGCCAACTTAACAGGCAAATTACTTATCATTTTTTCCATCGGTGAAAGACAATGACGTGTTTAACACTGGCATTTTTTCCGAACTTGTGATCTTGTTAACGACTCAATCCTTTATTATATGTACTTATTTAACAAACCAGGATAGGCGAGAGATTTCCCACTTTTTGAAATGTTCGACGGATCCAAAATAAAAGATGTTGCAGACGACAATGAAAATCGGATGTAATTTGAAATTAAATTTTCCTATGTAGAAGAAAATAGTGTCACAGGCAAGTTCTTCTTTCTCCACAATGTTTTCTTAAGAATAGAATCAAAGTGACGTAAAATCCAAGGTTTGAACAGGAAAGTCTTAAAAAAGTTAATATATATGAAAATTGCCACTATGTAAACCAAAACGAGCATATTACTCTACTATACAAATGCGGACGTCCAGCATCCGTACTTTCAGTGCTTTGATTTAACTTATTTGCACTTACTTTTATTGTTAAAATATTTTTTTACAATTTGAACCAATATGAAATTTTATAAGAAGTGAATTTGGTAGGGTAATTATCTTTTAAGAAGTTTAAGGTTTTTTATCGAAATATCTTGCGCAATTCATATAGCCGTTAAAAGCCCGCTCAAATTAACGGAATCGTAAAAATTATATTCTCGTGAAGAAAATCTATTTAGTATGGATAAACATTACCAAATCTTAGCGGACTGTTTATACGTGAATTGATTCACACGAAATTGAAATATAAAATCAGGATTATTACGGATATTTCCTATTTGATAATGTATTAGATGTACACATAATGTACACATTACCACGTATCTGTACTTAGCATTTAATAAAAAATAGGCACAACGCAATATAGAATTTAGTAGAGTGTAGCATATAACATATATCGGCATAATCGGTTGGGGTTTAGACGTATCCGTTTATGAGCAAACTGGAAGTAGGGACTTTCCAGTAACTTGCAAAAATTAAAACAGTTAAAACTTTGTTTTCATTAAATTTCGGCTAGTTGTGAGATTAGATGAACTTCATAGAAGGGTTTATAGTACTGCTTTAAAAATATATCTTGTAAACAATCGTTGTGTAGAATACAGTTGCGATTCTTCCCTCATGACGTAATGTCTAAAATTAGAATGAGTGTACCACAATTAGTGTCGCCTATGAGGCGACACAATAAACTGTCCCTTTGGTATTGCGACAACATAGTAATCTACCAAAGTACTTGATTCCTGTAATGCGTTCACACTGGCTAACGAATAATAGCGTCATACGTACACTTATCAGTCTAGTATCGTTTATTGGGATGGGTACTCGTCATAAGTTTCATTTTCAATGTGATGCTTAACCATCACCGGCAAAAAAAATAAATATATATTTATCGAGGGCTTAGAGCAAAAACATAGTATGGCTCTATACAATGTATAGAGCCATACTATGTTTTTGCTCTAAGCCCTCGATATATATAAAATCTAAATTATAGCACTAGACAGAATGATGACAATACGACAATGATAAGAAAAATGTGACGGTTGTTCATCTCAAATACTTGAATTCCGACAGTTAACCGTGATTAGCTTAAAAACATGTGATGGCTAAATGCATTTAGTATTAGGTTCATAGGTTTTGTGTCGATGGATTGCATACCTTGTTTGTTGTATGTATATATTAAGATTCAAATCAAATTGTTTTATTGTTTTAGCCGGTAAATCATGTCTATAGCTTTAAAATAAAGGAAGATTTGGATTCTTATTTAACCCATTCCCACATAATCCTTCCATTTTCGCCCGTAAAGAATAAAGTTATGGAAAACATTGTGGAAAATGAAGAAATTGATGGTTTCGAGCAATTTCTTCATTATCCACAATGTTTTCTATACCAAAAAGACGAAGAAATTAAAAACCCATCAACTTGAAGTTGTCGTCTGCAGCTTCTTTCGGGAATTTTTATATGCTTCACATAAAAATCGAAAAAACATGATCGGTGGTTTTGACAGGGGATACAAATCATTTCTTTGGAATAATTACATTGTGACGGTTTACCATCATAATAAGAGGTGACAGTTAGCCATCAGTTACTAGACTATTTATGTCAAGAGCTGATTTCAGCAGGTGCGGGCCGTCCTCGTTAATTTTTTGTCATCCTTGGTGCAGCCCTGGGATACTAGAGAAAAGAACTGTGCACGAATTATTGTTAAAAATGAAAAAGAGGTCGAATCATGGGTCATGCACGGTTGATATTTCAGGAAATTAAAAAAAAAAAAAAAATCAATGTAGAATAACCGTTTTGATTTAGGAAACGTACAAGAAAAAAGACTCGTGTTGACTCCGGTTAGGCTGGCTTGAATGCCGAGATTTTGTACAACATGCGTGATAGTTCCTACAGCTTCAAAAGTGCGTGAGGCGCAGACATCAAATCACCTGGACTGTTACTCAGTGTGTTTAAAATGCTCAGTGGATGTCTAAGGAAACTTTTAGACAGAATCTTTCTACAATGGCATAGTGAAGACTCTGATCAGACTGTGCAGATGCACAGGCTGATCCGAGTCTTTATCTTGCGCAATGCTGAAAATATTACATACAGAGTCATTTGATCTCTCTTGGTTGAAATCAAAAATGTAAAATTGCTTGATCGTTATGAAATTTAAGTACAAAATGAAATTTTTGGATAGGTTGTTGAATTTGAACCCACGTGTTCTTCTTATGCTTAACCTATTCCAATACACTGAAATTTTAGACCGTTCCAAAGTGAAAGAAGTTGCAAACGAGAATTACAAATGTTGATTTTTTTTTTAAAAAAAATCTTTGTCTCTCTGGGTAGTAAACAATGTGGAAAATACAGAAACTGCTTGCGAGGAGCAATTTCTTCATCTTCCACATTGTTTTCAGAACTAATTTCTTGAGGGGCGAAAAAGGGGGGATTATTTGGGAGTAGGTTAAGAGGTTAAAATGTACGGCTTGGCCGGCAGTGTTTGACCATTTTCATTCTGTGGTGTGCTAAATTCATCCACACTTTCTCTGATCTCTGTTTCTTTCAGTCTTGCGAATTAAATCTCGGAACTGCGCTGAGGAAATCACTCCTGAACGTTTTTCACGATTTAAAAAAAAAGTGTAAAAAGGGTCAATATTTGTAGTGTGTTACACTTTTCATTATTTTCGTTAGTGTATAAAACGCGTTTTTTTTTTCAATTTATTTATTTTTTGTCCAGACATTGTGTTCTTCTTTAAGCTTCTGTGGAACCCTGTTGCACACCGACAGAACCCTGCTAGAAAACTAGTTTTACATTTGACTCCCATAGCTCAAGTACAGTCGCGGGGAGGATGTATTTATTGTATACAAGATTGGTGGGAATATCACCGACGTACAATAGACAGGTGTGTTATAGCGAAAATGGGAAAAGATCGAGCCTGTGTCTGTTAGGGGGGTCCTGGCCCACTCTTCAACGAGAAAAGAGACAAAACCCCTATCGTGAACTTGAAACAAGAAAGACAATTACCAAATATTTCTAGTATGAATCATATTCAATTGCGTTTTTCATAAAAAGAGCACAAATTAAACATAAAATATTGTGATGTTTACCAAAACTTTCAAGTATTGAACACATTTTTAGCTCTACTGTTTTCGGAGAAAACCCGAGGTATTGCGATAGCATTTTTATCGTCGTCGTCGTCGTCGTCGTCGTCCTCGTCGTCATGCGAAAACTTTCAAATTTTGTGTTATCTCTGGTTCTACTAAAGGCATTCACTTGAAACTTGGCACACTTGTTCACTATCAAAAGACCAGCTGGTGGATAGTCTTAAACCTAAGTGGGATAGCAGCTGGAGGCTAGGAAAGGATGTAGTGGTAGTACTTGTGTGAGAAATACCAAGAAACCATTGTTAGGTGCTCCAGCCGCCGCGATATGACCCAAATACTGTTAGAAGCGACGTTTAACCTCAATCAATCAATCACTAACAAAAGATCAACCTATACTATCAAGGTATATAACTCTAGATGTATTTTGTCCACTATCCAGCATCCAACAGCCGAGCGTAGGTACCTGTAGGCGGTGCTCTTGTTTCAACCTAATGGTTCCCAAAACACGGCGCTTATGGTTATTCTATTATGTGCGTACATTTTTGAAACTCCTATATTACCGTCAAGAAATACCAGGGATATACTATAAATAAATCCAATTTGTCAACATTTTTGTTACAAATAACCAGAAATCGCAATCAAAAGGAGCCATTTGTTCTATAAAACAATGACGCGTTTTGACGCTCCCAAGAAAAACAATTGCGAAAAACATTTGTTTAAAATGAAGAAACTGATGGTAACAAGCAATTTCTTCATTTTCCTCAATGTTCCCCCCGCCCCGAAAAAAAGCCCCATAAAATTTTTGAATGTCGTCTGCAATCACTCTTGAATTTACTATAATCAAACCACTCTAGAGCGGTGTCACGGCATGCGGCACACGAAGTCCACGTGCGCGTCGCGCTAGGTCTTTTCAACGCGATGTTTATACACATTAGTAAAATGAAGCGTTCAATATGGATCGAAAAATCTCTGAACAGCGGGTATGTTCTAAGAATCAAGCCTAGCTAGAGAATTCATCAACAGAAATCCATGCAGAATTTGAAAAAGGACCTATGTTAGTGGGAATAAAGCTTTAAATAAACTGCAGTTTGCAAGTAGGTACGTCGTTATAATGATTGTTGGGAGTCAATTGAAAATGACCCTCGAACGGTAGGTCGGTTTCCGTTTTGACGGAAAAGAACGTCGCTATAGAAGCCCTGCCAAACTACAGGGCGATTGAAACGCGATTGCACGGCGCTCTAGCAAATTTCAGAGCGCCGTGGAATCGCCGGAAAACATAAAAAAAATTCGGGAAAATAGAGATACACGGCGATGCTATGGCTCACCTACGGCGTTCCTTCGACGATTCTAGGGCGATGTATCGCAATCCTACAGAGCGATACATCGCCTTCTAAAGCGCTTCTACTGCGCTCATGGAGACGTCACTGCGCATGCAAGAGATCGAATAATAAAGTAACATTCATTAGAGAAGTGTTTCGAATATCTTATGTCAACGTCTTGGGCTACGGTGCGATACGCGTGCTGGGTGTCCCATTGGGCGAAGAGAAACAAAGTCGTGTTAGAAAAATATGATAAATGGGACCCTTGTCGTTAAATTTGGAAGAGATAGTTACAGGTCATGAAACCTGACTCTATCATTTTCATCCTGATTCTTAGTCTATAAAGAAGGTTTTGGTTTCACCTTTAGTCGATAGCCCGTCATTGCGCGCCGATGCAAATATCAATTCGCATGTTGCATTCTGTTTTCTTTGATTTCTTCAAAATCCATTCTCGAAAGGTAGTTCTGTCACTGTAACGGCGTCTGTGGTATCAAATGACTTCATGATAACTCACCGGCCAATAAATCCGCTACGTTATAGGAATATCTGAAAGATTCTGGGCTCGATGTTCTTAGATCATTCTCCATACAGCCCTTAACTTCCCCCCTTTGAGTTTTGGTCGTTCCCAAGACTAAAGCAAATTCTGTCTGTCCTAATCCCGTTGTGGTACCATATACCGTAGTGCGGTCCGGAAAAGGGTAGATCGGGGTAAAATGTGTATGTAGGCAGACGGGGTATATTTGATTGTCTTAGATAAATATTTTTTTGTATTTTAAGTGGTTAAAAAAAACGCCCAACTCTACGAACCTAAAAAGTGTCCCTTGAAATCTGAAAGACTGCAGTCTGCTTAATTGTGAGAAGAATTGCATTTTCACACTTTTTTGTCGTTTGGTGATTGAAATACTTTAACTTCAGCTTATTTTGGGTGCAGTCATGATATTTGGTCACCCATCCAGGTTGTACTCTCAAGCTAAGATATATTGTTTTATAAGCCTATTAATTCTGATTCACAGTGAATGAATACAACTGGCGTCCTAGAGAGGTTGTGACTCAACTCTCAGCGAGAAATGAGATGAATTCCCGTACCATGCTATTATTTCCTTGGATCTCAAGAATCGGTAAGTTTAACCTATTCCCACACCATACAACCTTTTTACGCCCCCAAAGAAATAAGCTATGGAAAAAAATATGGAAAATGAAGAAATTGCTTGTAATAAGCAATTGCTTGATATAAGAAAGTTCTCCATTATCCCCAATGTTTTCTATGCAGAGAGATGAAAAAAGTTAACATTCCATCAACATGAAATTGTCGTCTGCAGCCTCTTTCAATTTGGACCAGTCTAAAATGTTGTTGTGTGGAAATTGAGAATAAAAATTGAGTCAGTGTCTTGAAATAAGTACATTATTGTTAGTCCTGACGTGTTTTACAAGAATACTGATGTCCATCGTCGGAAACTAATGTCCTTGTAAAACACCCGTTCTCGTAAAGCATGAAACCACACAAAAATATTATAGATGTATAAGTATAGTGACTGATCTAAGGTCAATTTTTTCTATACGGATATAGACAAATTTGACCTTTGATCAATCAGTAAAACTTGTACATCTTTAAAATACTTGTTTCAACAGTCTGAATCAAATTTCCGACTGTATTAACGCGAAAAGGAAATGAATACGAATAAAAAACGAGTCTTTCTTTTGGAAAATGAAATGTAAATAGAATGACCGTTTCTTTAACTTCAGTAAATCTATAAAGTAGCACCTCGGTTCGTCCTTGCAGTCTGCCCGGGCTCGATACACAGTTGATCTTTCTCGAGCGACCACGTCTATTAAGCGACCATTTCCATTAAGCGACCACTTCCATTAAGCGGCCACTTCCATTAACCGACTATAATCAAAATCCTCATATGAAAAGCAAAGTTAACTAATTCCAACACAGCAAAATTTTAGACCAGTCCAAATTGAAAGAAGCTGCAGACGACAATTTCAAGTTGATGGAATTTTGATTTTTTTGTCTTTTTGGATAGAAAACATTGTGGATAATGAAGAAATTGCTTGATACAAGCAATTTCTTCATTTTCCACAATGTTTTCCAAAGCTTTTTCGTTGAGGGGCGTAAAAAGGAGGGATTGAGTTGGAATGGGTTAAGAAGTGAAAGCATTTTTCTATTAAAGTAAATACGTAACAAAATCCTTCATGATTGGAACTCATTAGAATCGTCTCAATGAGACTGTTTTAATGAGTCCAAGTAGCATATGACTTACTTAGAGTTCTGTACTGATTTATTTGTGCTATCGAATTATTCCTTTACATCTTTCACAATAGAGTGTATAAAGCGACCATTCCTTCCAGCGACCACTTTTTTGTTGTCCCTTGTATAGTGGTTTAATACAAGATTTACTGTATTTATTGCTCTTCGCAAGGCTATAAACCAATTTAACCCTTTCCTATTTTGCAAAATTTAGACATGTCCAAGTTCAAAGGTTTTGCAGACGAAAATTAAAATTGGATTAAAATTCGAAAACGACATATCAGTAGGTTTGAAAGTATTGTGGAAAAAAGAAGAAATGGTTTGTGATAAGAAATGTCTTCTTTTTCCAAATTATGAAATCACAGGGACGTAAAAACCGGGGATTAAACAAGAAAGGGTTTGTCAAATTATGAGGCACCGGGTTCGATCCCCGGTCGCGGCAATATCCTTTTAGACGTTTGTTTTACACAAATTGGTAGGTAATCGTAAACCTAAGTACGATGATTAGCTGGAGGCTCGGAAAGGACGCATGCAAGAGTATCACATCAAGTTTATGCTTCGTTCCGGTCAATCAATTTTTGGTGTCACGTGGATATTGGACAAAAACAATTTACGTGCCGGGGCGGTAAATCAAAGAAACAATCGACCAATCAAATCAACTGCAAACCAAACAATAGCAATGAAAATATGCATATGCATGAAAATCATTTTTTCGAAACGGTTTTTGAAAAGGATTGGACGTAAAGATGGAACAAAGCGTTTGATAAAAATCTCGTAATTATCATGTGATGATTTTAGATGAATAATGAATACGAGCTCAGATGTGAAAGCAACAATCACTTCTTATGTGTAAGAATCTTGTCGTACCAAGGGCGGCGAACGTTTCTACTTATCTAACGATATTATAGAGACAAAGATAATCTAGTTTTCCTTTGCTCATAAGGATGATGTGTAAGCGATTACAGTTTATGGCTTGGTGAGAGAGAGAGTGAGAAGGAGATGCAGTCAGTACGGGGCTCGAACCCAGACTCTCTCGCTTTCAAGGCGAGAACTTTACCGACTGAGCTAACAAGATCGCTTTTATGTGATCTCTAATATTTGTGTATGAATCATCACGCGACATGGGCAAAGTTTTTGCTGTTTCAGTTTTATAGTGTGCTCAATCCTTTGAATTTGGACCGGTCAAAAATTATGTTGTATTGTAATGGGTTAGAAAATATACCTTACTCAAATTGGTCAATTCTTTGCTTGTTCGATATCTCTTCCTGATATGTGCAATCAGATAATATTAATTTACAGAAAATTCTTTACCACGAAACACAATTTTAGAGTGGTCCAAATTGAAAGAGAATACAGATATCGATTTCGAATTGGTGGAATTTAGAAAAAACTTCTACGTTTAGGATAGAAAACATTGTGGACATTGAAAAAATTGCTTGTCACAACCAATTCCTTCGGTGTCCACAGTACCCCAACACTACGTGCTAAGGTGAGCTATTGTGATAAACTTTTTTCCGGCACAAGTCCGTCGTGCGTCGTTTGTCAACAGTTTCTTTAAACATCTCCTCCAAAAACCACTGGGTCAGTTTTAACCAAATTTGTCCCCCTTGAACATAGCTAAAAGAAATGAAATCTGTTGAACATTCTGGTTGCCATTGTAACAAAAGAGAACTCTAAACTAATTTTTAAAATCTTCTCCTTCCGGTCCAGAAGGTGTAGAGCCTTGTTTTTTTGCATGAAACAACAGGATATTGACCTCTTTTAAGATAGCTAAAGTAATGACCCTAGGGTTAGGGTTAGCCCTAGGGTGGGGTTTATATGGAAATAAAGAGAGATTTTAAACGTAATCGCCCCCAAAACCAATGGGCCAAATACAACCAATTTTGGCAGAAATGTTCCTTAGTTGGCCCTGTATGAAAATAGCTAAAAGAATTGAAACCCATTAAAAACTCTGGGTACCATTTTTAACTTTTCAACAAAAGTGAATTTTTGAAATAATCTTTTAAAATCTTCTCCTCCTGACCAAGAAGGTGTGGAGCCCGGATATTTTGCATGAAGCATCAGTGTATTGACCTCTTTCAAAATAGATTGAATTATGACCCCCGAGTCAGGGTAAGGTGGGGACTAAATAGAAATAAAGAAGGAAGCATGAAGCATCAGTTCATTGGCTTCTTTCTTTTTTCTAAAATTCTTACCTATGGATCCGGAGGGGAGGAAAGATTATTGTCAACATTTCCTGAAAATTTGTCAGTAAGACTTTATGATGTCCAGGTATAGAGCCTAAAGATGTAAAAAGTATGGTCAGATTCACTGGTATCGTATTCCTAACCTTAACATTAAATTAGACTATTGAAAGGAAAAGAGCCTGTATCTCAGGTGAGCGCGCAAGGGCCAACGGCCCTCCTTTTTCTTAATGGGAAATAAAAGCAGGGATCGTGTGGGAATGGCTTAACCCTTTCCCGTTCAAATACGGGATTTACGTTCCTGTGTTTTTATACTCAAGAAACATTGTGGTAAAAGAAGAAATTGCTTGTAACAAGCAATTGCTCCTTTTTCCACAATATTTTCTACCACATAGGATGGTTTCTTTTCAAATGACATCCAGTTTTCATTGACGTCTGCAACCTCTTTCAATTTGGACTAGTCTAAAATTTCCAAAAACGGGAAAGGGTTAAACAATAAAGCTGACTACAATAGGTAAATGTTTTGTTTGTTTGATATCTCATCATTATATGTGCCATTAGATAATATCAATATACTGGAAATTAGGAGGAAAAAGTCGTCTTTGTTTTTAACCCATTCCTGTTTTGCAAAATTATAGACCTGTCCAAATTCAAAGGTTTTGCAGACGAAAATTTAAAGTTAATTTAATCTAAAAAGAATAAACATTCATTAGGGTGGAAAACATTGTGGAAAAAGAAGAAATTGCTTTTTTCAAGCAAGTTCTTCTTTTTCTTCAATACTTTTTCAGGTATAAAACCACAAGGACGTAATAACCAGGAATGGAACAGGAAAGGGTTAAACTAGGTTTTCTGACGTAAAAATCTGGTGAATTGATTGGGGAATATCATTGGCGGTCGCTCGGTTGGTGGGTCGGCTAAGCGGGCGTTAACGTTACCTTGTTTGCGTAACTGTTTTCATACGACCCAGCGTATGTTATAAGCGTTATATGATTCAATGCTGCGCCATGCAAAAAATGAGACTTAATACCAAAATTCTAGTGTGATATATTACTCCTACAATTATTGACGGATTTTGGTGGAATTTCCACCAAATGTAAGTCTTCATGTGACCAAGCGCATAGTATTAGCGTTTTGTGATTCAGTGCAGTGTGTTACAAAACGAGACTTATTATCAAAACGTTTGTGTGCGAACCTCCTCCTCTTGGCGGATTTTGCTCAATTCATTGAGCCTGGTTGTGTGAGATTTTTGTTTCTTATCATTGCGATGAAACTCAAAACGAATAAAAGATCCGAAAAAACTATTTCAAATACAGGAAGAAAGTAACTGTTAAAAACTCTACGCATCGTTGTTGTTTGTATTCGTGATATGACCACTTTTCATTTCATAACAAAGCACGTCGTGCGTCTGTCAACAATTCTTTAAACGTTTTCTCCTCCTGAAGCAAAAAACCAATTTTGATGAAATATGTAAGGGATGTTCTTCTTCTCTGAAATCAGCCGCCGTCATAGCGCAGTTTGTAACGCGTCGGACTGTCAATCTTATGGTCCCGGGTTCGATTCCCGACGGCGGCACTCATCCTTTCCGACTATTTGTCTCTCACCAATGGGTCGATAATCGTAGACCTATGTGGGATAGCAGCTGGAGGCTAGGAAATAATGTAATGGTAGTACTGGTGTGAGAAATACCAGTAATCAATTGTTAGGTGCTCCAGCCGCCGCGATTTGACTTAAAGATTGTTAAAAGCGGCGTAAAACCCCATTCAAACAAAACAAACTTCTCTGAAATCAGAAGACAGAGAGCTTATATATTTTGTTACAGCATCCCCTGGGGGGAAAACTATCAAGTTTGTTCAAATAATGCTTCAAGGGACATATTTTGGCCCCGCTCGGGCGCACCCCATTTTACATTCAAAGAAAGAAGAAAAACTTTAAAAAACTTCTTCTCTGAAACCAGACAACTGAGAACTTTAATATTTTGCATGCAGCACCTCCTAGCGGATATCTAGCATGTTTGTTCAAAAGATGCCTATTGAGTCATATTTTCGATCTGCTCGGGCGCACACCATTTTACCAAATCTTCTTCTCTGAAATGAGAAATCCTAGAGCATTGATATTTAGAATCCGTAATCTCACGGGGGACCTCTATCATTATGATGCTCCTTGGGTAGTTTTTTTTTTTGGTTCAGCCCTGGTGTATCCTTTTTTAACAAAGAAACACAGAAGGCAAACTTTAATAAAAATCTTCTTCTCTGATATCAAAAGCCTAGAGCAGATATTTGGTATCTAGAACCTCAAATAGAACCTTCCCATAGTTTTTTTCATATGATACCATTTGGGTCATATTTGTGCTCCGCCCGGGCGTACCCTATGTAACATAGAAACAGAGAATGAAAACTATTAAAACCTTTTTCTCTTAAATGAGAAATCCTAGAGCATTGTTATTTGGTATGTTAGACCTCATAGTGAACCTCTAAAAGGTTGTTAACCCATTCCAACACAGTGGAATTTTAGACCGGTCCAAATTGAAAGGAGCTGCAGACGACAATTTCAAGTTGATGGAATTTTAAATTTTTTCGTCTTTTTGGATAGAAAACATTGTGGTTCAAGCAATTTCTTCATTATCCACAATGTTTCCAAAGCTTTTTCGTTGAGGGGCGTAAAAAGGAGGGCTTGTGTTGGAATGGGTTAACGTGATGTCCCTTCAGACATATTTTGGCTTTACCCGGGCGCACACTATTCTTACAAATAGAAACATAGTAGAAAATATTAAAAACTTAACCAACCCCACACCCTATTTTATATTGAAAAGAAAGAAGAAAATCTTGTCCAAAACTAGAAACTTCAGAACATTGATATTGGGTATGTAGATTTTAAGTGACCTTTTACAAAATGTGTGTATATATCCCCCTTTAGTCATAATCCGATCCTTCCCGCTTACAAAGAAATAAGAGGGAAATCTTAAAAATCTATTTTGGACTCATCCAGAGAACGCATCAACTTATATAAAACTCTTTTGCAACAAGTCACAGAATCATATAACACGTGGGATTTCCAACTGCTGACTCTGACAAATACTCTATGTTTAATACTTTCTAAGCTTTATACCATGTGGGCGCTTTAGGGCTAATAGCCCTTTTGTTATTATGCTAATCTTGCTTTTGTATACAAATAAAAAATAGTTTCTTATACATTTCTCTATCAAAATTTGTTGAAAAAAATATCTGTTGGTCTCTTTTCGTCACTTGAGCATAACTTGCTCCAGGTGAGCTTTTGTGATCACCAAATGAGCGTTATGCGGCGTCAACAACTTCTCATAAACTACGGGGAAAATGCCAAGGATTTACAGGAATGATCATTTGGTACTGATGATAAAGCGTTCAAAGAACCGAACTCTTGTAACGATGACAACAGAAAATGAACCTTCAAAATATTTTTGTCCCAAATTCTGAGCCTTAGAGCTTTGATACCAACTTCATTCTTATGATGGTAAGCTCCTTGCTATCAACAATTTCTTTGCTTTGATTTAATCCAAGCGTCTCTCGGATTAGCGCTAACAACCGGGAGCACGGTAGAATTGCAATTTCATTAAATTTAGAAACTCAAGAGAAATCTAAAAAAACAACTCGTGTCGATTCTGCTCTGTTTAAACATTCTGTCCAAGGTTGATATATTTCGCAAGTCGAAGATTGCTTGGAGTACGAAGATTTCTAGGTATTCGAGAGATCACCTGCGATTTGAACTTCATTGTTTGAATGGGGTTTAACGCGCCTTTTAACAGTATTTCAGTCATAGCACGGCGGCTGGAGCACCTACTAATGGACTCTGGTATTTCGCACACTAGTACTACCACTACATCCTTTCTGAGCCTACGGCTGCTCACCCCACTTAGGTTTACGATTATCCACCAATTGGTGAGAGACAAAAGACGGAAACGATATTTGCCGAGACCGGGGGTCAAATTTTCAACTTAACGTGATGGGAATGTACAACATAACGTGAATAGATTGTACGAACGGGATTTTGTCAAAAGACAGGTTTCTCGGAATATTAAGGATTTCATTCCTGACAAAACAAGCTGAATAGATTATATGAATGGAAAAAGTCGAGGTATAGATTATTCGAAATATTCCAGAGATAATCCTCATTTCAAAATAACATGAATTGGCTTTATTTCCTACATCTCAGATGGACTATTTTAGCTTGATGGCTTACGCTAACGAGCAAACTGTTTTCATTTTTTTATTGATTGTTCATTATTCTATATTAAGTGCATTAAAGACCTCATTATGAAATTAGTTGTTTGTTTTTTTGTCTTACGTTGTATCATAAATGTTAACGAGATGCTTTGAACGTATTGCCTGTGACTTTATACTTCTTTTTACTGTTTCCCTGTCAGCGATTCAAATGTTGCTCTTTAGTTTTTCATTCCAAAGCTAGGCGATAAATGAATTCTTCATAGCAGTCATTTATGCATATCCGAAAATTAAAAATATATGCTTATATAATGATTTTGTGCTCTTTCCTTTGAGAACAGTTAGTGTCGAGAGTTCTGTATACAGGAGATTCAAGGTAGGAGATTTCGTGGAAACACGTAGCACTATAATCTGCTATATTCAACATATTCTTTGAGATTCAAGATTTCGTTCAATATCAAGTAAGTCCCGGTTTATTTCTTCTTATTGCTGATGAATTTGCTTTTGTTTGGAACGGTTGTCTTCAATTAAAAGGGTTTATAGTTACTTTATGGCATAATTGATTCAAGTGATTCAATGATTTTGTTGTTTATACGACTTATGACGTGACCAACTATTTATTTCCTTTTTAACTAACCTGTGAATGAAGTGTTCTGGGTGAGCTATTGTGATCGGTCATCGTCCGGCGTCCATGTGTTCGTTCGTTAACAAGTACAAAAAAAAAAAAAAGAAAAAAAATCTCCTTCTAAACTAACAGAGGAGCTTCAACCAAACTTCACAAAAATGATCCTTAGGTCACGCTCTTCAAAATGATCCAAAAATTTAAATTTATGACGAACTTTGGTTGCTATGGCAATCAAGTAAAAAATATATTTATCATCATCTATTGACCATCTACCAAATACTTCAGAGCATTTCCGTATCTTGAAAACTAGCCCTTTTCTATGCGATCCCTGATTTTACATAGAAATAAGAAGAAAATCTTTGTAAATCTTCTTCTCCAAAACCATTAGGTCTAGAGCTTTGATATGGTAAAAATCATTATCTATTGACCCTTTACCAAACTACTTCAAAGAAAAACCTTACCTTGGAAATTAGCCCCTTTCTATGTGATCCCTGATTTTAGAAAGGTTCAAAGAACGATAGCTTTGAGAAACTTCTCCTTACCCTTTTGTCTATAGCTTTGATATTTGGTATGTATCAATGCCTATTGACCATCTACCATAGTACTTCAAAGAATTACCGTAAATTGGAAATTAGCGCTATATGGTGCGGTCTTCAATATACCTCGGATTAAAGGAGAAAATCTTTACAAACCTTCTTCATAGGTGCTGGACTATAATATTATATATATCGTAAAGCCATGAGCCATCATACTCAGCGGAGCGATAATCACGGTCCTCTTATTGGTATCATGTTACTGGCCATAAATATTTCAAAATAATGACGTTTTATACCTAACTATACCCTTCTGTCTGACCGCAATGGGCGCGGCCGTCAGTTACGGACAAGGTTATAAGGAGATAGAAATATTACAATGAAGGACATTTTTCTCGATACATACATCAGACGGCTTGTACTATAATAAATAGATATACAAGAAATATGATGGAAGGATGTATTTAAAGGCTCTATTTCTCTCACTGTAACAAAATTTCTGACAAAAAGAAATTTTTGTTAAAATTGTTTACAGAACCCTCTAAATATGATTTCAGAATATGCCATAAGCCCGCCGTGGAAAGATTTGCCGAACCGAAAACCAAGATAAATTTAAAAAATAATTTATGTTTGCAACTTTAGACGATTTTGAAATTTATTTTTGTTTCCTATTCTGCATATCTTTCAACAGCGGGCTTGTCACTTATTTTGAAATTAATAATGAGGGAATTGAGTTAACATTTTAAACGAAGATTTCGGGATTCCTTTTTGTCAGAAATTATGCCTCTACGAGAGAAATAGAGCCTTTCAGATAAACACAGATCAGAGTTTACAAAAAAATGCAATTTGTTTTAATAAATTTCAGCGCTTTTCAGCTGATGGCAAGTTTACGTGGAACCGACGTTAAGAATAGGAATAAAGTGTTTGAACAAAACTCGAAAGTATTTTCGGATGACCTTGACCCCGATGATGTAGCCGAATACTACAACTCCTGGGCTACCAATTATGAAAAGGTACTGTATAAGTGGGTTTATCTGCGCGTCGAAAATCTTGCAGATTCAGGATTCGAATCATTTTGTGTGTGTGTGTTAATATTTGTTAATTCAAAATAAAAGTAAGTTGCAGAAGATTGTAAAAGTGCAAAAATCACAAAAACAAAAATCGATGGCAAATGTGTTAAGTTAAAAAAGTTTTGTCTTTTAACCTATTCCCACACAAAGAATTTGAGACAGGTCCAAAATCAGAGAAGTTGCAGGCGACAAATTGGTGAAATTTCAAAAATCTTTGTCTTTGAGGATAAAACATTGTGGATAATGAAGAAATTTGCTTGTGACAAGTACTTTCTTTATTACCCACAAAGTTTTCCAATGCTTGTTTCTTGAAGTCCGTAAAATGCTTTAATTTGTGGAAATGGATTAATATTGTTGGATTTTGACTGCTATTGAAAACATCAACAACAGGGAGTATGGGACTTGTATATATAAAGCAATTCAATTAAAAAACTGTATCAAGCCGGTAAAAGCTTTGATTACTAAACTCATTCCCACACAGTGACGCTTTTGGACATCTCTGAAGAAAACTACAAGGAAAACATTTTGTAAAATGAAGAAATTGCTTGGAACAAGCAATTCCTAAATTTTACACAATGTTGTCTACCAAGAAAGATGAAAAAAATTACAATTGCATAAACTCTGAATTGTCGTCTGCAACTCCTTTCAATTTGGACCAGTCTAAAATTTTGTCGTCTGGTATCGGTTAACACGACTATAGTATTATGTACTGAAGGAAGAGATATTTTTGTCTTTATGGGAATGAAGATAAAACTTTAATTGTTTGCTTTTTTTCATACATGTACATCCAAGACATTTGTTCTCCTCCATTAATTAAACCACTTAATTCACCCTTTAATTTTGTTAATTAAGTTTGTCTTCCTGTATAAAATATTAGCAAATGAATAAAAAAGATGAAAGAGCAAATTTTTGTTTATGATGCCTTACTATTTTAAAGTGACAGATAATATTGTTTGTTTGTTTGAATGGGGTTTAACGCCGCTTTTATTAATCTTTCAGTTATATCGCGGCGACTGTAGCACCTAACAATGGATTCCTTGTATTTATCGCACCATTACTATACCACTACACCCTTTCCTAGCCTCCAGCTGATATCCCACATAGGTATACGATTATCTACCAATTAGTGAAAGACAAATGTCGGAAAGAGTATGGCCGCCGTCGGGGATCGAACCCGGGACCCTTTGAATAGATAATATTGTAAATATCTTGCACATGAAAAACATTTTGTAACGCGGTAAACGTGTTCCAAGAGTAAGGACAAAACTCTTTAGCTGCCTTGCTTTATTTTAAGCCTTTCCCGTAATATTCTCCAACTTTGAGCTCCTTAAGTTTAACGCTTTTGAAAAAAATATAGTAAATTAAGAAATTGCTCATCAAAAGCAATTTCTTCATTATCTAGAGTTTTTAGCTCGGCTGTTTTCGGAGAAAACCCGAGGTATTGCGTTAGCCTTGGGGTCGTCGTCGTTGTCATCCGCGGCGTTCAAAAACTTTGACATTTTGTGATATCTCTTGTTCTACTAAAGGTATTCACTTGAAACTTGGTACACTTGTTCACTATCAAAAGAGCAACCTATACTATCAAGGGGGATAAGTCTGGATGCATTTTGTCCACTATTCAGCACCCAACAGCCGAGCGTAGGCACCCGTAGGCGGCGCTCTTGTTCTGACCAAAAGACGATTGTTAAAATTTCATCGACTTTAAATTGTCTTCTGTAACTGCTGTCAATCCGGACAAGTCCATTTTGTCGTTTGGTAACGGGTCCATCTCAATGTCAATCTATCTTATTTGCTTTATTCCACAGGATTTTAAAATTCATGGTATGTACCTCGGGCCAAGTTACGTTGCCAATAAACTAGCGGCAATTTACAAGTACGATCGTGACAGAGTACGAATACTTGATGTTGCTGCAGGCACCGGAATTGTAGGTGAAAAGGTTGGTGGGATATTTAAAACTATTCCAGTTCTGCAGAATTTTAGACTAGTCCAAATTCAAAGGTTTTGCAGATAAAAATTTAAAGTGGATTTAATTTAGAAATAACCTTTTAAGAGTGCATAAATTATTGCAGAAAAAGAGGAATTTGCTTGATACATGCGATTTCTTGTTTTTTCTACAATATATTCTCAATTGCAAAATCAAATAAATGTAAAACCAGGGGATAAACAGGAAAGGGTTAAGGAAGCCTTGCAACAGATTTTGGATACATTTTTGTACATTTACCCATTATGAGACGACAATTTAAAGACGTCCCAGACCACAATGTTAAGTTAATAGAATTTGATACACATTGGTTTTAGGATAGAAATAATCACTTACCAAAGACTTTCACAGGCTATTACTTGGATTGTCGTTAAAACGTGAGATTTAGTGGAATTATGAATTAGTTTCATTGTGAAAACCAAAAAATATCAAAATCAGGAAATATATTTATTCAAACAAACAAACAATCAATCAAACAACAACATTTTCAATTGATAATTTAGTAAAAAAAAATCATTTTAAAAAGAGGATATGGCTTTGACTCTGTGACCTTGTGCCATTATTCTTTAACCTTTCTGTCAAAATCACCATACAGGCGAACTATGTTGTCCGCGGACACTTTTAGTTTGTTACATGTTAC
Organism: Fragum fragum; assembly: GCA_946902895.1. Taxonomy (NCBI): domain Eukaryota; kingdom Metazoa; phylum Mollusca; class Bivalvia; order Cardiida; family Cardiidae; genus Fragum; species Fragum fragum. The sequence goes on from OX336374.1 coordinate 60,169,446, forward strand.
TGGCATATTACTAACATTGAAATTCCTAAATTAACGCCGTTTAATATCTGAGTCAAACTTCCTGTCGGAGAACGGAGGGCGTTGCTAGCGATCCGTAATTTGTATGCTTTGGTCGAGTTATCCTAGGTTAACCCTTTACTTATGTTTTAATTCTTTTAATCGTAGCTGCATGACCTTGGGTTTCGAAATATAGATGGTCTTGACCCTTCAAGAGGAATGCTTGATATTTGTAGACGTAAAGGAATCTATTCGGAACTTATATGTGATTTTATGACGGAAGATAACTCCGATATACCTTCAGGTAAACAAACTTTAAGTTTTGTTGCTCTTGTTATTTCTTTTCAATCGATGGATCGGTAGCTCACGGTGTATACGTCACTGAGATTCATCATTTATGTCTCCATGTTAAATGAAATTCTATTTCCGTCCCGGTGATTATATTGCGGAAACGGAAACGAAATACCGCGTAGATCTATCTACACGGTATTCTAAGTATAACACGTACTATCGAGTAATCGGATATCATACCTGTGACGTGGAAACGGAAATGAAATATAATGTAGCAGAAAACACAAAAGAGAAGAATAAACTTTGGAATTTAATGCGCTAAAACGACAGTGAAACTGTTTCATGTTATCGAGAAGATTCAAATGAATACCCCCATAGAAGATACCACTGTAAAATAATTATTTTAAAATACCCTAACCCATTCTTATATAGATCTCTGAATTTATCTTTAATATTTCAGGAACCTATGACTGTCTGTGTGTCTGCGGCGGAATGGGGGCTGGTCATATACCGAGAAGTGCGTTACAGGAGATGGTCAGAATCGTGAAATCGGGTAAAAGTTCAACTGTGTTATATGTACACCTTTAGATGTACGGAGGCCGCAGCCATATCACAGTTGGTAGCGCGGCGGACTCCTAAACATTGGGTTCCGAGTCCGATCCCAAGTCGCGGCAAATATCTTTCAGACATTTGTCTCCCAATCGTAAACCTAAGTGGGATGAGCAGCTGTAGGCTTGGAAAGGATGTAGTGGTAGTACTGGTGCGAGAATTATCAGGAATCCATGGTTAGGTGCTCCAGTCTCTGCGACATGACTGAAATACTGTTAACAGTGATGTTTAGCCTCATAGAAAAAAAATAATTTCAATATACGAGTGTATATCGTCGGTTGGCGAGCAAAATGTCGTAAATACAGCTTTATTAAAGCTGTTTTTCCGAAATTTTGTTCTCCCACCGACTATATGTACATTGACTATTATTCCATGCCAAAGTAAGCTTTCTGACGATAATGCGCAAAACTATTGTTTGCTTGAAATTATGATTATATTTGCTACGAACGCCTAACCGTATTCCGTTTATTACGTTATGCGGTGTATTATTTTCGTCTTTATTAGTATCATGCAATTTGAAAGTAATAACAAATCGACCAATCAAATTATCCATGTAAACCGGAAGTGAACGTTGAACTCCTACATTTTCTGGAAGCATTTTTGTTGAATTGGTAACTTAAACTGTAAAACTACAGATTAAGATGTAGTTACTACTTTTAGGTCGCCAACCAATCAACAAAGTCATTTTTTGCAAAATTACGTCGAATGATCTCTTGATAGAAATTCTTGTCCAATCTCAGTGGGCGTGGCCAGCGATCCGTCAATTAAACATGTGCGTCACAGAAGAACCCTTACCCGCCTGTGCATTGTAACCTGCAATTTGCTACCGACTCCAAGCTTGGTCGGAATGACCATTGGACATTCAAAACGCGCAGCAAAATGTCCTGACTTGTCACTATTTTTGCTTTATGCGCAAGTGAAATTTTTGGAAATACCACGTTTCTGTTGATTTGATATTCACTGACTTCTAAGACATGGTGTTTATCACTAAACGAAATAATTGAAGGATCGCTTGCCCCGCCCACCGACTCTGACGGCCCCGCCCACCGATTCCGGCGGCCCCGCCCACCGATTCTGGCGGCCCAGCCCACCGACTCTGGCGGCCCCGCCCACCGACTCTGGCGGCCCCGCCCACCGACTCCGGCGGGCCCGGCCACCGATTCTGACGGCCCCGCCCAACGATTATGACAGCCCCGCCCACCGATTCTGACGGCCCCGCCCACAGATTCTGACGGCCCCGTCCACAGATTCTGGCAGCCCCCACCACCGACTTTGACGGCCCCGACCACCGATTCTGGCGGCCCCGCCCACCGACTCTAATAGCCCCGCCCAACGACTCTGACGGCCCCGCCCACCGAGCTACAACAAGAATTTTACATCGATATTATACCGTGTCATTTAGAAAATTTCATTGTTAGTGACATGTAACAACTTAACCATACTAAAATGGTTAGTTGGTGATATAAACATCATAACTACAGCTTGAATAAGCTGCAATTGAATGAATGCAGCTTACATTTATTCTTTGTTACTTTCTATACGAGTTTTGCGCATAATTACACTTGCAAACCGAATTCCAACATTAAGCTGTGAGTAAAAGCTGGAATTATCACCACAATAAAGAATAAAACAACTTTACTCTATCCTTATTTCCAACTTTAGTATACTTATTTCACAATTGGGTATCATTTATGACCATTCTAATAAGAGAAGAGCGTTTATGAACGATTATGGTCATTTTTCTGTCATTTTTTATTGAAAAAGACTGAATGGGAGCATGGGTTTTCTGTTTTATATGATGTAGGTCAAACTCCACTCCGAGTTTTAGCCTAGACCCGTTGTACCCTAACTCACACCTTTGCGTATCTGCGGCGTTTGAGCCAAAATGTTTTACGTGGATCAAACGCCGATGACCAAGGCGTATTTTGTTCGATCTCAATGGTATGGCGTATGTACTACGTTCCTGCGGCGTTTCCGCGGCGTTCCTGCTGCGTACCCGTGTTTGTATGGAAATCCAGCGGCGTAAGTACCACGTTCTGAGGCGTAAGCGCAGAGTATAAGGCGTTGTCGCGGCGTAACCGCTACATAAGCACGGCGTTCAATTCGTTCGCGCGGCATTGCTGCGACGTAATCACGACGTTTACTGTTTACTTTGGGGTATAAAACTGTTTATATCACGTCGTTGTAGTCATTCATCAGAAAGCAGCCGAAGATGCCACCTAAGTCAAAAGCGCGTGGTAGGGGGAAGGGAAAAATGTCCAGGCAAGTCCGACAACAGCAATATCATAATCTTCTTGGTCCATGACTTTGGAAATAATGAGAGCGTCCCAAGGATACTGGTACTATGGCGCTATTCAGACACAAACTATTTGAACGCCATAGAAACTCCGACAACGCAACACCAACGCAGCTGCAACGAAATAGAAACGAAACATACGTAACACGTACGTAGCATGAACGCGAGATATGCCGTACAAATGTAGCTCTTACGCCGTTGTTACGAAATCAAAACCAGGAAAACGTAGTGACAACGCGGTTTGCGTCGCACATACGCCGCATATGATTAGCTTTTCGTTCGTACCACGTACAAGGCGTAAGAGCTACGTTCCCGCTACGTAACTGCTACGTTGTTTTCGTTTCTACGGCGTTTGCACTACGTAAGCGCGGCGTATCAGCTGTCACGTACGTGCTACGTATTTTTATGTGCACACTTAAAAATACGTCGACCCTCGGCGTACGAGGAGATCATGCTACTTATCGAGGCGTATGCGCTACGTAAACCCGCGTTCCTGCTACGTTGTCACTGCGTTCCTTTCTTATCGTTACGCCACGCTTACGCGGGTCGATACGCAAAGGTGTGAGGAACGTATTAAGTTGTTAAAACTTCATATTTCCCTTTTGGTATGATATTTTCGTGTTTTGGCGATAGCTAGAAGTCTAATTCCCTGTTCTGCGCAATGGCAGACCACTGCTGAACTGTATTCACATATGCTAATGGTTTTCTGTTGGGACGACTTTTTGTTTAAAAATAACTGTATTAAGAAAGCAATTCTACCTGAACAAAAATTAATTTTTGACTTAACCAAGCGTGCTCATGGCGAGCTTTTGTAATCATTAAATGACAGTCGTCAAAGGCGTCAACAATTTCAGTTTTGCAGTATTGACCCAATCTCCATGAAACTTGGCCATAAGGATGAACCCTATTGATTATGGGAAGGTTCTATGGGAAAGCATGACAAAAGGAGTCGTAATGACAATTTCTTGACTTACTGTCTGAAGGTCATGATTTTGGCTCAATCGTCATGAAATTTGATCAGTTTATTTTTTTCATGTAGGTGATAAGGATGAACCTTATTCATTTTTGGTCACAATACAGGAAAATGGGCCTTAATGACAATTTCTTTGCTTACATTCCGGAAGTCACAATTCTGGCTTAATCTTCATGAAACTTGGTAAGAATAATTGTTATGTCAAAAGAATGAACCCTTTTTTTTAATTATTGGAAGATTCTTTTAGTAAATGGGCCCTAAAGATATTTTCTAACCCTCACCCTAGGGTAAACATGGTATGGTTAAGGGCCCTAAAGACAATTTCAAGAGACCATAATTTTGGCTCAAACGTTATGAACCTTTCCAGGTTAATTGTTAGGTCATAAGGATGAACCCTGTTGATTACGGGAATGTTCTATTGGAGAATACAGGAAAAGGGGCCTTAATGACATTTCTTCGTTTACAATCTGAAGTACCTCAATTTAGGCCCAATCTTCACGAAACTTGGTAAGAAAAATTGTTAGGACATAGGGACTAATTCTATTGAAAATGGAAAGATTCTATTGGAAAACATGGAAACATGGACTTGAGTAACAATTTCTTTGCTTATACTCTAGACGCCACACTCCACGAAATTGGTAACAATTTTTGGCCCTAGTTGCATTTTTTTTAATAGTAGATGATTCAGTTGACCATCATGTTTTCGAATATTTGTTTGGGATGTTCTCTGATAGCCTTATTGCGCTTGATCTATCATAAACAATCACTATTTGAACTCCTTTTCCAGGTGGATACATATGTATAGGGATGAGACAAGAATATTTAGAGCAGGCGGAGGAATATAACAACGACAAATTAGAGGACACCATACTTCAGTTACAGAACAGAGGTTATTGGTTAAAACAAGAAAGAAATATAGTCCCTAACTTCTTTCATAATAAACCAGGAATTGTTTTCCTTTATCGGGTGAATTAACCATTTCCCACACAATCCGTCCCTTTTACGCCCCCTCAAGAAAAAAGCTTTAGAAAACATCTTGGAAAATGAAGAAATGGCTTGTAACAAATAATTTCTTCATTATCCACAATGTTTTCTATCTAAAAGACAAAAAGCATTTAAAATTCCATCAACCTGAAATTATGGTCTTCAGCTTCTTTCGATTTGGACAAGAATAAAATCGCCGTGTGTGAAAGGGTTAAAATGGCAACGTCAGAGTTATATGTTTGTTACAGGGCTTGCTGATGTTTTTAATTTTGTAGTTACATGCTTGCGCTTTACATGGATTTCCCGTCAGTCTACAAATGTACACTGCTCCTCTGGCTTTCCTTTCCCTTTCCTCTCCAGTCCAACAGCATATCCGGCCGTATTCAGGGTCTAGACAATCACATTGAAGTAAGGATTGTAACTTACGGGTATTAAAGGTTTCCCTTGCGCGAAACGAGTAATATAACAACTTTAAGTGTCGAATTTATTCGTATTTAGACAATATTGCGAGAACGATCGATTCGAAATTAGATTGATATTACCATATTTGAATAAGCTGTAGTGAAGATGTTTAAGTTGCCAAACCAACTAAAATGCTAAGGACCAATGTATTTCTTGAAAGTATTCAAGAGGGATTATCCAAGAATGGTTTTCTTTTAAAGACTTTTATGATATTAACAGAAGCTGAACAAAAATGAAAACTTGACACCATTAACGTCTCCCATATTTTGTTCTCATGACTGCATAAAATCTTAAGAATTGAAAGCCGTGTAGAAAGTTATATACAGGAAAACATCTATCTGTATAGTGCAAACTTAAGAGTTGAAAATGTTCGTTTAATTTTTGAAATACATTTCTATGTTATTTCTCAACAATAAACTTATCCAATTGAGAGAAGAGATTAATTTTTCTATAATCAAACTGGAAAAACCAGATAGAAAAAACTGAACGTAAGATAACACAGGAATAGCCCTCATTGAACATTACCTACCCTTGTTATATATACCGAATACCTATCGCGAATATGCCTGTTTAACCCATTCCCACATAACAAAATATTAGACTGGTCCAAATAGAAAGGAGTTGCAGACGACAATTTCAAGTTGGTGGAATTTTATTTTTTTTTTCATCTTTTTGTGTAGAAAACATGGTGGATAATCAAGAAATTGCTTGACACAAGCAATTTCTTCATTATTCCACTATGTTTTCAAAAGCTATTTTCTTGAGGGGCGTAAAAAGGAGGGATTGTGTGGGAATTGGTTAAATGGTCTACAATCATTCTTTAAATGACGTCATCATGAGACCTTTCTTTGGTTATGGGATTCTAAAAACGTGTTTATAAGTACACAAGTAAAGTTGGTGTGATAAAGGGAATTTATTACTCGATTAACTTTGAGATAATTTGGTCTTAACCTTGCTTAATCCGTTACCAGACAACTAAATATTAGATTGGTCCAAATTGAAAGAATTCGCAATTAATATCTGATGGAATTTTAATCATCTTTGTATTTTGGATTAGAAAACATTCTGGCTAATAAAGAAATTGCTTTTTATGCCCCCGCATCGATAGATCGGGGGCATATTGTTTTACCGGTGTCCGTCTGTCTGTCTGTCCGTCTGTCTGTCTGCAAAACTTAACCTGCCGACTAAACATTTTCCTATAACTTCAACCCTGATTAAGTTACAATGCTAATATTTAGTAGGTAAATAGGTATCAACAAGGCGCAACTGGGGAAGGTCATTTCATCAAGATCAAGGTCAAAATTTTAACCCTTTCCCCTAAAACAAAGAAAAAAAATCACCCGTTTCTAAAGAATTCCTGTTTCGGGGGCACAAACACATCTTGTTTCACGATGTTTTTTCTTGGGGGGGGAAGCCATAAAGCGAGATTATGTCGGACTAGGTTCCAGTCAGCTTGTCTAAAAAGAAAAAAAAGCGTTTGGCAGATCTAGTTCGTGCGTTTCAATTGCGCCTTTGCATATTTAGATTGTGCGTTTCCATTGCGCCTTTGTATATGTAGATTGTGCTTTTCATCGCGCTTTTGTTTATTTGGATTGTGCGTTTCCATTGCGCCTTGGTATATTTTGAATGTGCGTTTCCATTGCGCCTTTGTATATCTACAATAGCACATTGATGGCTATGTCCGTTAACCCTTTCCTGTTTTCCACAATTTTAGACCCGTTCAAATTCAAAGGTTTTGCAGAAGAAAAATTAAAGTGCATTTAATTTAAAAAGATAACCAATTAGTAGGATAGAAAATATTATAGAAAAAGAAGAAATTGCTTGTTAAAAGCAATTTCTTGTTTTTCTATAAATGTTTTCTCAACTGTAAAATCACACGGACGTAAAAACTAGGTATTAATCAGGGAGGGGTTAATTTGAGATGTCTGAAATCACAATCCCAGCGTGTGTTTATTTGAATTACATGTTTGGAAGACCACTGACTACAGGAATAAAGTATTTTTGATGTTCAGCTCAGCATGGCCATTTTTCAGCCCACATAATTAATCAAATGACTGACGTCAAAAAATGGTACCCCAAAAGCTCTAATTAATTAATTGACCTTCTAACTTAGAGGAGCGGCTTATGTATCTCGATTTAATGTATTCTACTTTAATGCACTTATGATATAATACAAAGTATTGACGTGAAGTCAGCTATTGATAGCCGTTAAAAACACAACACCCAAAATAACAACAACAAAATACCCAGACACTCTAATGTATGTATATCGGATATAAATTCTGATTCAATTGGAAATTCTTTTTGAAAGAAATATTTGAAAAAAAAAGAAAAAAATACCGACAGATAAACCCTAAAATAAGGCCCATCTAAAACAGGGTGCTGAATATTTAATTTCAGATCTTCATAACTTTAGAATTGGGTTTGACGTTATATGACCTATCGTGGTTGTTAGTTAATGAATCAATCGACCAATCAAATTGCTCATCAAGACTGGAAGTGACATCTGAGCTCAAACATTCGTCGACATTAATGTGAAATAATTTTGTTGTTTGCCGACTAAATCTTCGTAACTAAAGCTTAACTACAGCTTATTCAGGCTGTAGCTACGACATTTAGGTCGCAAACCAACCGCTATGATTTTTGCCATATGTTGCTTTTCACAAATCTTGCAAAATAAGGCCGTTTTTAATATCAAAATAAAACTTTTTGTTAGAGTCACTGGGCGTAGCCAGCTGAGTCAGTGTGCGGGACCAACGGAGTCAGTGGGCGGGACCAACGGAGTCAGTGTGCGGGGCCAATGGAGTCAGTGTGCGGGGCCAATGGAGTCAGTGTGCGGGACCAACGGAGTCAATGGGCTGGACCAACGGAGTCAGTGGGCGGGACCAACGGAGTCAGTGGGCGGGGCCAATGGAGTCAGTGTGCGGGGCCAATGATCATGTCATGTCATAGCGTTAAAAAAGTGAACTCGTGTTTTTGTTAGCTAGACGATTCCTTGAACGACTTAACCATTTACTGGTTTTTCCCCCAAATTTTCAGACTTGTTCAAATTCAAAGGGGCTCGTGTAGCAGACGACATTATAAAGTAAGAACAATTCAAAAAGTAACCATCCAATATGAAACGAAATCTTTGGGAAAAAGAAGAAGTTGTTAGTTACAAGGAATTTCCTCTGTTTTCCTCATTTTTTTCTGAAGTATAATACCACAAGAACGTAAAACCCAGGACTTGTATGGGGAATTGTTAATTTCCCAATCGCTGGCACCGCCTACTTACTTCCTTTCCCATGCCGAACAACTTCCACAGAAAGTTCTGCTTCGCTATTGAACGGCTTTATTTAGCAAAATTTGTGGAAAGTAACGTGTAACAAAAAGATGGTTGGTTGGCGACTTAAACTTATGTCGCCAGATCAACAAAAAAGATTAACAAAAATGGCGTCCAATATTGGAGTTTAAAACTCATTTCTGGTATAAATGAATGAATTCAATGGTCGACTTTTTACTTGATTGACAGCCGCGGTTGATTAATGAACCTTGTGGCTGTCAAAGCTACTCGATGTCTGCCTTAAGGCATATGTGAAATCAACAGACCGATGCTGTCAATCAAATATCGATTGACCAATCGAGTCGTTCAATTGACCAATCGCTGGTCCCGCCCAAAACTACGTTGGCAAGCCCATTGACTCCGACAGAAAGTCCTGCTTCGATTTAAGACGGAGTAATTGTGCAAAATTTATGGCGAGTAGTATGTAACATAAAAAGTAAATGATTGGTTGGCGAACTAAACGTCGTAACTACAGCTTGAATAAGTCGCCAAACCAATGAAAATGTATCACACGAATGGCGGCCCATGTAATTCCGGACTTAATGATTGATTTGATTGGTCGCTTGATACATTGATTGGTCAATTAGACGGAAAGAGTCACGTCGTATCTTCGCTATTTGACGCCCATAAAAAAGACTTGGAAAATATTGTGGACAATGAAGAAATTGCTTGTTATTAGCAATTTCTTCATTGTCCACAATATTTTCTATCCCAAAAGGGAAATATTTTCTTAATTCCACCAAGTTGATATTGTCCTCTGCAACTTCTCTCTATCTGGACTAGTCTAAAATCTTGTCGTGTGATAATGGCTTAAAACATCTGCGTTTATGGGAAACTTACAAGACAAATAAGTCGCTAACAAAAAATTTGTCCTTTTTCTATTGTCCCTGTGCAAAGATTCTATAAAGTGTTGACGTTTGATACCTCATCAAATCTGTAATATGGGAGGGCAATGGGCATGGCTAGCGATAGGTCAACTGTTAGAAATGTCTCGCATCGGACCAGGCTTATATACATCGGAATAATAAGCAAGTTAAATATATAGAGGCTCTTAGGAGACGCTTATAACATGGTAGTACGGGCATGGCAACGTGAGGCGGGAGGCGAACTTTGGAATATGTTCTGATTTGGGGGTACGTTATGTTTTACAAAAATAACTCTTTATGAAATGTAAAAGACTGCTAGTCTATTTCTGCTTGGCTTCAGTCTGAGTCATTTGATAAATACTCCTCCGGCAACATTTTCTAAATTTTAGTTCATAACAAGTTTCAAGGACTGTTTATTAATCATCCTGATTCAAGTGTGTTTATATGATAACGAACAAATAGCTCTTCCAGTGCTTTAAGACCTTTGATTCTAAAACACTTCTGCAAAAGGTTTTATTCCGCAAGGCAAGGGTTAAGCTTTTATAAAATATGTGCCAATAAATCATATACCCTTAACTCCTACAGTTGCCCCTGCCTCACAAATCATGAAAAAAAAAAAAAAAAAAAAAAAACACACAAAAAAACAAAAACAAACACACACACACACACACACACAAAAAAAAACAAACAAAAACGGATCGCGATGTCGATAAAACTACAATCAAAGTTCTGAAAGTACTGTAAGCTAACAAAGCATAGCCTTGTTTAGTACTCTTTTCTGCCTTTGTAGGTTAGAAAAAATTATGGACACTGAAGAAATTGCATGTTACAAATAATTTCTTCATTGTCTACAATGTTTTCCAAACCTTTTTTGAGAGTCTTAAAAAGCGGTATGGAATGGGAATGGATTTAATAGCATGCTTTTGAAGGAGTTCTATACAATAAAGTTACTAAATAAAGTTAAATTTTGTGGCCAGTCATTTTTTACACAATATTTTCGAGTGAGCTAAAAGGAGATGAAGTTGCAGACAGAGTCTGCAATATTCCTGAAATACACAAGAATTACTTTTTTGGCGTAGGCATTCAATGTTGTTAAGCCTCAAGAGACATATTCGATCATTTCTGTTGATATTTAGGTGGCGACCTGTTTCGACTTTTAAATCGCGTGCGGATAATCTATTCCTTGCTAATATATTACGTTGTTTTCTTTTTTCAAGGAGTATAATATAATTTGACATTTCATAACTCAATTTAAGGTTACGAAACAAAAATAGGGAGGATGAATCATCTATTGATGAGCGCCATTTACTTAGGTATATATCTTTGACTGTTTTTTTTCAAAAATCGGATTAAATTTTTCAATATGTACCGAATCAGGGTAAAACCAAACTTCACCGAAGTCACTACTCTAGTACTCCAGTTTTTAACTTCGGGGTCTTTTTCAATTTCTAACCGCTGGCTTTGTAATATTGATGTTAAAATACACTTGTCCTTCTTTTTACTGTACAGTTTTAGCCAATATTTGATTATACGAATATGTCTATTAACTATAAGTGGGAATTTTCCTATTTCCGATAAGAGGGCAAGTGTCTTCGTTGACTGTTTTACATAGAGCATGCGTTTTAAAAATTTCCTATGATTTCTTTCAATATTTTCCGATTGGATGAAACCCCAGACTTCACAATTATAATTAAGAATTGGTGTAACGTAACCATCAAACAAATTTAATAGGATTTTCACAGGAATATCATAACCTAAATAAACTAAACAGTTTGTAGCTTTTTGAAATGAGCCCTTCGTTCCCTAAATAATTTAAATTGTTAACTATTTTAACAGTTTCTCCGGAGTACCTCCATTTTTTTCTGAATTCAATCGCTTTTCTTTGCTTTGCTTGCTAAAAACGAAAAAACGATACACCATTCAAACCACAAATTTAGCTCGGAGATGATCTTTAAATTCCGACATCAGTCAACATTTATAATCCCCGACGGCGGCACTCACCCTTTCCGATTATTTGTCTCCCACTAATGGGTCGATAATCTTAGATCTATGTGGGATAGCAGCTGGAGGCTAGGAAAGGGTGTGATGGCGGTACTGGTGTAAGGAATACCAGGAATCCATTGTTAGGTGCTCCAGCCGCCGCGATATAACTGAAAGATTGTTGAAAGCGGCGTAACACCCAATTCATTTTCATTGTTCGACGCTTTTTAGCTAACCTGAGGTGAGCTATTGTGATCGGTAAATGTCCGTCGTCCGTCCGTTAGTCTGTCCATCCACAACCTTTATAATCTTCTCGTCCAACACAGAAGGCAAATTAAGCTAAAACTAGGCAGGGATGTTCTTTAATTGGGTTAAGCTCTACCATAGTTGTTGAAAAAAATAATTCCATAAAAAATGTGGTTACCATGGTAACAGAAAGCTGAAAATCTTTAAAAAATATTCTCGTGAGAAAATGTAAGGCCTAGAGATTCTGAATTATGCATGTGACATTGTCTTGTAGCCCTCTACTAATATTGTTAAAATGATGCCCCTGAGGTCTCATTTGGGTTGCCCGGGCAAAATCTATATTAGATAGAAACAAAGAAAAAATCTTAAAATTTCTTCTTTTGAGAAACCTTAAGGCATAGAGGTTACAAATTTTGCGGGTAACATTTACTGGCGATTTTCTACTTAAGTTGTCCCCGAGAGGCTCTTTTGGGATCCGGCTGCATACACCCTATTTTACATGGAAACAAAGAAAGAAATCTTTGAAATTCTCTTTATGAAAAACCGTAAGGTTCCGAATTTGCATTTTACTTTGTTCAGTAACCCTCTACTTAAAGACTGTTAAATATTATGTCCCTGGGGTCTCATTTGGGCTCCCTTCAGGCGCACCTAGTTTTACAAAGAAGGAAATCTTGTAAATTCTTCTTTTGAGAAACTATAAAGCCTAGAGAATTCAAATTTTGTATGTGACATTGTCTGTTGACATTCTACTAAAGTTGTTAAAATAATGCCCCGCTGATTCTCATTTGGGCTCCGCTCGGATGCACCAAATTTTACATTGAACAATAAAGGAAATCTTTATTCTTCTTCTTGTGAGAAACCTGAAGGCCTAGAAGTTCTGAATTTTACGTGTGACTCTGTATGGTGACCCTCTACTAAAGTTTTTTTAAAGCCGCCGTCATAGCGCAGTTGGTAGCGCGTTGGACTGTCAATCTAGAGGTCCCGGGTTCGATCCCCGACGGCGGCACTCATCCTTTCCGACTATTTGTCTCTCACCAATGGGTCGATAATCGTAGACCTATGTGGGATAGCAGCTGGAGGCTAGGAAGGGATGTAATGGTAGTACTGGTGTGAGAAATACCAGGAATCCATTGTTAGGTGCTCCAGCCGCCGCGATATATCTGAGAGATTGTTGAAAGCGGCGTAAAATCCCATTCAAAACAAAAAAAATCTACTAAAGTTGTTAAAAAATACCCCTGGGTTTTTATTTGGGCTCTGTCCGGGCGAAACCTATTTTACATAGAAGCAAAGAAGGAAATCTTAAAAAAATCCTTTTGAGAAACCATAAGGCTTAGAGATTCCAAACTGTGCATGAGACATTGTCTAGTGACCCTCTACTAAAGTTGTTAAAATAGACCCACAGAGATCTCACTTGGGCTCTTGCTGGGCGCACCCGAGTAGAAATTTAATTTCCCCTTCAATTCTTGAAGGATTTTATGTCTTTTTGTGACTTAATGCATATTATAGTTTTACTACTATTATTATCATTGCTGCATCATAGAAAAGGGTTACTTATTGTGAATTTTTTTTGTTTGCGAAACTTTTGGTTCGATTCTTGTCAGATTTTGATGAAATTTTCACCAAATACTTGTCATCAAGTGACCTACAGCAAATTATCAGTGGTTTGTGATTCCTTGCTGTGTCATGGAAAATGGAGGCTCGTTGTTAAAAATTTTTGTCTGTGCAACCACTCCTACAATATTTGACATATTTTGATGAAATTATCACCAAATGTTTATCGTTTACCGCTCCTATATAATCAGTGTATTGTCATTCTTGATAGGTTTTGATAAAGCCATTGAAAACCTGATTTCGTGAAAACCTTTTCTCTTTTTAGAATAATTTCCTTTTTGTTGGTCCCATATGGGTCCCCCTGCCAATCATATTTTACATAAAAACAGGTTAGGATACTTTAACAGAGGCCAAGAGATTGATTATTTTGCATCTCCAAATGACCCTTTCCATAAGGTGTTAAAATGATCCCCATTCTTTCAATTTCGCTGCATTTTAAACAGACAAAGAGTATGTAATCTTCAAAATAATCCCATGACAAATTCTTTTCTTTAGTACTTTGTTTTAGGGAATTTTATTTTTATTTACCAGGAGACTCAGGTAGGTGATTAAGTACCATCAAGGTCCTCTTTATTTATTCAAGATATGGTTACAACTTTTAAGTCGCCAACTACCATTTACATTTTTGTTCCTTGCAACTGATCTTAAAATTGTTCAATAACTATATCCTACAACTAAGTCATATCGCAGAGGCTGGAGCACCTAACAATGGATTCCTGGTATTTCTCACACCAGTACTACCAGTATATCCTTTCCTAGCCTCCAGCTGCTATCCCACTTAGGTTTACGATTATCCACCAATTGGTGAGAGACAAATATCGGAAAGGATATGTGCCGCCGCTGAGGATCGAACCCATGACATCCCGTGATTGAAAATTGGGAGTCTGGGGCCGTTTTACTAAAGTCCTTACGATCGCTATTTTCGTAAGTTTTTGCTTACGTTCAAATTTTAATGTAAGTGCGTCTTACTAAATATGTTCGTAACTAAGATCAACGTAACTTTTGAGTAAAATTACGTTTAGAAAAACGTGGCGTAGGACCGTAAGTCTTTAGAATAGTGAAATTAGACATTTTCACAGTTTGGCATTGTATCATCTATCTATTTCTAATGACGTTTTGGTAAATTTCAGTAAATGAATCAACTCATTACAAAATTAATAAATGATAAGAGCAAGAAAAGTGAGTTTTCTTTCGGTTCTTTATATATAGTGAGTTTGGCAAGTTCCGTAAGCTTGATCCTTTACCTTAAGACTTGAAAAATAAACTAAAAAATGAAAACGAAACAGTCTAGCTAAAGGATACATTGATAATAAACAATTTTCTCCTTTTACCAAAATATTTCTTCTTTGTTAAATAAGCAGGCCCATAGAAATCTACTTATTTTCCTATTGTAACATTGAATCGTCGTCTACATTTCCTTTAAACATGATCAGTCTAAGGTTTTGTCTATATTTACTCCTTAAAGTTCATTCATAAATATCGGTGTCTAGACGAAATAGTGTATTGTTTCCTATGAATTCGTTGTATTTTGTGCGTCATTATTACGTCATTCATTACTACGTGACGTCACATTTTATGAGAATTTAGACTAGTCGGTATTACAATTACAACGGTTAGATATCTCTATTATGGTTCTAGATTTCTTCCATCTCGACAAATTAAAGTATACTGTTTTTATTTTTTAATTCATTATTTCTAAGGTGTTAAATGTTGAAAGAGATATCAATCGACGTGCACTATTATTGTATTCTCCTTTATCACAGATACGACACAAATATACTTACGTCTACGATAAACTTACGCAAGTTTAGTAAAACGCACTTAGGATTTACGTAACTTTTGTCGTAAACGTAAAGTTACGAAAATTCTTATAAAAACTTTAGTAAAACGGCGCCCTGGTGCGCTACCGACTGCGCTATGATGGCGGCTTCCTCGTTTAAAGAAGCACATGGATTGAATATGTTTTGAACAAAGTGTACTCGTTGATTCTTGATTAAAGAATCACATAGACTCATTATTATTTCATCAAAGTGAACATGTTGATTCTTTGATTATAGAACGACATACGAGTACTTAGTATATTTCTA
Organism: Fragum fragum; assembly: GCA_946902895.1. Taxonomy (NCBI): domain Eukaryota; kingdom Metazoa; phylum Mollusca; class Bivalvia; order Cardiida; family Cardiidae; genus Fragum; species Fragum fragum. Next base: position 60,185,170 of record OX336374.1, read on the forward strand.
TCAAAGCGAGCTCGTTAATTGTTAGATTAAAATGCATATAGACTTAATTTGTTTTCAACAAAATGAACATGTTGACTCGAGGCCCCGCGTGTAAAGGTGCATTTATTGAAGTAAATGGTGATGGGGGTGTCTATTTTCTGGTTTTAATCAAAGGTTTGAAATGCCAACTGCTATCACGGGTTCAATATACTATCACGGGTTCAATATATCGAGGGCTTAGAGCAAAAACATAGTATGGGTCTATACAATGTATAATTCCATACTATGTTTTTGCTCTAAGCCCTTGATATATGCTTTCGATCCATCTATACACTCTAATCTAGTATTCCTTTAATTTTATTTAAGACTTTCATCAGTGTCATCTATCATAGTTGAAACAAGCAAGCACCAATATCATATTCGAGACAAACAAACTTGAACACCAAGAGTATGTAAAATTGGTTAAAACAATTAAGACATTCACAACTAAGAATACTTTATTCACAAGCAAAGCACATCACGAAAAGACACAGATGAAATAAACAAAGTTATCAAATGTAAAGATCAGAATATTTGCCTTAAGCTTCATGGTGGAAAGGAATATACTTTACAGAATGCATTTTCTTATCAAAAAGCTAAATTTCCCGTATCTTTCTTCACTACAAGAAATTCTTCAATTCTTCAATTCATATAAAAATAAATGTACATCTAAAAATATCATCCCAACCGTAATAGACCAATCGCGGTTGTCAATCAAATAACCCGTCGACAAATGAAATCTTTGAGAAGAGAAATAAGTTTTAATCTCCAACATTGGCCGCCGTTTTTGTTATTTTTATTTTTTGTTGGTTATTCAAGTTGCAGCTACGACGTTTATGTCGCCAACCAACTAAACTAATTTCTTGTTACATGCTACTGGCCATAATTTTTTTTCAAAAACGGCGTCTAAAATCGAAGCCGGACTTCCTGTCGGAGTCAATGGGTGAGGCTTAAGAATTAAGTGGGCGGGGCCAGCGATTGATCAATTTTCTGAAATATACTATAGACAAAGCGAATAAACTACAATGGTGCATGCTTTGATCATTTTTTGCTTCCTTTTTTGGTTAACACTTTATTCCTTTATTAACCACGATTTAGAATCGTTCAACCCTTTTCCGTTCAAATACGAGATTTTACGTGACTGTGATTTATAATTGAGAAAACATTGTGGAAAAAGAAGAAATTGCTTGTAACAAGCAATTTCTCCTATGTCCACAATATTTTCTACTACATAGGATGGTTTCATTGTCGTCTGCAACCTCTTTTAATTTGGACTAGTCTAAAATTTCCAAAAACAGGAAAGGGTTAAACTGTTTCTGTGCACATATATCCGTATTTGTAGCTCGGCTGTTTTCGGAGAAAACCCGAGCTTTTGCCATTTCGTCGACTCCGTAAACGTCGTCCTAAAATAGACATTTTGTCATATCTATGGTATGACTGAACATACTCACTTGAAACTTGGAATATATGTTAATTGCTAAGATAGAAAGTATAGATTTCCTTTTTTTCATTACACCACAAAAAGATGATTTAGTGTCCAACACGTTTCTTTTTGAATTATTTCAGAATGTTACATATCATTCACTATTCATTGTTCTGAAAAGAGGTAATTGTCTGGGATTGTAGCTCTTGGTCAGAAACTTCAAGATCAGCCCCTAGTTTCAGATTTCCTGTACCCTAAATATTATTTTCACAATTTCTACCGTCTAGATCGCTTAACGGTTCGACCTTATTTTTGAATTTCTTCCTCGTATCAACTGCTACAATACCGAAAATCTCCATCCTCATTTTCTCAAGCTTGTCAGCAAGCAGAGGATTTATCCATACAAACATCCTCAAGACTTCATATCGACATTCTCGGAACCAAAGCACGTATAAACAGGGATCAAGAATGCAGGATGCCATATTTGTTAAGTCCACCCCTATCCTTGTCGCATACGGGCTTGCTCTGAGAAACAACAGAATGCAAGTGTACGACATAGTTGTTAAGTAGATTGAAACTATGTAGAGAAATACTATACCAGTAGTTTTGTATCTCATTAGAGCGCGAATTGTAGCAATGTTTCCCTTTCGATAACCAATCATATTTCCACGCCTTTCGATGAAAAAGATAACAGCATAGCATGCTCCCGAGATAATACAGTTCAGGACGAAGAAAAAGTAATAGAACGCGTATGAAACAATGTTACATCGGCCTACAACATCATCCATTGTCGCACCGGGATACGTGGCAAAGCAGACCCCATACCGAACAAAAAAGTGGATCGTGATGACGCAGATCCATATCACAGATACCACCTTTTTCACGGTCAATGGTGTCATGCGTTGTATGTAAAAGTGAGGAGAAGAAAACATGAACAATCTTTCTAATGACATAATGCCAACGGACACATATGCGAGGAATACTGAATTTATGCCTAATACTTGAATGAAGATGTTCAATTCGCGGTTGAAAACAAATCGTCTCAGCAAGAAGCAGAAGATACCGGTGATGTCGAAAAACAGCAGACCACTAGATAGAAACCGGGCTGTTTCTGGAGTGGATTTGGTTCTTCTCATTGCAATAGTTGCCACACTCATAAACAACAGGAGACCGACGCTAATTGTTGTCATGGCGATTTTATAAATGTGGTTCGTCTCTTCATACTGGATTTCTGGCATAGTGGTATCAGAGACATTCCCATCTAAATTTGACCCCATTTTCTAGGCTTTTTTGGTAGTTCTGTATGAGGCATTGAATATGAATGATGTTAGTCCTTTCAAAATCTAAAAAAATAGATGAAATAGAACGAATAGTTTCTCATTTCAAGGTCTGTATTCACTTATTTTTAAAGTTTTATTTCAGTTTTCATAACAAAGGCTTCAATTCGATGAGGTATATGTCTGTGCCAATTAAAGGTGTCACATTTAAACAGAAAAACGTTGACTTGGTGACGAATATAGACTCCAACGTAAATAACAAGAACCAGGACGTGTATAATAGATTCTCCCGAATGGAAAGAACTTTTTATCAAACAGTAACCTTTACTTGTCCTTGCTATGTTTGTTTAGCAGGCCTCGATAGACGTTCAATACTCTACAGCCAATTCCAATTATCTGTATCAATAAGTATATATACAAATGTGTGTGTGGGTGCGTGTGTGTGTGCGCGCATACACGAACGAAGGTCGATACTTTACAACCAAATTTTAATTATCTGTATCAATAAGTATATATACATTTGTGTGAGTAGGTGCGTGCGTACGCTCGTGTGTATGATTTGCTTGACGAAAGGCAACGCTATGTATTATTTCCCTAAAATAGAATCAGCAGTAATTGACTCAATCGGACTATTGCTAGTAAAGCCAGGAATCAAAATTAAGATACAAGAATCTACGCGGTATAACTTAAATACATGTCAAAATCAGCGATTAACATTTTAAGCGCTGCTTTAGACAGTATTTAACCCATTCCCACACAACAAAAGTTTAGACTGGTCCAAACTGAAAGAAGTTGCAGACGATAATTTAAAGTGGATAGTTTTTCAAACTTTTTCGTCCTTTTAGGTAGAGAACATTGATGCAAGCAATTTCTTCATTTTCCGTAATGTTTTCCAAAGTTATTTTTTCTTGAGGGGTGTAAAAAAGAGGGATTGTGTGAGAATGGGTTAAGTTAAACCGCGTAGATTCTTTAACCCATTTCAGGCAAATCCCTCCTTTTTACGCCACTGAAGAAAAAGCTTCGGAAAACATAGTGAAATGAAAAAAATGCTTGTACAAAGCAATTTCTTCGTTATCCACATCAAAAAGAGAAAAAAGTCCACAAACTAGAAATATTCATCTGCAGCTTCTTTCTATTTGGACCAGTCTAAAATTGTATTTTGTGGGAAAGGGTTGAACAAGAATTGCAAAAATAAACAAATTATAACTTGTTACCTTTGCGTTGATCCGTTCAACAGGAAAGCTTATCTATGGATTATATTTTCCGTCCACCTCTCTTTTGGCCGAAATCTCTGCATGTTTGATTGTTTAATAATTCTGCCCTTCTGTCGTTGTATATGCTCTACATATTGAGAATTTGCGTCATTAATTAGTCTTTCTATACATGTGTTGATGATATTTGTCCGCGGGAGTTTAATTAGGAGAAAACATTTCTAATCCGCCATGCAAAACTGGACAATCAGGCCACAACGAAAGTCCCGATCTTGTGACCAGAATGCACAGATTACGCAGGATTGCCAGGGGTAGAAACTTTTCGAATTTGGCAAATGTTTAGATTGTAGAATGACCATTGTACCATTCCATAAGTCTGAACTTCCTTGGGGTTCCCCGTTTTTAGCTCTACTGGCCGAAGGCCACTAGAGCTATAGCGATGGCTTTTTCCCGTTCGGCGTCCGTGCGTCGTCCGTCCGTTAAACTTTTCCTTGTTTACGCGATAAAGTCCACAGTTTTCATCGGTTTCTCTTCAAACTTTCACAGAATGATTGTACCATCATAAGGGTCGTTCCTTTCGAAATAGGGTCAGATCCGTCAAGAATAACGGGAAAAGGGGCCTAATTAAAACTTAATTAAAAATCTTCGTCTACGCGATAAAGTCCAAATTTTTCATCGGTATCTTTTCAAACTTTCACCGAATGATTTTACCATCATAAGGATCGTTCCTTTCGAAAATGGGTATAATCCGTCAAGAAACACGGGAAAAGGAGCCTTATGAAAATTTAATAAAAAATTCAATTAAAAATCCTCGTTTACTCGATAAAGTCCACAGTTTTCATCGGATTCTCTTCAAATTTTCTCAGAATGATTGTACCATCATAAGGATCGTTCCTTTCGAAAATGGGTATGATCCGTCAAGAAACACGGGAAAAGGGGCCTCATGAAAATTTAATTAAAAAATCCTCGTTTACGCGATAGAGTCCACAGTTCTCATCAGATTCTTTTCAAACTTTCAAAGAATGATTTTACCAACATAAGGATCGTTCCTTTCGAAAATGGGTATGATCCGTCAAGAAACACGGGAAAAGGGGCCTTATGAAAATTCATTAAAAATTCTATTAAAAATCCTTGTTTACGCGATAGAGTCCACAGTTTTCATCGGATTCTCTTCAAACTTTCTCAGAATGATTGTACCATCATAATGATCGTTCCTTTCGAAAATGGGTCTGATCTGTCAAGAAGCACGGGAAAAGGGGCCTTATGAAAATTTAATTAAAAAAAACTCGTTTACGCAATAGAGTCCACAGTTCTCATCAGATTCTCTTCAAACTTTCACAGAATGATTGTACCAACATAAGGATCATTCCTTTCGAAAATGGGTATGATCCGTCAAGAAACACGAGAAAAGGGGCCTTATGAAAATTCATTAAAAATTCAATTAAAAATCCTCGTTTACGCGATAAAGTCCACAGTTTTCATCGAATTCTCTTCAAACTTTCTCAGAATGATTGTACCATCATAAGGATCGTTCCTTTCGAAAATTGGTATGGTCCGTCTAGAAACACGGGAAAAGTGGCCTTATGAAAATTTAAATTAAAAAATCCTCGTTTACGAGATAGAGTACACAATTTTCATCAGATTCTCTTCAAACTTTCAAAGAATGATTGTACCAACATAAGGATCGTTCCTTTCGAAATTTGGTATGATCCGTCAAGAAACATGGGAAAAGGGGCCTTATGAAAATTTAATAAAAATTCCATTAAAAATCCTCGTTTACGCGATAGAGTCCACAGTTTTCATTGGATTCTCTTCAAACTTTCACAAAATGATTGTACCAACATAAGGATCGCTCCTTTCGAAATTGGGTATGATCCGTCAAGCAACATTGGAAAAGCGGCCCTATGAAAATTCAATTAAAAACTCCATTGAAAATCCTCGTTTACACGATAGAGTCCACGGTTTTACTTCGGATTCTCTTCAAACTTTCTCAGAATGATTGTACAATCATAAGGATCGTTCCTTTCGAAAATGGGTCTGATCTGTCATGAAACAGGGGGAAAGGGGCCTTATGAAAATTTAATTAAAAAATTCTTGTTAACACTCTGGAGTCAATAGTTTTCATCGGATTCCCTTCAAACTTTGACAGAATGATTGTACTATCATAAGGATTATTTTTATTGAAATTTGGCATGATCCTTCAAGAAACACAGGAAAAAGGGGCCTTATGAAATGTTTAAAAAAAAATCCTTATTAATAATCTAGAGCCAACAATTTACAACGGATTCTCTTCAAACTTTCACAGAATGATTGTACCATCATAAGGATTGTTCCTTTTGGAATCGGATATGATTCCTCAAGAAACATAGGAAAAGGGGCCTTATTAAAATTTAATTCAAAGATCTTTGTTAACACTCTAGAGTCCACAGTTTTCATCTGATTGACTTCAAACTTTCACAGAATGATTGTTCCATCATAAGAATTGTTCCTTTCAAAATTTGGTATGATCAGTCAAGGACCAAGGGAAAAAGGGGCCCGATTAAAACTGGATTGAAAAAGTCCTCGTAAACACAATAGAGTCAATAGTTTTCAACAAATTCTCTTCAAACATTCCAATGATTATCACATTAAATGGATTGTTCCTTTCGAAAGTAGGTTTGATCCATCAAGTTTCATGGAAAGAGGGGCCCTATGAAAATTTAATAAAAAAAATCTTAGTTAACATGTAATGGCCCTAGATTTCACCTGATTGACTTCAAACTTTCACATAATGATTGTACCATCATAAGGATTGTTCCTTTCAAATTGGGTCTGATCCATTGAGAAACATAGGAAAATGGGCCTTAAGAAAATTCAATTAAAAAATCTTAATTAATGCTTGTAAGTCCACAGATGAGATGAAGTTGTCTTTATACTCAAACAGAATAATTATACTTTTGTAAGAAGAGTTCCCTTTGGAATTGGTTCAGATCCATCAAGTAACATGGGAAAGGGGCTATATAAAAATTCAATTAATAAAACCCTGTTAACACAATAAAGCCCACAGCTTTGATCAGATTTTGTTGAAACTTTCACAGAATGATTGGAAGGTCATATCTATCATTCTTTTCATAACAGGGTTTGAACTGTCAAGAAGCACAGGAAAAGGGGTCTTATGAAAATTTCATTTATAAATCCTTGTTACCAAGTCCAGAGCTTTCATCGGATTTTCTTCAAACATTCACAGAATAATTGTACAATAATAATGATTGTTGATGTTTGCATTAGACCTGATCCGTCAACTATCACAGGAAAAGGAGCATTATGAAATTTAATTTTAAAATCATTGTACAACAATAAAGTCAACAGTTTTCATCAGATTCTGTTAAAACTTTCACAGAATGATTATTCCATCATAAGGATTCTTTCTTTTCAAATTAGGCGTGATCTGTCTAGTATCATGGGAAAAGGGGCCTTTAGAGAATTTTATCTATAATCCTTGTAAGCAAGTCCAGAGCTTTCATTGGATTTTATTCAAACCTTCACAGAATCATTGTACAGTAATCACGATTGTTGGTGCTGACATGAGACCTGATCCTTCAAGTATCACAGGAAAAGGAGCCTTATGAAAATTTTATTTTAAAAATTTGACACCAAGATAAAGTCTGCAGTTTTCATCAGATTCTGTTCAAACTTTCACAGAATGTTTATACCATCATAAGGATTGTTTCTTTCCAAATTGGGCCTGATCTGTCTAGTATCATAGGAAAAGGGGCTGTATGAAAAAGTATTACCAAATCCTCATAAACACAACAATGCCCTCAGTCTTTATCAGAATCTCTTCAAACTTTAATAGAATGATTGTACCATCATTTGTGTTCAGAAGGATTATAGGAAAAAGTGAAACTATTCACTGCCATCCTATGTCTTCAAAAACTTTCCACTGCTACGTGCCCAGTATATCTTCTTCCGGTTTGGTCAGGGAAACATGTGTTCGATAAATAAATATTCAATCGATGAAAAACAGACTTGTTTCGTTATTTCCACTGCGTAAGACCGAACATTTGGTAGCAGAGCGAGGTTATTCAACTATATTATCGACGTTAATGATCAGAAAGGAAGATGAGCGACGAGGAAACGTCAAAACAACCACCAGCCGAAACCAGTTCGGCGCAACACCACGTGCTAATGGAATTAAAGCGCACAAAAACCAGGTACAAAAGTGCTTTCACAAGACACAAGAATAAACTTATCGCATATGTAGAGAAACCTGATTTGGACAAACGATTGGTTAGAGAACTGCAGTCAAATTTGGACAGAGCGCAGGATGATTTGTTCAGAACTTATGAAAAACTGGTTCAATTTTACCAGCACATTGGAGACGAAGAAGGAGAAGATCTTATTACTAATGAAATAGAGTCTATTGACAAAGAATACAGTAATGCACAGTTAAAAGTAAGTCAGACCCTTGAGAAAACTGTTAATTTTAAAGAAAATGTAGTTGGAAAGGATCTCTGGAAACAAATGAAAAGAGTTAGCATCCCCATTTTCAGTGGTGAAAAAATGCGATATGAATCATGGAAAGCAGCATTTATGGCATGTATTGATGCTGCGCCAGCCACTGCCGAATACAAATTATTACAGTTACGACAGCATCTTGAGGGAGAGGCACTGCGGTGCATTGAAAACTTGGGTCATTCTGAAGCAGCTTACGATGCAGCCAAACAAAGACTGGAACGAAAATTTGGTGGAAAGAAGAGGCAGGTGCAAATGTTTCTTGAAGAATTGGACTCATTTCCTGTTATGAAAGACGAAAATGCAGTAAGTTTAGAAAAGTTTTCCGATATTTTGGATATTGCGGTTATAAACCTCACAGAGTCTGGTCATTTAAGTGATTTGGGCAATGGGGCATTGTTTATTCGTTTGCAGAAGAAGCTTCCTTTAAATATGTTATCACGATATCATCGATGGGTCCATGAAAATGATGAAGAAGAATCTGTGAAATCCCTCCGTGAATGGGTTATTGAAGAATCAAAATTCAAGACTATTGCGTCTGAGACTATATTTGGTTTGAACCGGTCAAGTAAAACAAGACGAGATGCCAATCGATCAACATATTTCACAAACAGTAAACAAAAACAAAGTGAACGAACATGTAAATTGTGTAATGGGCCACATGGGATATGGGCTTGTGAAGCTTTCAAGCAACTACCAACCAGCCAGAGATGGGACAAGGCCAGATCTCTGTCTCTATGTTACAGGTGTTTGGGTGTAAATCATGTTGGACGGGATTGCCACTACAGTAGGGAGTGTGGGATTGGAAACTGTAAGAAGATACATCATAGATTACTACATTGTGACAATAGGCCTAGTGAAAATGTTCAACAACAGCCAGAATTCCAGCAGAATACTAACATTCCAGTGATTACTCATGCATCTCACAATGCTGATAGAAAGTTCATTGGGCTTCGAACCGTTCCTGTTATCGTACAGTATGGACAAAAACAAATTAAGATCTACGCGCTTTTAGATGACGGAAGTACACAAACATTCATCAACAAAGATGTTGTGATGGAACTGGGCATTCCTGTTAATCAACACTCAATGGACATGACAGTAAATGTATTAAACGGTCAGACCAAATTTTGTACCAGTAACGTCATTTTGGGTCTTGTTTCGCTTAACGGACAAATACGCTTGAATATAGACGCTAATACAATAGAAAATGTGACTGGAAAGTTGAGAGCCATTGACATTAATCACTTTTCGAACAAGTTCAGTCATCTTAAAGGGATTCAGTTTCCTAACCTGGAACACAAGCATGTTGACATGTTAATCGGGTTAGATTATCCTGATCTTCATCAATCGCTGTATGAGATTCATGGTAAACCGGGTGAGCCTATAGCGCGTCTCACTCCTTTGGGATGGACATGCGTAGGGAATTTCGAATTTGCAGACAACTGACTCATACCTTTCTTCTTCATCATAATGATAGGAACAATGATCTGAATGGAACTCTGTGGCGATTTTGGGAGGTCGACCAGGGTATTTTAGAATCAGACACTTTATCCAGAGACAATCATCTTTTGTTACAAAAGACTGAAGAATCTGTTAAAGTTGTAAAGGATAGGTACCAGGTGGAAATTCCGTGGAACGAAAACAAAGATCATATTAGAAATAACTTTGAAATGGCCCACAAGAGACTGAGAAACACTGAACAACGATTAATCAAAACCCCCGAATTGTATGAAAAATATGACGAAATAATACAAATGTATTGTAAAAAGGGTTACATTTCAAAAGTAGAAGATGTGCAAAGGTCAGACTCCTGGTTTATACCCCATTTCCCTGTATTACGTCCTGACAAAAGCACTAGCAAGGTGCGAATCGTTTTTGATGCGTCTGCGAAGCATAACGGAATCTCACTCAATGATGCAATAAATCAAGGGCCGCCCCTGCAAACTGATCTTTTTGATGTCATGACAAGATTTCGCCGTCATTCTGTAGCAATCGCGTGCGATATACAAGAAATGTATTTACAAGTCGGGATACCAGAAAATGACCGCTGTTATCATAGATTCTTGTGGCGATCAAGATCAGATGGACCGATTCATGTGTATGAATTTAATCGTTTAGTTTTTGGCATAAACGCGTCGCCTTTTCTAACGCAATGCGTTGCGCAACACAATGCGAGAATCTACGAAAATCAATTTCCAATGGCTGCAACAACTGTACTTAAATCCACATACATGGACGACAGTTTAGATTCGGTTAAGACAGTATTGCATGGAAAACAGCTTTATGAACAATTGTCAGCCTTATGGGCAAAGGCAGGCATGTATGCCAGGAAATGGTTTTCAAACTCGCAGGAGGTATTAGAGCGGGTACCTCCTGAAGATCGTGCATTGGAAAGTAATTTCCTTCAAGATGATAATGAGCAAGTAGGCATAAAAACACCAGGGGTGCTTTTGCAAGCAAAAGATGACAGTTTTACCTTTAGATTAAGTACAGTGGGGCAAATACCACTTTGCAGCATGACTAAAAGGCAATATCTCAAAAAGATTTCTACATTATATGATCCACTTGGTTTTTTAGTGCCTTATATTATTAGAGCTAAAATTTTGATGCAAGAGATTTGGCTTTCAGGCATAGACTGGGATGAGAACATACCACCAGAATTAATGATCAAGGTCAGTAAGTGGTTCAAAGATTTGGAGTGTTTAGATGAGATTTGCATTCCACGTAATTTAAGATTCCGCGAAACAGATTGCACTGAAGTGCATACCTTTGTAGACGCATCTACATTGGCGTACTGCGCGGTAGTTTATATTAGAACTCAGCACGGAAAAGGTAATGTTTTTGAAACAAATATCGTTGCTTCCAAAAGCAAGGTAACTCCTTTGAAAAGTACGAGCGTACCGAGACTCGAACTTATGGCCGAAGTATTAGGACTACGTCTAAGCGATAAGGTCTGTCGAGCTTTAGAATTTAAGATAGATGATGTGATATTTTGGTCTGATAGTATGAATACATTATGGTGGATTCGCAATCAGAGTCGCCAATTCAAACCTTTCGTCGCAAATAGGTTAGGTGAGATTCAAAGCAAAACGAATCCAAATCAATGGCGTTACGTGCCAACGGAACAAAACCCTGCAGATCAGGGATCAAGGGGTATAGCGACGGAGAGACTGTGCACCGAACAATTATGGTGGAAAGGTTCAAAATTTTTGTCTCAGGTGGAAGAACTCTGGCCAAAAAACAAATTTGGGCCTAATGAAGGGGCTGAAAATTGTGAAAAGCAAAAGCATGTATTACGGTCACATAGTGATGAAGCACATTTGAAAATTGAACTTGAAGAAATGCATATAACGGCGTTCTTATCAGGCAAAGATTGCGCAAATGACAATTTAGTGCAAGAAAATAGACTAGAACCAGAAAGATATTCGCGGTGGTTAAGGCTTATTAGAGTTTACGCATGGGTGATCAGGTTCATTGACAATTGCAGAAAACCAAAAAGTTTAAGAGAAATGGGTAAAGTGTTACAAGCAGATGAGTTGATTTCAGTAGAGACTAAGGTCATTTCGCAGTCGCAAAAACAATGTTTCAGTGATGAGTATAAATGTCTTTTAAAAGGGACAGAACTGTCTAGGTCTAGCAAAATTGTCAAGTTGAATCCAAAAATAGATGAAGATGGGATTATGCGTAGCGATAGTAGGCTTAGATATATAGACTATGTACCATATGAGACTAGATGTCCTATCATTTTACCTAGAAAGAGTTGGGTAACAAAGTTAATCGTGCGCGAGCATCATATTCAAAACAAACATGGAGGGACAAATCATACATTAGCATTGCTATCTTCGCGGTACTGAGTAATTAGCGCTAGAGAGGTGATTCGTGAAATAGAGACAGAGTGTTACGAATGTAGACGGCGCAAAGCCAAGTCTGCACAGCAGATAATGGGACCAATACCTGAATTTCGAATTGGACAGAAAATGAGAGCGTTTACGCAAACGGCAGTTGACTATGCGGGACCATTCTTTACTAAACAAGGCAGAGGGAGACCGCGAATTAAGAGATATCTGTGTCTATTTACATGTATGGCTTGCAGGGCTGTGCATTTTGAACTTTCTTTCAATATGGACACAGATGGGTTTCTAAACGCGTTTTACAGATTTGTGAATCGTCGAGGTCTACCAGAGGTTATGGTTTCAGACAATGGAACAAACTTCGTAGGTGCAGTACGCGAATTAAGAGAAATGACTGATAATTTAGATAAAGAGAAAATAGCTGGAACAACTGCGAATCAAGGTGTAAAATGGTTGTTTAATCCGCCAGCAGCTCCTCATTTCGGTGGGGTGCACGAGTCAATGATCAAAAGTGCGAAAAGGGCAATCTACGCGATTCTAGGGAATGCGGAAGTGAACGATGAAGAATTAATGACTGCATTTACAGGGACGGAGAATCTCGTTAACAGTCGCCCATTAACATATCAAAGCTCAAACCCCTGTGATGAACCAGTTTTGACGCCTAATCATTTCTTACACGGGCAGTTGGGGGGTCAATTTGCTCCAGAAAATGTAGATTTTACTTCATTTAACATCCGAAAGCGTTGGAGAAGGGTTCAAGAACTTGTAAAACACTTCTGGAAAAGGTGGTTCCAAGAGTTCGTACCAACATTAGGCGCGAGAAAAAGTGGTTAAACGAAAACCGTGACTTCGCTGTTGGGGACGTCGTTATTGTGATGGATCCAGATCTAGGGCGTGGTCAATGGAGAATCGGCAGAATTGTGAAGACCTATCGGGGAATTGACAATCACGTGCGGGTCGTAGATATACTAATCAACAACAAAATTCTGAAGAGACCAGTTATCCGCCTGTGTCCTCTTGTAAGCAGTTAAGTGTGAAGTGTTATAGGGCCATAATAATGCCCTAAAAAATAAATACCATAGTTTAAGTAATATCTAGTGTAAATAATCAATAGGGAAGCTCATCAAGAAGAAGGGCCGCAACAAGCTAAACGACAAAATTTATTAATAAACCTAAAACTTAGAAATCGTTTCTACTTGCGAAGACTGAAGATTCAATCCTCAGAATGAAAATTCCATATCAAGAATCAAATACACAGACTTGATGGTCACAATATATCAACATTAAAAACTTGATGAATCAACAAAATAGTTGAGAACAATGTATAAAATGTTTTGATTTTTTTTTTGAAATAATAAGATTTCATGATGTTGAATTTGTATTTGACAGGGCAGTCATTGTATAGAAATATCTGGTTGAAATTCATATAGAAAAGCTCTATTTTCACATTTATTCTGATCAAAACAACCTGAAAAAAAGATAGGTTTTTCAGATTGTTGTTGTAGGGAAAAAATGTGAATACAAAGTTTAGATAGTCCATCTGTACTATTATATGTAAAAATTAGGTGAGCTTTATTAAATATGCCTGTTACAAGTCGAAAGATAGTTTTATTCCAGAAATGTATGTTCTATGAATTTGGTTATACTCATCAATTTCTTTAAGAAATTAAAAAATAAGAAATATAATTGTGGAAAAGATTTCCATGATTTTGGCACTGAGCTTATTTACATGCGTTTTACATGTATCTCAGAACAGAGAACCAGTAGAAAACTGAGTTTCGCTATATAGAATTTGAGTGCAATGACACTAGTCAAGAAATATTTTGTTCATGTTAGAGTCCGGTGTGCTAACAGAACAAAGGATATCGAGACTAAGAGGGTAGAATATGGTTATTAATTGTTTATCGCTTTTTTGTCGAACTTGCAATACAGCAAATGCTTTCGGAATAGTTTTTGAAGAGTATCGTTCTAAAATGTTGTATTGAGTTGAAAATGTTGAATCATATCGTTGAAAACATATCGAGCATCAAGTTGCATATCGTAAACATTTTCACATCACTTCGAACACTTCAACTTGTTTGAAAAGTCACAAGCTTTTCAAGGGGGTGGGATTGTTCAGAAGGATTATAGGAAAAAGTGAAACTATTCACTGCCACCCTATGTCTTCAAAAACTTTCCACTGCTACGTGCTCGGTATATCTTCTTCCGGTTTGGTCAGGGAAACATGTGTTCGATAAATAAATATTCAATCGATGAAAAACAGACTTGTTTCGTTATTTCCACTGCGTAAGACCGAACAATTTGGATTGTTCCTTTGTAAATTAGGTCTGATTGGTTAAGTGACACAAGAAAAGGGACCTTATAAAAATTTTATCACAAAACATCATTATTACAATAAAGTCCTCAGTCTTTATCATTTTCTTCAAACTATCATTAGGATTGTTCCTTTGTACATTGGGTCTGATTTGTTAAGTTTCACAGAAAAAGGGGTCTTATGAAAATTTAGTTACAAAAATTCTTGACACAATTCAGTCCACTGTTTTCATTGATTCTCTTTAACTTTTAAAGAATGATTCTACCTTCATTAGAATTGTTCCTTTTGAAATTTTGTTTGTTCTGTAAAGTATTATGAGAAAAGGGGCCCTATGAATATTTCACTATAAACTCATTAACACAATAAATTCCACAGATTAAACAGATTGATTGTACCATCATTCCAATTGTTGATTTTGACAGTGGATCTGACTATAGCAAGGGTCACATAAAAAGGGGCC
Organism: Fragum fragum; assembly: GCA_946902895.1. Lineage (NCBI taxonomy): Eukaryota > Metazoa > Mollusca > Bivalvia > Cardiida > Cardiidae > Fragum > Fragum fragum. The sequence continues at coordinate 60,200,221 of OX336374.1, forward strand.
TTATGAAAAACTCTCTTAATTTTCTGGTTAACACAATGATGTCGCTTGATTTCACCGGATTCACTTCAAAATTTCACAGAATGATTGTAGAAATACTTAGATGGTTCTTTTCAGAACTGGGTACAATCCATCAAGTATCATGTAAAAAGGGGCCACATGATTTTTTTTTAAAATATTCTAGTAAACATAATGAATTTTCAATATTTCATCGGATTCACTTTTAACTTTCATAGAATGATAAAACCAACAGTAAAATATCACGGGAAAAGGGGCCCTATGAGAACTTGAATTTAATATCTTTGTTAACACAATAAAGTCAACAGTTTTATTGGATTCTCTTCAAAGATGTGTGGAATAATTGTGGCATTTGGAACACAGGAAAAGGGGCCTTACAGATTATCATTCAAAACATTCTTGTGTATGTGATGAAGATCACAATCATTATCAAGTTGTCTTTTAAATTTCACAGGACAATTGTCGGGTTGTAAGGAAAGTTCCTTTTGAAATGAAATTGATCCATCAGAAAACACAAGAAAAGGGGCCTTATTGATTTTCATTCAAAACAATCCTGTTTTTGTGATTAAGTCCACAATTATTGTCAGATTCTGATGAAATATTCACAGAATGATTGTAGGGTCATAAGGTAACTTTCTTTTGGAAATGGAGTGGATCCGTCATGAAACATGGGAAAAGGGGCCTTGAGGATTGTTGCTTAAAATGATAAAGGAGATAAAGCCCCTTTTTTTTCTTTATGCATTCTTCTTTGAGCAATTAACTTCCTTAAATATCAGATTTCTTTAACGGAAAACTTGATAACCAGTAGAGCGTCTCAGGCCCTCATGGGCCTCTTGTTATAATTGTAACAGAAATGGAGACACCTCCTTACTTTCAAAAGATTTCAAATTAAACGATTATAAATTTCTAGGTCTTTGCTGTTTGTGCCACCTCACTCGTGATCTGTTCGAATACCAGCCTCGCCAACTTAGCTTGCGTTGTTTGGCGACCTAAACGTCGTTACTATAGCTTGAATACGCTGTAGCAACGACGTTTAAGTCGTCGAAACAAAAATGCTTCATATAGATATCGGTCAATGCCGGAGTTCAAAGTTGACCTCCGGTAAATGAATAATTTTATTGGCCAATTGACTCATTGGTTGAGAGCCTTGACCCGTCAATTTGAGCTGATATGAAACATCATAAAACCGACAATGCTTTTACCTTCTAAACCTTCTAAAGCAATGTTTCATATGATGACATATATTACCCCCCCCCCCCTCCTCCCCTTTTTTTTTGATGACAGCTTTTTCGCTTATCGAATATGCAGACGATATTTGAACCTGCGTAAAACCAAACACAGAACACCCAGGAAAGTCACAAAATTTATTTATGCGTAGCACATATTGTTGGAATTGTTACATAGAGACTCATTTCATAGTGTTTGAAAAAAGTCGTATGAATAAAAAAGGGTCGGATTATTAAAACCTTTCTAAATCAATTTGATCCACAGACTCGGAAACAAGTAAACGTATTTAAAAGGTTAAACGCTTTACTTCTGATTTTTTTATGAAGTGTGCTTTTGAGAACTCATAATTTTATAATTTAATCTTTTATTTCTTCTATCAAATAACGAGCGTTCTGATTTCTAAATCAATTTACTCCTCAGACTCGGAAACAAGTAGGTAAACGTTTTATATATGAAGACACGGATCGGTTATCCTTTGGAGAAACTCGTAATTTTATAATTTAAATCTTAGTTTCGTTTATCAAACAAGAGCGTTCTGATTGACCTAAAGATGTACATACAACCATGAACAACATTTTAAGCACGAAGCTATTTGTATGCTTCAAGACAACAACAAAAAAAGTTCCATAAAAATGTATCAAATTTATAAAATATTTGACATATTTGCTTGATGTCATTAAACTATAAGAAAGGAGTATAATATTTCATGAAGGTATGAAAAAATGATCACACTTATGTATGAATTCGTCTAGCGTATTCATATAGAGTGATTAGGTTTTGCGTTTCATTACTCTATGAAAACAAAAAATAATCTATTCATTTCTTAATTAAATATTACTATTATTTATTTTCTGTCGTACAGTCTAATTTCCTTATTGAAATAAATTCGGATTGAAAAAAACAACAAAAAAAACCCAAAACAACAAAAACAAAAATCAAAACACACACCAAAAAACACACAAAAAACAACACCCTCCTAGTACCCTCAAGTAATTGCAGCCGCGAGATCTTGGTTGTTGTAACATATTTGTTTATTATTAAAGAGATGAAAAAGAATATTTTATTCTTACATGGAGGGGAAAAAAAAAAAAGAAAAAACTAATCACACTTTATGAATTCTCGCTTCGTGAATTCATACATCAGTGTGACTAGGTTTTTGGTTCATACCTCCATGAAAACAAAAAACATTATCTTCAGTTCTTATAATTTAATAGCATCGAGGGAAAAACGCAAAAACTTTACAAATTTTGATACTTTTTTGTATTGAGCTTTTATTGCGGAAGCATACAAGATCGCTGCGTGTTCAAAATTTTGTTCATGGAGGGATGGATATATTCGACCAATCAGAAGGCCCGTTTTCGATAGACTAACTAAAAATTAAATTATATAGAAAAAGATAGATTAAAAGTTGTTAGAAGTTCGGGATCCCAAGTTCCCCCGCTTCAAACGAGTGGTTTCTCATCAACACGACCACCTACTCTATATTTTCCGGATCGATCTCCTACTCATGGGGTACCTGGTTTGATCCTCGGTCACGGCGAATATCCTTTCTGACATTTGTCTCCCCAAAATGGGTTGATAATCGTAAATCTTTTTGGGGTGAGCAGCTGGAGGCCCGGAAAGGATGTAGAGGTAGTACTGATGTGAGAAATGCCAGGAATTGTAAGGTGCTCTAGCCGCCGCGTTTGAATGAAATACTGTTAAATTTGGCGTTAAACCCAATTCAATCAATCAATCGATCAATCGATCGATCTCTTCCCAATGACAACCGAAAGATTTTTGTGTAAGAACAATAAACGCTACGGTCTAAATCCCGAACTTCTTACAACTTTTAACCCATCATCTTACAAAAACGATATAAGGAATGTTGCTTGATGAAACGGGATTAAAGGGATGAATCAAGAAGAGAAGTTTGTTTATGATGGTTATGATAGCGATAATGTGCGAGGTGACGTCATGATGACGTCATTAAAAGCGCATTTCTATAAATATACTAGACAAGATGATCTCAATAGTAAACATGATGAGTATAATGCAGCAACGGGTTTCGCAATAAAACGAGTTTTGTAAAAATCTATTGCAAAACTCGTTTTACAGCAAACCTCGTTTCTTGCAAAACTCATTTGATTGCAAAACTCGTTGCTAAAGAGCTATGCTAGAATAGTTTATACAACACATTCAACACTGTCAATCTAGAGGTCCCGGGTTCGATTCCCGACGGCGGCACTAATCCTCTTTGACTATTTGTCTCTTACCAATGGGTCGATAATCGTAGACCTATGTGGGATAGCAGCTGGGGGCTAGGAAAGGATGTAATGACGGTACTGGTGTTAGAAATAGCAGGAATCCATTGTTAGGTGCTCCAGCCGCCGCGATATAACTGAAAGATTGTTGAAAGCGGCGTTAAACCCCATTCAAACAAACAAACAAACATTTATAAGATGTTTGTGTTATTAAACCTCTTTATATTGTGGCGAGTAATACTTATAATTGCAGTCTCGAAAAGAATATGCTTTCAATTTGCTTTTAGATATTTTGTTCAGATAGCATATTATAATCGGACAACAGAATTTTCGGACCGTACAGATTTTGGTTTGTTTAATCAACAAAACACCGCTGATAATTTGCCTAGAAAAATTACCTTAATAAGAAATAAAACTATAGTTGTAAATATTTGATATCAGGATATTATATTTCATTCAATTAACAAAAAAAAAAAAAAAAAAAAAAAAAAAACAAGTTCGAAGTGCTCTACAATTTATCACTTAACTTTTGAATATTTTAAAGTGGTATAACTTTAGGTTCAATTTATCTTCAATTGTAATATTGTCTTCAGTTAAAAAAATATCAAAGGATCAATATTCCTGTCCTCTAAATAAAAGAAGTCCTTAAAAAAAAATAAATAAAAATAGGTCTAAAATCTAGTTGTTGTTTATTTATTTACTTAACTCAATCAATGAAATTACACTATTGATTCACTTTAACATTGATGGTCTTTTTCCTTAAAACAATCTGACCAAGGCAACGACCAAAATCTGACTCGGTTATTATCTCTACCCTCTGACAAATTGACCAATCGCAGCTGCCAATCAAATTACCCGTAAACCAATGAAAATATACATTAAGACTGGAAGTTAACTTTGAACTCCGACATAGACCGACATTTATCTAAATCATGTCTGTTAGTTTGGCGACCTACAGCTTATTCAAGTAGTTGTTACAGCGTTTAGGTCGCCAACCAACCATTGTACTTTTTTGTCGTACATGTTGCAAATAACGTCATTTAAAATCGAAGTGGAACTTCCTGTTAGTGTCAATGGGCGGGACCATCTCAGTATGTGGGCGGGACCAGCGATTGGTCATTGAGTCCAATTGTTTAATTTGTTTATGTTTTGTTCGAATATTATTAAAGCATTATATGATTTGATTTGATTTGACTTTCAGACAGCTTGCCAAAATGGATTTTTTCTGTAGCATTCCATAAGAGTAAATGGGGAAAGATAGCGCTTTGCTAGCTTAAGTTAACAGACAAAATTTGAGGTCTTCTCAGCGTTCCATGGGTACAAACTGCCACCGAAGGCTTAACTACTACACAAATTAATGTCTACGCCATAAAAAGTAGTTCTTATGTATCTCAGGAATATTAAAACACATGTCTTTTTGGTATTTTTAGCTCACTTAAGCATTTTGAAAAAAAAATGGACAATCAAGAAATTGCTTGTAACAAGCAATTTCTTCATTGTTCACATTGTTTTTTACCCAGAAGACAAAGATTGTCTAAATTCCACTAACTTGAAATTGTCGTCTGCAACTCCTTTCAATTTCTATTTCAAGTCTAAGATTTTGTCATGTTGAAATGGGTTAATTCCAGGGTTACCATAACCTCTTTTATTTATCATGATAACCCTTGACAAAAAAAGATTAATTAACAAAAACATGGTTTGCTAGCTTACAGTACTTTCAGTACTTTGATTAAACAATCGTATTGGCGTGAAAGAAAGTGAATCATCCAAACTAATGTTTTTAAAAGACTTACCACCTACTAACTTACTGACTTTTTTTGGCCCAACTTATAGACTTCGAAATATATGGAAAAAGGTCATTAAATATTGCTAAACTTTTAGGAGACATGCTGTTATTTCAGTATCAAATGTTCGGCCTGCTAGAACAACCTTCTGACACAACGAGAGGTTGTACAGTATTCCTACCGAACTGTGAATCAATGACAACAATATTGAAAATTCTCATCCTCATTTTTTCGAGATTGTTCGCGAGTCGAGGACTGAGACATTCGAACATTTTCATGACCTCATATCGACATTCTCGAAACCAGAGTACGTATAAAAACGGGTCAATGATGCACGTCGCCAAGTTGACAACATCTAAAGCGATGCGAGAAACATACGTGTTTGATTTGAAAAATGGCATGACTATACTGTAAGCTAACGTCGTTAAATAGACTGAAACGATATACAGAAGTACTAAACCTGTAGTTTTGTATCTCATTAATGCACAAAATGTGGCAATCTGACCTTTCGGTTTTCTTATTTCGTTTCCACCTTTTTCAATAAGAAAAATCTTAATATAACAAGCAGATGAAATTAAACAGTTCAGCACCATAAAGAATCCAAAGAATGCAAAAGAAAATGGTAGACATCTCCCTATGACGTCATCCATTGTTGCGTTCGGATACACCGCAAAGCACACACCGTACCGAACGAAAAAAGCGATCGAGGTTGAAAAGATCCATATAGTCCATACTGTTCTTTTCACGACGTTTGGTGTCATTCGGCGGAGGTAAAAGTGGGGCGATGAGAAGACGATGTATCTCTCTAGAGACATAATTCCGATAGTAACATAAGCTAAGAAGATAGAATTTACACCTAATACTTGAACAAAAATATTACAATCGCGTTGGGCAACGAATCGTCTTAGGGTAAAACTAATTATGCCTAAGATGTCAAACACTATCAAACCACTGGACAAAAACCGGGCTGTCTCTGGTGTGGATTTAGTTCTTCTCATTGCCAAAGTCGTGACTATCATAAACACAAGGAGGACGATGCTAATGGTTGTCATGACGATGACGTAGGGTTTGTCCGTCTCTTCTAGCTGGATTTCGGGCTTGCTTGGTGGGTTGAGGATATTCCCACCTGAAGTTGTCTCCATTTTGAAGTCTCTTCCTTCATTAACAAGTTCATGGGAAACAACATGTCACTTTCTGAAAAAGATTACCCTATTATCATGTTACAAGGTTTTTTTGACTGGTCCAATTTGAGAGAAGTTGCAGACGATAATTGCAAGTTGGTTGAATTTAAAAGTCTTTCGCTTTTAGGGTAAAAAACATTGTAGACAATTTAGAAATGCTCGTGACAAGCAATTTCTTCATTGTCCACAATGTTTTTCCAAGCTGTTTTCTTGAAGGTTGACAAAAAGCGTCATTATGTTGGAAAGGATTAAACACCATTACTCATATCATTAGAATGATATTTATATAGTATATCTCCGGTACTATCTAACGGAATTTACCGAATGGCAAAATTTTAGACTGGTCCAAATTCAAAGAAGTTGTAGACGACATTTTCAATTTGATAAAATTTAAAACATCTCTGTCATTTTGGGTAGAAGGGAGGTGATGATCAAATGAATTGTTTGTTACAAGCAATTTCTTTATCTTCCAACTTGTTTTTCTGAACTCTTTTCTTAAGAATTGTTTTAAGTGAGATTATGTGGGAATGGGTCCAGCGTCATGTAACGCACTACATTTGTGGGTATACAAACTGATTCATGTACTTGAAAAATAACGTTAACGAATACAAAGAGCTTTAATGGCTCGTCGTGACTATCAAAATAGCCTATCAGAGATACTTACATTTTTCTCAATTTTTGAAATCACAGACTGGTCCACCTATAAAGGGCTTCTACTCATGAAGTTCTAATCTATTAAAAACGAGCGTTCTGATTGGCCGAAAATGATCATACATCCATGAACGAAATTTTGAGCTTTCAGTTATTTTGCCTACTTGCTCACAAAATAATTCCATACAAATGTCTCAAAAGTTGTGATTTTTTTCACTCGATGAAAACAAAAAATGTTATCTTCATCTCTTAATAATTTAATGTTGAGTTTCGTCTATCAAAAACGATCGTTCTGATTTATTCATAACTCCATGAAAAAAATGTTGAGCACGCAGCTATTTGGTATACTTCTGCACAAAATAGTCTCATACAAAAAGGTGTCAAAATTTGTAATGCTTTTTATTTGTGCTCGATGCTATAAAGTTATAAGAAATGAAGATAATATTTTTTGTTTTCATAGAGTTATAAACCGAAAAACCTAATCACACTGTATGAATACGCGAATCATACAGTTTGATTAGGTTTTTCGGTTCATACCTCCATGAAAACAAAAAATATTCTCTTCAACTAATTAATCGTATTTTGCTAGAATCCATCAATTATATTGGTGAAAATACTTGCCTTGTTTACAGTATCATAAAATTAAAGAACTACAATGGTAATAAAGTTTTGTTTTTAATTTTGGCATACAATTTTTTGTCATTTATCGTTGTTGATATAAGTACACTTTTGTCCTTTTAGATTTTATCATTGACTCAAAACGGACGAACATTTCTGAGCAATAATTGACTTGGCAGCTGCCATAGCGCAGTGGTAGTGCGTAGGACTCCCAGTCAAGGGGTCTCAGGTTCGATCCCCGGCCGCGGCGAAAAACCTTTCCAACATTAGTCTCCAACCAATGAGTGGATAATCGTACACTTAAGTGTGACGAGCAGCCGGTGGCTCGGAAAGGATGTAGTTGTAGTACTGGTGTGAGAAAATAGCAAAAATCCTTGTTTATGTGCTCCAGCCGCCAAAATATAACTGAAATACTGTTAAAATTGGTGTTAAACCATGTTAATTCAACCAATCAATTACTGACTGCAGAATAAAATAGAATAGAACGGGTAGAAAACTCTTCTAAAAGCTGAAATTTATTCGACTTGTTCGTCATTCGTTTGCCAATATATGGAACTTCAATTTAAATTACATTTTTGATCAAGGTGTATTTTTTCTCCTTTTTTTTCTAACTGGATAGGTAAAAATAGACGATTGACTTGTGATCTGGAATATCTTGGGTTCGAGCTCCAGCGCTAATGTATTCATAGGCAAGACACTGAATAGCCGTCCAAACCCCCAGTAGGACTAGCTCCTACCCCTTTCTCTAATTGACGTGAAAACAACAGCACTAGGTGTTCGAGAGTTACTCTATCATCATCAGCGTGATCTTTCGTTAGAATAAAACCAAAACAAATAAGTATTGGCTAAAGCTCTTTGTATGGTACATTCTTAGAATCTATTTAGGAAGGGAGCTGATAACGTTTGGGTATCTTGATGAAGTCTCAAAGCTGTCAAATAAAGATGAATTCATTCTAGTTTCAAGTTAATCTTAAGGTAAGGATTGTTAATTGACGGGTCGCTTGCCCCGTCTACTGACTCCTCTGACCTAGCCCACATCGATTAATGGATTGAAGATGACCATAAAAATACTTTTAGATTTATTAAAAAAAAAATCACAATGTCTTCACTCAAAATTTGTGTAATTCTTGTTGGAGGTAAACAATAATGCATTAAATCAAATATTATCTCGGTTACAACATCAAAAACGCGTTTTCATACGGTGTGGCTAGTTTTTTTCGTTTCATACCTCTGTGAAGACATAATATATTCTTTTCATTTCTAATAAATTAATAGCAGCGGGTGAAAAAAGCAAATATTTTACAAATTTTGATACCTTTTGTATGGGACTATTTTGTGCGGAAGCAAACAGAATCGGTGCGTGCTCAAAATTTTGTTCATGGGATTATGAATTTTTTTTTTCGACCAATCAGAACGCCCGTTTTTGATAGACGAAACTACAAATTAACTAATTTTTTTGTATTCTCAATTTCGGGCGCTATGCATCTTATTATTGCGACAATTCCAGAAATAGCATCGGCCAGTGTGTTATAGTAGTAGAGTATACTGGCCAGCTGCCTTTGTTGTTCGTGTTCATTTGCACTTATTGACCCTGTCCTAGATCTAGGTCAGCATAACCTTGACCTAGATAAGTCCCATCCCTGAACTATTGACCTAGATAATGGGGTTCAAAAGCCCATTAATCATCGTCTTATCTGATTATAAGTGTCAAAGTTAATGACCCGTTTCCGAACATCAAAGGCTTTTGCGGCGCCAGTTGTCTGGGAACGTGACTTTAAAATGTCATTAATCATGATCATATCTAATTGAAGTGTCAAAGTTAATGAGCCGTTTCCGGACATCAAAGGCATTTACGGCGCCAGTTGTCTTGCAATGAGATTTGAAAACCGCGTGGTATGTCATTAATCATGATCATATCTAATTGAAATGTCAAAGTTAATGAGCCATTCCCGGAAATCATTATGATTAATGTTCCATAGTAGAACAACGGTGCGAGTTGACCCGAATCGTGACTTGAAAAAGGGCGGGAATGTACACGTGATGTTTGATCTTACACGCATGATGCCTGGTGCTATAAATATCACCAGCATCATATCGTTCGCAGTCTTTTGCTTTTTGATATGTTACATAGTGTTTGTGAAATGGAACTATTTAGTTAACTGAAAAGAATTCGGGGGACGTTAAAATCGCCAGAGGTAAGAAATTTCCGAAAGAAATATCACCAAGGGCAATAAATATCTGTGAACCCCAAACACAGACAAAGTTAAACTTTGAAATTCCTCTCAGAAAACTAAACCTAGCACAGATAATAACATTTGGAACAAGCTCAGGCAGAATTTTGCAATGATACACTTTCCACTTAATGAAAGGATAGTCATATAATGGACTAATATTGTCTGGTGAAACATTCTGTAAATATTTCAACCATCAATATTTTAATGTAAAAGTTGTGTTAGCGAAAGATGGATGAACGTACGAACGAAAACGTATGAAATGTCATACTGTATTTAACCAAATAGTCTCGAATTAGCTGTTTTGACGTTGGTAATATAATTCTCGATTTGTTGATATCGACAAAAACATATATATAGTCACCAGGGTAATGTTTCGGTACATATGACAAACTCTGATGAAACAAGTGCCCCCAGAGATTGGTTATGCTCCTCGATTAAGTGTTTGTCACAAAGAAATATTATTTCCCTTGACCTGCAAAAACTTGTTATACTCAATGAACGACAATAATTCCATAAACAAAGAGATGTAACATTGAAATCAAACCGCTAAGCGTAACAAATCTTTTATACATTAAGCCCCCTTTTCCCATGACATTTTACCATATATATGTTATAAGTGATCTAGGATATAGATCATCTGTTTTTATTACTGAGCTATAAAGTTTCATTAAATTCTTACCATTAGATTGAAAGAAATAATAGATAAAGTTATACTTCAAGTCCCCTTATTCCGTGACGTAGTCTCAATTAGAGAAAATCGTGAACGGACGCACAACGTGGTGACTATATGCTCTCCTGATATTTTTTTTCGGGGAGTATTAAACGCAAATACTGGTTTCGACAGGGTAATTGTTATAATAACAGTCCTACACTTAAGTGACTTCCAGCCAGAAATTTCCTGGAGAAAGTAACTGTAAATGAATTTTCTGCGGTCAGTTAAATATGCAAACTGACCCTAAAATCACCCCCAGGACACCAGATTGGTATGTTTACTGATAAGCCCAGGATGTAAATTGAGTAACTTGAGTATTAACTTTGTAATTGTGATAAGTCCAATTCTCGATCATGATAGGCTTTTATCAGCCTAACTACATTCTAAATGAAACATTCACTCTGTACATATCAGCAATTCCATACTAAATCATTATCACAAAATTTGCCCTTTTGACAAACTTAATAATATGAGCTTAGGAAAGTAGAGTTGAAAAAGAAGCAATTTCTCATTTTCAAACAATGTTTCTTATATAAATGACATTTTTCAATTTGAAAGCTTTTTAAAATGCTGTATTTGGTAGATTTAGCTCACCTATGCATAAAATGTGTTCTTTGTGAGCTATTGTGATCGGTCATCGTCCGGCATCCGTCTGTCTGTATGTCCGTTCATAATTAAAAAAAATTCTTCTACTCCTAAACTATCATGGAATTTTAACCAAATCTCACAGAAATAATCCTTTGGTCATGCTCTTTCAAAAAACCTCAAAAAATTGATATCCATGTAAAACTGTGGGTTGCTATGGCAACCAAGTGAAAAAGCTTAAAAAGTCTTCTTCTCCCAAGCCATAAGGCCAAGAGCTTTGATATTTGCTAGAAATTATTATCTATTGACCCTCTCCCTAAATACTTCAAAGAATTAACGTATCTTCAAAATTAGCCCTTTTCTTTGCAATCCCTGATTTACACAAAAATAAAGAAAGAACTCTTTGAAAACCCTTTTCTCAAAAGCATAAGGCCTAAAGGTTAGATATTTGGTATAAATCATTATCTTTTGATCCCTCTTCAATATAACCGTATCTTGAAAATAAGCCCTTTTCTTTGCAAACTCTGATTTTACAGGAAATCTTTGAAAACCCTTTTCTCCCAAGCCATGAGGCCAAAAGCTTTGATATTTGGTATAAATCTTCATCTTTTGGCCCTCTATCAAAATACTTTATAGAATTACCGTATCTTTAAATTTAGCCCATTTCTGTGCATTCCCTAAAACACATAGAAATGAAGAAGGAAATCTTTGAAAGTCTTTTTCTCTCAAACCATAAGGCCAAAGCATTGATACTTGGTATAAATCATCATCTTGACCTTCTACCGAAATACTTGGAAGAATTAACTTACTCTGAATATTAGCCCTTTTCTAAATGATCCTGTTTTTACATATGAATAAAGAAGGACATCTTTGAAAATCTTCTTCTACAAAACTATAAGGCCTAGATGTGTATTATCTAGTGTATATCAAAACCCTTTGAACCAATACCAAAAATCTTCATAGAATAATCGTATCTTAAAAGTGAACCCATTTTTGTGTGATCCCTGCTTTTACATAAAAAGAAAATCTTCTTCTCCCAAACCATAAGGCCCAGAGCTTTAATATTGGGCATATATCAATACCTATTGATCCTTCACCAAATTACTTCATAAAATTGCCGTATTCTGAAAATAGCCTTTTTCTGTGCAATTCCTGATCTTAGAATGGTACATATCTTTGAAAATCTTCTTCATCTAAACCATAATGCATAGGGCTTTGATATTTGGTACGTATTAATGCCTATTGACCCTTCATCAAATTATTTCAAAGAATTACCATACTCTGGAAATTAGTGCTATTTTGTGGGATATTCAATATACTTAATATTAAAGGAGGAAATCTTCTTCCCCAACATGAATAGGCAGAGGGCTTTGATCTTTTGTACATATCATAAAGCCTTGAGCCATCATACTCAGGGGAGCGATATAAGACCCTCATGGTCTTTTTTTTAATTTTATACAAGCCTAAAATACTTTTACTACAAATTGTTAAACCTTACCTGTATTAAATCACTGGGTCTCTCAGCCCTCGGTAATAATTGGGGAAATTTTCAATTAACAATGGATTCCTGGTATTTCTCACACCAGTACTACTACTACATCTTTTCCTAGCCTCCAGATGCTCTCCCTTTAGGTTTACGATTATCCTACCATTGGTGAGAGACAAATGTCGGAAAGAATATGTGCCGCCGCCGTTGAGAGATAAACGGACAAATCTTAGTAAATATTCTCCTTGCAGTCCATAAGGCATTTGGCTTTCAAATCTTGTAAGTAGCATCGCCTTATCAAGTTATGGTATTTTTATAAAATACTATAAACTATCAGTCCTCGACCAACGTTAGCCCAGTGTGTTGTGGGATCACGGATTTTACATAGAGAAAAAGAAGGACGTATTATAAAAATCTTTTCCTCAGAAACCATGAAGCCTGTAGAGCTTCCAAATTTTGCATGTAGCATTTCCCTATGGTGCAAATATATTTCAGGTATATAACTTTCTTTATAAACTCAAGGCCTATGTTGTTGGGTCTCGAATTGAAGAAGAAAGGAATCTTTGAATAATCTTCCTATAACATGAGGCCAGGAGATTTCAGTTTATGCCCTGTTGGTACTGCAATAAAATACTTTAAGTGTTTATTCTTAGTTCAACATATAAATTATTTGTTGCGAGATCTCAGATTTCTTTTATCTGGATATTCATAATTTAAAAGAAATATCCTAAACCGAAGACTAATACAGACAGCATTACTTTATAGTTAATCAAAGTACTGAAAGTACTGTAAGCTAGCAAAGTATTGTTTTGTTCAATAATCTTCTTTGTCAAACGTTATCATGATAAAGAAATGAGGTTAAAGTAACAAAGGAATTAACCCATTCCCACACAATTCCTCCTGTTTACGCCCATCAAAAATTAGTTGTGGAGAATGATACCATGATACTTTAGAGAAACTAAGAGGCTAGAATATGGGCTATTTTCATCAAATATACAAAGTTTGAAGTGGTTTGGTTGATGATTATAATGTCAAGCAACTGTTGACAGCATCGACTTGAAACTTGATGAAGCGGTTCATCTAGGGGTTCTCAAATGTGCTTACCAAATTTAGGTCCGCACCTTACCCACTTCCTGTTTAGGATTTGTCAACAAGTTAACCCAATGAATTCCCCATATTTCATCGGATTTACTTTAAACATTAGGATAGATCTTTTAGAAATTTGGTCTGATCAATGAAGAATCAACATCATGGGACAAGGGACTTCATGGAAATTTCACCACAAAATCTTTGTTTACACCACAAAGTCCACAGTTTTCATCGAATTTTCTTCAAACTTTCACAGAATGATTTTATAATCCTAAGAATTGATTTTTTAAATGGGTAAGGCTAATAAAGTATCATGGGAAAAGGGGCATTATGAAAAGTTGATTGAAATACCCTTATAACATAATAATGTTCACAGTTTTAATCGGATTCTCTTCAAAGATGCAAGGAATAATTTTGGTACTGGAAACACTTGAAGAGGGGCCTTATAGATTATCATTCAAAGCATTCTTTGTAATGTATGCGATGAAGTCCACAATTATCACCAGATTGTCTTTAAGATTTCACAGACCAGTTGTAGGGTCGTAAAGAAAGTTCCTTTCGGAAATAGAATAGGTCTATAAGAAAACAAAGGAAAGGGGGTCATATTGATTGTTGCTCAATATAATAAAGGGGATAAAGTCCAATTATTTATTTTCATTTTATGCATTCTTCTTTAAGCTATTAGTTTCCTTAAATTTTATGTTACTCTAAGGGAAAACTTGATGGTCAGTAGAGCGCCTCAGGCCCTGATGGGTCTCTTGTTAGGAAGAGAGCCTTAAAATTTCTGAAGAGTAGGGTTTATTAAACCCATGTTTTACCAAAAGATGTTGCATAATGAGATTTACTTAATTTTTAAAGACATTGAAAATAACCAAAGATATAATTGTTTAACCCATTCCCACACAATGACGCTTTTTGACGCACATGAAGAGGAGCAATTTGGAAAACATTGTGTAAAATGCAGAAATTGCTTATTGCAAGCATTCTATCCATTTTATACCCGTAAATTTGAAGAAAAGCCACTACAATTTCACAAATCTTAAATTGTCGTTTAATTGCAGCTCCTTTTAATTTGGACCGGTCAAAGATGTTGCCGTCTGGTAACAAACTAGAATAAAGTACTTACTATTTACCCCACAATACGGGACATAGATAAGAACAAATTTAATATGAATGACCCATTACACTTAAAAGAACCATTTTAAGATTACAACAAGCAGTTGGATCAAAGAGAGTCTTTACTTGTCAAGTTTAGTCAATGCAAACACACAAACTCATTGTACAGTAAAGTAGAATGACCATGTGTAATGAAGGCAATCCCTCTGGAAAATAAATATAAGTATTATCTTCGCAAATACTTTTCGATATGGTTTCAAACCTTTTATAAGATGGGTAAATGTAAGCATATAAGTAGGAATTATGGGCTGGCTATTTAGACTTAAAACCAAGGCAGGTACCTTACATATACCTCTGTATTTTACATGACATATCATTAAATCAGGGTGTTTTTAAAAAATATACATTCAATAGTCCAAAATCACTTGATACAGTAAAAGTGTGGTTGAAATGGAAAATCTGTCTGCTTGGAGAATCATAAAATCAACAGAACAAATATGAATTGTAACACTGATAAGCCAAAATGTGTGACTTCCTGTTATCAGGATTGTTGATCTAATGGTCGGTCAAAATATTTTTATTGCCCCCATGCTGTTAAACTCCCAAAGAATGCCAGAATGACCGTTACAGTGATACTAAGATCTGATTTTATCTTGATTCACTAGTGAATATTTTCAGGCACTAAAGTATCTGACTGATAAGCGACATCGTCGTTTTATATTTCTGGAATTGTTGACAGCGATGAATAGCCATTCATACTTCAGAGCAATATAATCAGGAGAGATGATGTTGAAATAGCAGAGCTGCAGATAAATGGGAATGAATGTCTTTCACATTTCAATATTTCAGCTATTGTTTATTAAACCCTATGCTGTGGGTACTCATTGGAATCATCTCGTTGAGACATGGACTCCCCCTTATCTGTTACTCTGAAACGGCGTTTAACACCTGTTTTAGCAGCTGACTGTTTCTAAACGTAGCAATATTCACCTTCGCATAAACCGAAATATAAAGGATGCATAGTCTGATGCACAAGTCGGTGCTCTGTTTAAAACACGAACAGGCGAGACTACAGACGTCTAGGGAATGACATTTGTACAGCCAGTAAAAAGCATGACTTTGACAAAGACATAGGATTCTATAACAGGGTTAACAGGTGAATTTACCACGCTAGAATCAAATAACCTTTTCAAAGTCTGTTTTTACTCTGAAATGGTGTGCATAACAGAGACAAAAAAAAAAAAAACACGCTGCTTTATTAAGTAAAATATTGACAGTACATTTCATAGTATTATACACAGTCTTTTTTATGAGACAATAGAATAAACCGTTGCCTTGTCTTCATAAATAACACAATTGGTCCTTTTTATCCACCATAGAATCTGAAACGAAAAAGATTGGAATGTATGTAAACACTTGTTAGTGAAGTTAAACCATTAACTCTTTCCCTACCAAAACTTGTTCTTGCTGATTCTTCATGAGAAAGGAATGAAAAACATTGAGGAAATGAAAAGAAGGGTTAATATAATAGCTTTAAGATGAGAACTTTTTAAATTGTTGCAGTTCGGAAAAGGGTAAATCAGACATAATAAAAGGGTCATTTGTTGAAGGTAGGGAAAGGGTAAATAATACATAACGAAAAAGATCAACATTCATTGGGGCGTTAAGATGTATTTCCTGTCAAAACTCTTCACGTGTTGTATAATTTGTATAAATTCTTTTCCCAAACGAAACCTAGTTTTGACATTGCTAGTAGAAAAAAAAATTCTGGAAACATTGAGACAAAAGAAGGAAATAATAATTCATCGTCTGCACCCGATGATTACGGTTTCGGGGACGGGTAAATAGGGTATATATGAATTACTATATAATGTTCACACAGATTGTTTGGGGAATAAGGCCGCGAACAACCCTAATCCAGTTGATGCAGCGACGGCTGGTACACCTTATCATGTATTCCTGGTATTTCACACTTCAGTAAAATTATAGTTCCATATAGACACAAATGTACTTTAATCTTATCCCGAACGAGACATGGGTTTGACGTTGAACTTGAACGACTCTTTAACCTGTTGTTCAGGAAAGGAATAAGCAAATAATCCTACCGCGTGAAAGGAGTCCGTTGTCTGCTCTCTTCATTAAACACGATTAAATTAGCATATACTTTATCCTGCCCCGGTCTTCTAAATCTGAAAATGAAAAACATCGCTTCGGTTAAGAGGGCATAAAGGAATTCTGATCTTTCTTTCTTTTCGAAAAGCCAAGCCAAATACTGTGGGTTTTCATTGAAATCGTCTCGGCACTATTGCACTGAATATGCATAATGTAGGAATTAAATGAACAATTAGAAAACATTTTGGGTTCGTTTTTTTTTTGTTGTTGTTGAAAAGCTATAATTTGCTTTTATCTGGAGCGCCCAGAGGCGTTAAACCCCATTCAATTACACATGTGTTTCAGATTTGAATATTTTCTCACGAGTTTGATTTGCACTCTAAAGACCCGGGCTTTTTTTTTTCTCTCATAGGCCTAATTTTCTTGTTCGATGCTTTCAACAGTTTACCAAATTATATAAGAACAACCTGGTGCAACTATCCATGTATTTCTGGTATTTCTCGCACCAGAATAAAACACATCTAGGCAACTGGGCTTTGAACCACTATCCATGTAACGGACTGGCGTAAGCTTTCAATCTCCGCTCTATCAATGCATAATTGAATGGGGTTTAACGCCGCTTTCAACAGTTTTCCAGGTATTTTTCAACAGCCTGGTTCACTTGACCATGTATTTGTCGTGTCCTTTTATTAAGTGTAAAAAGACTTATCGTAAGCAAGAGGCTAGTGTGCGGCTGATCCGACAGACCATGTGTTCTTATAATTCCTATTCTTTTTATTGTTCACAGCAGACCATAAATGGCTTTCCTTCTTGCTAGCAATAACGGAAGTGGAGTTTTGGTTGCATGTTAGATAATTAGACAGACAGACAAACAGACAGACAGACAGTTAGATAGATAGATAGACAGACAGAGACAGACAGACAGTTAGATAGATAAATAGACAGATAGAGAGAGACAGACAGACAGATAAATAGACAGACAGACAGACAGATAGACAGACAGACAGATAGATAGAAAGATAGATAGATAGATAGCTAGAAAGATAGATAGATAGATAGAAAGAAAGATAGATAGATAGATAGATGGATAAATAGATAAATAAATAGATAGATAGACAGACAGACAGATAGATACAAAGATAGATAGATAGATGGTAGATAGAAAGATATATAGATATATAGATAGATAGATAGATAGATAGATAGATAGAAAGATAGATAGATAGATAAATGGATAAATAAATAGATAAATAAATAGATAGACAGTCAGACAGACAATGACAAACAAATAGATAGATAGATAGATCGATCGATTGATAGATTGATAGATAGATAGATAGATAGATAGATAGATAGATAGATAGATAGATAGATAGATAGATAGATAGATAGATAGATAGATAGATAGATAGAATATGTTTCATGGATACAACTTTACCCGCTATGTTTTCTGAATGAAATGGGGATGGTCACAGTAGGTTCTTTGTTCCAAAACCTTCTACAGATTAGTCATCGGCTTAACAAAGAATTTACAGCAAAATCGTCTGCTTGAAAGCCCAAAACAACTGAATTTACTTTTTTAAATATCATTATGTTTCAATAGTCAGCGAATGTGTTGTACATGTATTTAAAAATCAACAACAAATAAAAAACACGAACCTGTAATAATCCGGTAGACATGTTACATATTGTAAATCTTTAACGAAATGACTGGCTATTTTTTCCCACGTTTTACGCTTCACGCGTAATCTTCTAATGTGTGTATGGCGTACTTAAAGTACCACACCGATTTCTTTTCTCTTGAATTTCAAATCCTTGTTAACATATAGCACACGTTTAGTCTTTAACATGACATATAAGTGTGTTTACACCATTTTGATAATTATCTCGCGACGATGTATGTGTTATCTAGTAATAAATCTTTCTTTGAAATTTCAGATGTCGAGGCCATGTAAATTTTGCGGCGTATTTTACAACGACCGTCATGAATTGAGCGAACACGAAGAATTACACAGACAGATCGACTTCCTGAATGGAAATTCTGTGGTAAGTATTTTACCCTGTAAAGGTTTCATAGCAATATTCTACAACTCTTTAATGTTTCCCCTTTTCAACTCAATTGAAAACATGCTTTATGATTTTTCTTTCTTTTCAGGAAGACGAACCTGAGACAACACCTAAATTCCAGTGCGATATCTGTCAAAAGACCTATGCTACCAATGCGAGTTTACGAGATCATATCAAAGCGATACACCATGGGTTAAAACACACGTGTTCGATATGTTCAAAAGAATTTAGCTACGCCAGTGCTAAAACACGACACGAGAAAAACTGTTTCGGGGCCGATCATGTCTGCTCCAAGTGCAACAAGCGATGTGCGTCAGCATATGGGCTTAAGCGACATTTAACGTGGCACGATAAACAACCTGTTAAACGAAAGGAAGTTAGTACATCATTGTCAACAAAATCAAAGCCAAAGGAACCGAAGTTATCAGCATCTCCGTGTCAGTATAGATGTCGACGATGTACACACGTGTTTCACAACCGCCACGATTTATATTTGCACGGAATGAGAGAACACTTTCAGATTGGGGGTTCACTGCAAGCAAGACCCTGGAGTAATATTAACGCCCCTTGGTTTCGACAAGGAGAGGACGAGGGTCTCCGCGAAGTGTACGAAGCCAATGCACCTCTGATTTTGGAACCTCACAACGAGGGACCCGTTCGCTCTATTTACAATTTTCCGTTAGACAATAATGTCACACTCGTCCAACTCATGGGTTTTGCCAGTGACATTTACGCGAGAGAGCAACGAGCATTTCGTTTAAATATCGTGTTTGGCTCCATATTGCAGCACAGAGAAACGGGGCAATATCGATATTTCGTCCCTTACAACAACAACGGGATATT
This sequence comes from Fragum fragum, assembly GCA_946902895.1. Classification (NCBI taxonomy): domain Eukaryota; kingdom Metazoa; phylum Mollusca; class Bivalvia; order Cardiida; family Cardiidae; genus Fragum; species Fragum fragum. The sequence goes on from OX336374.1 coordinate 60,220,184, forward strand.
TGAGCGTCCATTTTACATATCTAAGAGAGCTGATCTTAATCGTCTTCGTTTTCGTTTACGCAGAATGGACATTCTGGCAGAACTGTTGCGACAAAGACCCGATACTAAGTGGATACCTGTTTTGGTGACCAACGTGCACTTTATCGTGTACTCAACCAACTACCCAATCGGCCAAGGTCGTTTGCCAGCATACCTTCTGAGGAAACAAAGCATATATCCGTTGGTTATTAATCGACAAACGGGTCAAGAATACACAGACAATCTGTGTGCATTTCGATGCTTGGCATTACATCAAGGATATGACATCAAATCCCTCGAAGGTCCTACATTAGATTTGTACAGAAAATGGTCCAACTATCCGGCAAGAGCTTTTAATGGCCTGCGATTTGAAGAATTCCCTGCATTTGAAGCTTTATTCAATGTGAATCTGGAAGTTTACAGCCTGATGGAAGATGGATTCGCACGATGTATCTACAAATCACGAGGCAAATACGAAACGTGCATCTATGTCAACTTGTGCGAAAATCATCTATCGTACATTCGCAATTTTGCCATGTTTGCACAGAAATACCAATGCACGACCTGTGATCGTATTTTCAAACAACCAAGTGATCTTCACCGTCATCAGCAATCTTGCGCAAATAAAACAAAGTTTGTCTACCCAGGTGGATTTTATCAAATGTCTCAATCCATATTTGAGAAACTGGAGCAGTATGATATTCACGTCCCGGAAGATGATCGCAATTTTCCGTGGTTCATTTGCTACGACTTTGAAGCTATATTGCAAAAGATCGATGAACAGCCTACGTCCATGCTTTCATGGACTCAGAAGCATGTCCCGGTCTCTGTATCCCTTTCAAGTAACGTAGACGGATACACTGATCCCTGTTGTATCGTAGAAGAAGATCAGAATGTTCTAGTGCGAAAAATGGTGGGTGTAATGAAAGATATTGCCAACAGGGTCTACGAATTGGCTGAAGAAAAGTGGGGTTGGGTATTGGAAGCCATTGACGAGCGATTGAGACAAACTGAAATCAACAACGTTATTGATGAAAACGAAAACGCTTTTCTAGACGTGGACCAAGAAGATGGAGATGACGAAGAAAGAGAAGATGGACAACATACTGATGGTGAAAAGTCTCATCCCCTTAAAAAGATATATGGTCAGTTTGAAGGATACATGTCGCAGGTTCCTGTTTTGGGCTTTAACTCTGCAAAGTATGATTTGAATTTGATTAAAAAATATATAGCAAGACATCTCAATATGCAAGACACTGAACAAAAGGGTACCTTCGTTGTCAAGAAATGTAATGCATATGCCTGTATTGCTTCGGATCAACTGAAATTTCTTGATATGTCTCAATTTCTCGCGGGTGGATCTTCGTATGCGGGTTTTTTGAAGGCTTATGGCGTTGAAGAGGCGAAAGGATTTTTTTGTTACGAATGGTTTGACAACGTCGAAAAGTTACAGTTTACATCCTTGCCAGAGCACCAAGACTTTTATAGTGCCCTGAAAGGTTGTAACATCAGCGAGGACGACTATCGATTCTGTCAGAAAGCTTGGGATGAGAATAAAATGTCAACCTTTCGCGACTTTCTCGTTTGGTACAACAACCTCGATGTAGGACCTTTCGTCATTGCTGTGGAACGGTTTCAGTCATTCTACTTTCGTAAAGGTATCGATGTCTTCAAAACTGCCATTTCAGTTCCGGGTCTAGCAAGACAACTGCTGTTCAGGTCAGCGCAAAAGCAACACGCTAACTTTGCCTTATTTGATCAAAAGAATAGCGATTTATACCAAACCATCAAACAAAACATCATAGGTGGTCCCAGCATTATCTTCCCCCGACATCACTGCGCCGGTCAAACATTTATAAGGGGACAAAAACTATGTCGTTCAATTCTTGGTTTCGACGCCAATGCCCTCTACCTTCAGGCTATCGGTCAGCCTATGCCCATCGGTCCTTTCGTACGACGGCTGCAAGTCAACGATTTCAGACCAGAAATACGTGACAAATATATGGCTGCTTATTACTGGATGGATTGGCTGATACATAAACAGGGTATCACGATTCAACATAAATTGAACACTGGACGTGAGGTGATTATTGGAAAATATCCAGTAGATGGTTATGCTCCAGCCGAAAGTCCGGAGGATAAAGCTACCGTGTTTCAGTTTCACGGCTGTTACTGGCATGGTCATCAATGTGAAGTCACCAAAGGGATTCAAGACGAGAAATGGAAAGCAACAAGACTCCTCAAGTTTAAACGCACGCTCGAGACCACAACCTTCCTGAATAGAGAACATCGCGTGATTGAAATGTGGGAATGCCAGTTTCGTCAGTATTGTCAGCAAAATCCCGCAATCTACGATTTCATCAATTCCACTCGTCCTGGTTTCTTTCAGAAATACAAAGGTAAAATCACGAAAGATGTGATCCTCGAAGGTGTTTCCAATGGAGAGTTGTTTGGCATGGTTGAAGTTGACATACATGTTCCAGGGCAATGGCCGAACCACTTTCAGCACCCATCATTGTCGCCATACCAGTACTTTGAAGAAATGTCTCCATTGTTTTGCACAACGGAGATACCATTTCATGCCATTGGCAACCACATGCAGCGCCATATTGATTCACACAACTTATCAAAGGTATCCAGACGGTTGTTGGTTGGTGGTATGAAAGGAAAGCAGATGTTAATTGCCACACCTCTTCTTCAGTGGTACCTTAATCATGGTATGCTCGTTACTGAGGTTTACCAGGTGGTGGAATTTCAAGGTCAACGATGTTTCCAAGATTTCGTTCGAGAAGTCAGCGATGCCCGCCGTCAGGGTGACGCCAACCCGGATACGGCCATTATAGCAGACTCCATGAAGGTGATTGGTAACTCTGGCTACGGTTCCCTGATTATGGACAAAACAAAACATCGTAATATACAATACGTTCAGGGTGAAAACGAGACTTGTCTCAAGGTGAACGACCCTTTATTTCGAAGGCTGGATTGTTTAGATTCCGAAGAACAATATTACGAGGTAGAAATGGCCAAACGTAAGATCAAGTTGGATTTACCCATTCAACTCAGGTATTTTATCCTCCAGTATGCGAAACTTCGCATGCTGGAATTCTACTACGATTTTATGGATGTGTATGTTGACCGAACAAATTTTGAATATTGTGAGATGGATACAGACTCAGCGTACATGGCTATATCTGGAAACTCTTTGGCAGAGGTGATCAAACCCGAAATGAAAGAAAGGTATTCAAAGGGTTTGAATGGGTTTTGTTCGGATATCGACATAGAGGCCGATGCTAATTTCCATTGGTTTCCACGTACGTGTTGTACCAAACATGCCAACTACGACAAGCGTACTCCGGGTTTGTTCAAGTTAGAATATCAGGGCGAGGAAATCATCGGGCTGTGCAGTAAAACGTATATTGTTCGAAAAACAAAGATTATCCAACCCTCGGTGACTAAACGTGTAGCGAAACGATTGTTAAGAAGGAGTCTCAAATTGAAAATGAAGCGGTGCAATCAACATGCGAGGGTTATACATGAATATAAGTTCAGTTCTAAAGGTGTGAGCAAACGTCACCTCAAAGCTCCGATGGCTAAATTTCGAAGCGTACTTAAGAACCACAAACCCCAAAGTGGTCTCAATCGAGGTTTCCGTGTTCGAGATAACTGCGTTTTTACCTACGATCAAGAGAGGCGAGGGTTTTCGTACCTGTACTGCAAGAGAAAGGTGTTGGAGGACGGAATTCATACAGAACCTTTGAATATTACATTATGCCCTGTTCCATCCACAGAAATTGATGACCAAGAACTGATTGACATGCTTGCCAATAATTTCGAAAACTAATTCTTTATAAACATGAGCTGCATAAAACGTTTGGCTTCATTACCGACATGTATCCATTTCCCGAAAGTACCTCTATTTCTGTCTCTGGAGCAACATGCAGCGGGAAAACGACGTGGGTGTTTCGTCTCTTACGTCACAAAAACGACATGTTTCTCAATCCGCCCGAACGAGTGCTTTATTGCTATGCTATCTGGCAGCCATTATTCGAAGTCATGGAGAAGGAGCTTTTATTCATTAAGTTTCGATCAGGATTGCCGAGTGACGAGGAGTTGTCTAGTTTATCTAGCGACAAAGAATGTAATCTCGTTATATTGGATGATTTGATGAGTAGTGTGACGTCATCAGCAGACATGGAAAATTTATTCGTTAAAGGGATGAGTCATCGTCATTTAAGCGTGTTGTATTTGAATCAGAACCTGTACTGTAAAGGTAAACACAGTCGAACCATAAACTTGAACACGCATATTCTAGTTTTAATGAAGAACCCGAGGGACGTGTCTCAGCTACAGTGTTTAACCCGCCAAGCCTTTTTGGGTAAAGGGTCTTTTATCATGGAAGCTTTTAAAGACGCGACGTCCAAACCTTATGGCTATTTAGTGTTGGACTTTTCACCATCGGGGGAAGAATCGCACAGAGTTAGAACCAACGTGTTCCCGGATGAAGATACAATCGTGTACCAACCCAAATAAAAGGATTTGGTTTCAGTAAATAACAAACATACATAAGTAAGTTAGAATCGAATCAACATGCAGAAATTAGTCTTGGTGCCGTATGACAGATACCAACGACTTTTAACCACACCAGATAACAACGTCGATCCAACACCAATCAGTGGGTCAAATACATCGAGTGAGGTGACTGTATCGAATGACAATCAAACCAGTAGAGATAGCGATGGATTAATTGCTCTGTTTCCGAAACCTTTGCAAGCTCGAGCGCGCGCGTTATTATTTTTTGTGCAACCTCACATTTCTTGGAACGAAAAAGGAGAAGTGACTATTTTCGGAGAGGAAATTCCAGACTCTAACATCTTCGATCTCGTAAAAGTTCAGTTAAAAGATTACAAAAACTTTCAACCATCCGGACTGAAACAGTTCGAGGTGTTATTGGAAAAGATAAACGTTCCTCGAAGTCTGCTAAAAGCTGCTAGACGACTACAAGTGGGTCAGGGAACTTCGGAACGAAACGATATCCCTCCTCCACCAGGAACACGGGCGTTAAAAGAAGACAAAAAGGATCGGAAACGCAAGGTGCGAGGACTTGCTGAGAACAAACGGGTGAAATGGCTAAAACTTTGAAGCACGAAGATTATCTCGCGAGCATATATTATGACCCAAAACATGCCGCTGCTTTCGGGGGAGTTGACAAACTATACAGAGCCGTGAGAAAAGAAGGCAAGTTTGTTCTTGGAAAAGCCAAAATAAGGAACTGGTTGTTGAAACAAGAAGACTATGCCGTACACAGAGAAGAACGCACAAAATTCAAACGTCGCAGAGTTGTTGCTCCGTACGTGGATTATCAGTGGGATGTTGATGTTGCTAACATGGAATATTACAAAAAAGACAATGACGGGTTCGCTTATTTCCTCTTGGCTATTGACATTTTGTCAAAATATGTTTGGACAGTGCCTCTTCGCACTAGAACCGGTAAAGAAATGAAAAGTGCGTTCGCGGAAATATTTGCTGGTCGTAGAAAACCCACGAACATCAGAAGTGACAAGGGGACGGAATTTGTAAATAAGAACGTAAAACAGTACTTTAAAGATGAAGGCGTGAACTACTTCGTCACTCAGAATGTAGTGAAAGCATCTTTCGCAGAGAGAGCTATCAAAACTGTCAAATCGCGAATTATTCGTTACATAACTCATTCCCAAAGTCCTCGATGGATTGACATTCTTTCGGATATTACGGCGAATTACAATAGGACTTACCATCGATCTATTAAGAGATCGCCCGCGAGTGTCAAAAGTAACGATTCCGTGGAATTATGGAAATTACAGTATTCGAATCCCAAAACCAACAAAATGGAAGCCAAATCTAAACCATACAAATTCAAAGTCGGTGATTTAGTGCGAGTATCCTTCATAAAGCGACCTTTCCAGAAAGAGTACGACGAAAGATTTTCTCGCGAGTTATTCGTGATAAATACTCGTCTAATGACCGAGAATATACCGCAGTACCGATTAAAGGATTATGCTGGAGAAATCGTCAGCGGAACCTTTTATCAGAATCAATTGATTAAAGCCTACGAACAAGAATCGTATCTCGTTGATAAGGTGATTAAATCAAGACGTCGCGGAAGGAAAAGGGAATTTCTCGTTCGATGGAAGGGATGGGCTCCTAAGTTTGACAGTTGGATTAGTGAAGAAGACTTGAAAAGTTTAAAGGACGTTGATTCGCAAACCCTAGCTTCATAGGGTTATCTCAGGTCTTGCAGAATGGTTCGAAAATTCTTGACGTTATTCGATGTACTGACACAATCTACGGATAAACAAAGAAAAGTTCTGCTGAATAGCTTAACGGAAAAGCAACTGAAAGCCGTGTTGGAAGCTATCTATAACGTCTTATTCGGTACATGCCCTATTCATAACAGAGATAAAAGGAAATTGAAATCTGAGAGTACAGTCATTCGACGTATGGTTTCAAAAGATCTCACTCCACAGCAACAGCGCCGTTTACTCAAGAAACATAGTGACTTGTTGCCGTTCTTGCTGAAGCCAGTAGTTCACATGTTCGGGAAATCATGAGTAGTGAAAAGTATATCTATGTGAATAGTGAAGAAAGCGAAATTTATTTTCCGGATAACAAAACGTTTAATTTCAAAGTTCATTTGAAATTACCGCTGTATTTGGACGGGATATGGAAAGTAGCACTCGTGCAATTTCACGCCAATGAAAAGACAAAGTCGAAATCTACCGATGGACTGTACATTTACTCTGATATTTGCGGTGAAAGCATCGTAAAAGGCGAAGAAAGACCTTTACTAAGACGTTTAGAAAAGAACAAAAAAAGTGAATGGGACTATATCATTGACAATCCTTATTACGTTCCCTTGAGAAGAAAGGAACTTCGAGAATTCAAAATATATATAGAGCGAGAAGACGACGCTGATGCATCAGAACTAGCTAAACCAGTGAGGCTGACACTCCACTTGAAACGTTATCCGTTTTATTGAAACATGAAACTTTACGTTCCTAATCCACAAACCTGGTTGGAATTCTTTCAAAAAGTGAACAGCGGAAAAAATACATTTAATCAGTCGGGCAGAGGTAGGAGACCCCGCGTGATTCCAGTCATCCAATCAAAAGACGAGGACGATAAGCCATATACCACCAAAGCGGTCTTGCCGTCTGAACAAACTGCGGCGCAGGCAAAGTCGGAGCTTGAACGGCAAGATATAAATCCCAGAGACGTTGAGAAAGCAGTTCAATCGGTCAGCGTTCATCGAGGGAAACGCAAGCGTGCAGTCGCTTCGAAAGGAATTTCTAAAAAGACGAAAGTAGAAGTTATTCGGAAGAAAGATATATTTGATCAGAAATAAATATGTCGGTGTTTAACGAACAAGAATTCAAAGAAGGACTCGTGTCTGAATTGGGACTATTTGATTTGCCGAGTACTCAAACGAGCGTGACCGAGTTTTACGACGAAGAAGTTCGACCTATATCGCAAGTGTCATCGGATGGACCACTGGAGTTCAGAATCAATGCCCAGAACTCGTTAGACTACCTAGATCTGAAAAATTCGCAGATTTACGTGAAACTGAATGTGGTAAAATCTGATGGGACTGATCTTGCGGGGGAGAAAGTGGGCCCCTCGAATTTGTTTTTGCAAAGTTTGTTTTCCACGGTTGAATTGACTTTGCAAAATAAAGCCACAATCACCTGCAATTACAATCCGTACAGAGCCTATATCCCTACGTTGCTGAAATACGGAGGTGATGCATTATCGAGTCAATTAAAGACCCAGGGATGGAGCATAGACGACAAGGATGCACCGGGTGACACGGATCCATCCGGTAATAATAGCGGCTTATACGTTAGAGCCAAATGGGTCGCTACATCGAAAACGCTAGATTTGCAAGGACCCATCTTTCATGACTTGTGTGACATGGATCGATACCTTTTGAACCAAGTGGACGTTAAAATCAAGTTCTACAGAAACCCTGCGACTTTTGCGCTCCTTGCCGCTGATAACTCAACAGAGTTTAAAATAAACATACAAGACATTTACGTCATAGCGAGGAAGGTCAGGTTGAATTCGGCAGTCAGCTATGGACAAGCCAAAATGTTAGAAAAGAACAATGCTCTTTATCCTTACACCAAAAAGGAAGTTCGTGTACAGACCATCGCCACTGGAAGTAGTTCTTTTAACTGGGAGAACGTGTTTCAGGGGAAAAAGCCAGAGAGAGTAATAGTTGGGTTCGTGAAAAGCAAGGCACTCAACGGGGACTATACGACAAATCCCTTCAATTTCGAGAATTGCGACATCACTCAAATCGCCATTTACAACGACGGTCTTCCAGTCGGGGGAAATCCGATCAAAACGAAGTTTTCCGCGACCAGCACCGCTTGCACAAGGGCCTACACAAACTTGTTGCAGAGCTTCGGTAAATGGAGACAGGATGAAGGGTTTGCCCTCGATTTAGCTCGTTTTAAAAGCGGAAGCACCTTATTCGCTTTTCAGTCGGAGCCCAACTTCTCGCATCACGGCGAGTACCTATCCTTGGTGAAGAATGGAAATTCACGCTTGGCTGTCCAGTTCGGCACAGTACTTACAGGTGAATATTTTTTATTTTTCTCGCGTGTCTGCGAAAATTGCAAAAGATTCTTTTTTTTTCACAAATGTTTATAGAAGTTTCTACCTTTTTTCATTAAAATATCGGTTATTCTTTCTTTTTTCAGAACCAATGAGCTGCATCGTATATTCGGAAGAACCGGGCTATATGGAACTTACAAACGAAAGAAGCGTTATACTTCAATCATGAATACGTCGCAGTTAGAATGCTGCATCGAGAGCGACGAAATACTGGCAGGTCGTGTCAAGGGGGTGTTTGCCTCCGACCGCATCCCTACTCGTCAATTCAAACATCCATATGGACTTATTGTGAATACGGATAAACATTTCGATCCTGGACAACACTGGTGCGCTATTTACGATAATGGACGAGGACATGTAGAATTCTTCGACAGTTATGGGAGGCCTCCCGCGGAAAATAGCGCTGTTATTTCGAGCTGGCTAAATGAAATGTCAGAATCCTTAGACTTTAACACAAAACAACTTCAAAGCAACGACTCGGCCGTGTGTGGACTTTATTGTCTTTTGTATTTGCATCAAAGACTATGTGGAATTTCCTTAGACGACTTTATTAACATGTTTAATTCGGATCTTAACGTTAATGACGAGTATATCGTTAATAAGATATCAACGGCATTTCCAGAATGTGTTTCAAAGGAATATGCTTATAATCAGACGTGTTGTTCTTTATCATCATTGCTATAAAGATTTGTATGTTTGTGAAATATGGTAAGAAAGAAAAAAAAAAAGAAAAAAGAAAGAAAGAAAAAAAAACATATATGTTGTAAATAATTTTTTTTTATATCTATGTGCGTGTGTAAAGTATTGAAGAAATACTAAAATATTACCAATGTTTTAAATAGTCGTTCATTTGTATGTGTGTACTATATATTGTAAAATAAGCTTAAAATGATAATAAAAAATGTAGTGTAGTATCTGATTGTCAATTGTTGTTCATTCCAATACCCTATGTTTACATCGATGAAATGATAATTTATGGCCATTGTTTGACGCAGTTTTCAACCATTTTCCAGTTCTTTCGAGATAACATTTCGATTAATCTCGGTCTATGTGCAGAAAATATTGAGAGAAATGAGAAAAATAATTGGTTTTCAAAAAGTTTTTTTTCTCTTTTCTGAAATTATTTTCCGAAACTATATCTACTCGAGACGTCGTAATTTGGTCTTAGTATGAAGCGGGTCAAGGTTATTTTGGAGAGAGTCGAAGAAAGGCATAAATCGTATAACGCTTTAAATCGAATGGGTGACATCTCGTGATTGTGTGGAAATTAGAAATGGTTCAATTAAAAAAAAAAAACCCGGAAAATATATTCAGTATAAAACAGAAAATATTGAGAAAAAAGGATAAATATGTATATTTCATCATTTTTCCTTTTCCTTAATGTTTTTACAAATTTCGTTCTATTACGGACGTCAAAGCTAGGTCTTAACATATACCGTCTTGGCGATTTAAAAAAAGAGACAAAAAAACAAGTTAGTTCAAAGCATACTTTAATGTGTTCCGAATATTTCTATACATAAATACTATTATTAAAAAAAGCAACTTCATTTAAAATACAATTACACAACACAGTATACTGTATGTACATCCAAAATGGTGATCAAATATTAAAAAAAGTTTTCTGGTTTCCAAGTGTAACAGTTGCATCGTCAATCGAATCATTTTAGATTTCCATGCAGAATTTTTCATGTCAGTCTCTCGCCAATCGCGACAAAAAATCTTTAGTCTATACATATTAACAAGAGCCTTGTCTTCGCAAGATGACACGGATGAATCCCATTTCCTCAGCACATCACTTTCGTCAACGATTTGTAATATCTCTTCAAAATACAAATGTAACTGTTCTTTCTTTGTAAGTGACAAGCATGTATGGTCCGTTTGTGATAAACTGTCAAGCAGGCATCCGTGACACTTCTGTTTGAAAACTTTAAACATATTATCTCTAATGGATTTCGCGTAGTAAAAGTCGAAGTAGGATTCCAATAACGTCATGTCCATATTTTTGTCCAAATTCACTATGGTATCCGCCGTTTTACCCCCTATACCTTTTGAGATTCTTCCAATACGTTCGAGCTTCAGAGATGGCAGAATCAATGTTTGGTGACAATTGTTTTAGGTTTAACCACTGCCAAATGCTTAAATCGACCCCGATGATGGTCGCCGTACCATTCACAAACTGCCTCACATCAAGAAATACGTATCCATCCTGATTGCACACTGTCGCGTAAATGTTGTCTCTTAAATAAAACTGTTTCGTATATACACAGGCAGATACGTTCAACTCCGGTTTCAATTCTACGTTCATCGTTTGGGAAGCGCAGTGTAGTCCATCTCTTTGTGCTAGGATGACAAAGCCTGGGGTTGCGCAAATTGAAACGCATATGATTACAATAGCGAACTTTTTTATGTTGCGTAGATGTTGTTTAAGAGTATTTCCTCTTATAAAAAGTTCCTCGTCTAAGCTCAAGATTTCTGAGGTAGCAGCCTCACATATCATACTCATATTGCCATCGTTTTGCTCGCATACAGAATCGGAAATTTCCTTACTCATGATTTCCGATGCGAATGGGATAACAGCTCTCAATACAATGATCAAAATCTAATAAAGTCTGTATTTTTCAATAAAATCACAATGTCATACGGAAAATGGATAGTATTCACAACATATTGTACAATACGGCCAATGTGGCGAACATGTTTCACAATGATACAAGTCTTCCATTTGGAAATGGTATTGACTACAGTTCTCATCGATAAATCCTCTAAAATTGTTTTCATTCATTTCAAGGTAGGGATTACACACAGCACAGTCTTCGCTTTCTAAAAAATTCTGGTGAAAACACAGGTCATTCTCGTGGTCTATGCTCTCGTGATCTATACAACCATCTTCCGAATCGAACAGCAAACCGCAATGACAACACATACTTTTATCTGTCATGCTGACTTTCTAACCAGTTTTTGATAAATGCAACACTGACTTGAGAATTGCACACGAGATTGAAAATATCCAATGGCAACTTAAAACACTTTGTTCCACTTCTTAATAAAATATAAATGGAACTGTTATGTTTTTTCACGACAAGAGAAAACTGTTTATTTAATGTACATATCACTTCAGAGTTCAAAATTACGACGTCAGCAAACTCCTCTGAATTCAACACATCTAACTGTCTTTGTGCCATAGTTCTGTTCGAATTATATGAACATCAATGTTTCCTATGGTCTGTTGCGCTTCAATATGGATGATGACGATAATTTGTTTGAATTCGTCGAAGACCACCCTCGTATTTTGATATTCCCTTGTTATGGTATGAAACTGCATTAGTTGGTACGTCATCCACAGTTGATTTGTGGGTTGACTTTCCGTCCAGTCCTGTTTCATTTGGAGATGTCTTCAAATACTGAAAAAAAAAATCATTTGATATAATAAAACTTCACACTGACCTTTATTTCAACGAAACAATCTTAGTCTCACATTAGGTAGATATTTAAAAAGTTACAAGACAAAGATAATAACGATAAATGATAATGAAGTGAAGCAATGTCTTACCTGACCATTTTCAAAATGCTTTGCGTAGGAATCCAAGTCATCCAAATGTTGCTTCAATATCAGAGCATCAGTCCACTTCATTGATAGACTTTTCGCTTGTGTTTTATCAAATACGCCGTTAATCCAACATTTCGAATCATCGTTGATATGTAAGTATATTTCTTCATTCCACTGATTAAGAGAAACGCTCTTTCCGTAGCCAAACTTCCCACGGACTTTCATTAAAACACCAAACTGATCGTATGTTGGTTCCATCACAATGTCTCTCTGATTTGAGCAAAATGCTGGTAATATTGTATCGCCAAGTAAGTTTGTTTGAACAAATATGAGGGATCTTTCGATTTTATATGGTTCTAGCATGATACTGCTACGCTGATTGGTGGATTTTGAATTAGATAAGAATGATTGACGATGATGTGTGATGGAATAGTCACATATGGCAATAATTAAAAGCATTCCCGCCCTTTTTCAAGTCACGTTTCGGGTCAACTCGCACCGTTGTTCTACCATGGAACATTAATCATAATGATTTCCGGGAATGGCTCATTAACTTTGACATTTCAATTAGATATGATCATGATTAATGACATACCACGCGGTTTTCAAATCTCATTGCAAGACAACTGGCGCCGTAAATGCCTTTGATGTCCGGAAACGGCTCATTAACTTTGACACTTCAATTAGATATGATCATGATTAATGACATTTTAAAGTCACGTTCCCAGACAACTGGCGCCGCAAAAGCCTTTGATGTTCGGAAACGGGTCATTAACTTTGACACTTATAATCAGATAAGACGATGATTAATGGGCTTTTGAACCCCATTATCTAGGTCAATAGTTCAGGGATGGGACTTATCTAGGTCAAGGTTAGGGCTGACCTAGATCTAGGACAGGGTCAATAAGTGCAAATGAACACGAACAACAAAGGCAGCTGGCCAGTATACTCTACTACTTGTTATATTACCTTGGTGCATAATCCAATCAAGTTAGCTTTCTTTTGCTACAACACTTACGAGTTTGAAACACATTTTCAAACCAGAATGACGTTTTGGATACAACATTTGTCTTCTCTTGTAATAAGTAAGCCTTTTTTGTACATCTATTTTCTGGAATTAATCCGTTTTAACCTATTTCCAGACGACAACATTTTAGACTGGTCCAAATTAAAAGGAGTTGCAGACAATAATTTAAAGTTTATGAATTTTAGATTTTTTTTTAATTTTCTGGATTGAAAAAACTGTGTAAAATAAAGAAAATGCTTGTAACAAGCATTTTTTTCATTTTACTCGATGTATTCCCAATTATTTTTCTTAAGAGGCGCCCAAAAGCGTCACTGTGTGAGAATAGGCTAAAACTAAAGTTTACACTTATATATCTAGGTTATCTTTTCTCACTCCATTTAACATTAAGACAGTTTACTCTCTGTCCTGTAACGATTGTCTGAATATTTGGACAGAGTTTCTTGGCCAAAGTGAAATTTATTTGTCAGTTACTGGCGTCATAAGCCTTGACTCAATATAGCTTTTATCAGTATTTCCCCTGTAAATCACTGATCGGGTAAAAACAGTTAACGTTATAAGTTATTCTGACTCTGGAAAGCTCATAACACTTGCTTATGTCACAGTGCAGTCCGTAGCGCAACATGCAGACTTCCAATATTATATCATTGGCTGTCATTGGTTCGATATCTTCCGGCGGCATAATCCTTTCCGACATTTATCTCTCACCAATGGGTGGATAATCGTAAACCTATAAGTGGGATAGCAGCTGGAGGCTAGGAAAGAAAGTGGTGGTAGTACTGGTGTGAGAAATACCAGGAACCAATTAGTAGGTGCTCAAACTGCCGCGATATGACTGAAATACTGTTAAGAGTGACGTTAAACCCCGTTCAATCGATTCAATCAATACAGAATATCAAGTCTTGATAAATGATGTCTTTGTAAATAAGAACATCAAAATATAGAGAATTTCTATTTGATAGAGAACAGATGGACAAAACAAATTGTAATTCAAGATGTAGGATCTAAGTAAAAGAATTAACAAAAAACCAATCTATTATTTTAAAAACAACGAATTTAAAGTGTAGGATTAAAGTAAAAGAAATAAAGAACAATTAGATATTTTAAAGGCATTTCAGAATTTTTCTAAATTCTTAAGAAGTAATCAAGGATTATTGTTCATGTGTATTGCCAATAATTTAATGTTTCGTTTCGACTATCAAAAAAACCGTCGTTTTGATAGGTTGAAAAAAAATTACCACAATGAACAATATTTGGAGCACTCATCTATTTTGTATGCTTTCGCACAAAATGATTCCATATAAAAAGTATCAAAATTTGTAAAGTCTATACTTTTTTTCGCTCGATGCTAATAAATTATATGAAATGAAGAGAATATTTTTGTTTTCATGGAGGTATGAACCGAAATGCCTTATCACAGATATGTATGAATCCGCTTCCCGTATTCATACAGTGTGATTAGTTTTTTCGTTTCATACCTCCATGAATAAGAATTCTCTTCGTCTCTTGAATATCTTAATAATAGTTAACAATAATATTAATACTTACTTATTCTTTCATTTCACTTAAATCCATCTTTTCCTAAGAGTTAAGACTTTCTTATTTTCTACTTAACAACTAATTGTAAACATACCAAATTAGCTTATCAGCATATGGTTTGTGTACCCCTTACAGTACTATAAGACGCCACTTGAATACCCATGTTTACAATTTTTCTGCACGAGAGAGTGCAATTTTGATAACGATAATTTTTTTTATAAAAATGTGTTTTACTTACAGTAATTTCTATAAGCCCTATAAGGTACCTTCAATGCAATTGGTACCTTTTTCCACAAACTGTATTTCACATTGTACCGCATTGTTACTGAGATAACACCGATTTCTTTATGGTACTCTTTGACATAACCCTATATTGTAGGCATTTAAAGAATTACAACCTTGAAAGTTCTAGATAGGAAAGATAGCAAAAAACATTATAAGTTGTGCAAAAATCTCACTTTCCCCAAAATGTTGGTTGGTCCTTCTTTTTGCACCAAGAGGGCGATATGATATTATCCCTTTGGATTTTTGTCTACGTAACTTAAAATCACTAAACTAAATACCAATGTTGAAAGGGAAACTTACATAAAAGAAATCATGGTGAAATTAAAATCCGCAAATTTTCGTTGATTTTCCAAAAAAACCTTTGACAGTTTTACGTCGATATATAACCGCCTCAGAAGTCTTGAAGATACATTATAACAAGATTTCCACATGAGTTCAATTGCTGATGTGATTGAAATAACGACTTACATTTTCTTGATTAGACCTGTCCACGACATGAAAGGAAAAGGTCATAACTCAAAGATGCAGAGCAATATTCAATTTGAAAGAAAATCGATGTTATTTGTCGAATAAGAAATAAATAAAATAAAAAAAACCTCTCGAAGACGAAAATCGATTCTTGTCTCCCGCACGTGCGCACGCATGCGTGCTTTCAACATTGGAAATGCTAATCCATCCCAAAACGACAAAAGTTAAGACTAGTTCAAATTGAAGGTGTCGCTGCCGAAAAAACAAAGCGGATTACAACTGAAAAAAATAGGGCCATATGAGGTAGAAAATATTGTGAGAAAAGAGGATATTGAAACAAGCAATTTCTTCTTCTCTCACGATGTTTTCAATAGCAATATTTCTTTAACGCATAAAAATGAGGGATTGTGTGGGAAAAGATTAAGCCAGAATTATTCTGATAATGTGCATTATATTTTAATCGGATCACTGATCACGCCCATTCAGCTCCAACAGGAATGACCACAAACAAAAAAAAAAGTAAAATGGTTATTTGGCGACCTAAACGTCGTAACTACAGCTACAACAACGTTCAACTCGCCAAATTCAGCGAAAGACGCCTCACATAAATGTCGCCTATATATCTCGGAGTTCAAAATTCCCTTTAGCCGCCGTCATTGCGCAGTTGGTAGCGCGACGGACTGTCAATCTAGAGGTCTCGGGTTCGATCCCCGACGGCGGCACTCATCCTTTCCGACTATTTGTCTCCCACCAATGGGTCGATAATCGTAGACCTATGTGGGATAGCAGCTGGAGGCTAGGAAAGGATGTAATGGTAGTACTGGTGTAAGAAATACCAGGAATCCATTGTTAGGTGCTCCAGCCGCCGCGATATAACTAAAAGATTGTTGAAAGCGGCGTTAAACCCCATTCAAACAAGCAAACAAAATAATTGACTGATTTGATTGATTATTGGATCGATAGCCGTATTCCGTAATTTTGTTAACATTCTAGTTAACATAAATGGGAAAAGTGGGCCTTAATCACAATTCAGGTTTAATACAAACTATCTCTTGGTTTTGCTCGTCAAATTTCTAGTGTCTATTATATTTGTCAATTGACCAATCAAAACATCCATTTAGTCCGGAATTGAACTTTATGTGATTTTTTTTGTTGGTTTGGCGACTTAAACGTCGTAAATATAGCTTATTCAAGCTTATCTCAACAACCATTTTGTTTCATAATTACATATTTCAGGCTATGGATTTTGCAAAATAACGTCGTTTAACTCATTCCTACAAAATGACGCTTTTAAACACCCAATTAGAAAAAAGTTTTCGAAAACATTGTGGAAAATGAAGAAATTGCTTGTCACAAGCAATTTCTTCATTATCCACAATGTTTTCTAACCAGAAAGATAAAAAAAAAATCTAAATTTTCATAAACTTTGAATTGCCGTATACAACTTCTTTGAATTTAAGCTGGTCTGATATTCTGTAGTGTGGTAATGGGTTAAAATCGAGACGAAACTTTCTGTCGGAGTCAGGGGGCGGGGGGCAACAAAATAAGAGGGCGGGGCCAGTCAAATGACGAAACACGGCTGTCTATAAGGAAGAACTCAAAACACATACCAAATTACGTATTAATATTGGAGGTAAACTTTGGCTGATATTTATGATGACTTTTTTTGTTGGTTTGGTGACTTAAACGTCGTTACTACTGCACTTTCTTATTAGGCTGTAGTTACGACGTTTAGGTTACCAACCAACCATTCTGACTATATATTTTGATAAATAACGCCGTTTGATATCCAAGTCGCACACCCCAAAGTCGTAGGTAAGTGGGCGGGGTCAGAGATCCGTCAATTACAAAGGTCAAATCGCTGGCAATTTCGCTTTTTGTTTGAAATTTATAAATTAATGTCATAATGATTGGGTGAAGGTCAGAATTTATCTTTTTTCAAGAAATCGATTTATAAATTCAACAAAGTTTCCCTTTTGTATGTTCGAAAAAGCCGTGATTCTGTGTGTGTCTGTGTGTGTTTGTAGTTTTATAAGGTCCCTCCGTGCTCTAGGCATATTTGGTATGGATCCCAGGCTGCAACCCACCAGCCCGTTTAAAAGACGTTTTCACATACCGATCGAAAAGGGTTGAGATTTGATGAGAAATAAGTTTCGATTCTCTTACCCAGCAAAAGGATAAATTTTGATGCCAACTTCTAAGGATGCAAGAAGCTAATTTAGCAAAATTTCGTACCCATGATGCCTGTATTATGTGATTATGCATTTAATCAAGTCTGATCATAGAGTCGCACTTTTATTCTCTCTCTTTTTTCATGATCTTTGCTATTAAATGCTATATTCGATTTCGCATTGAAATTTAGCCTTACCACTATGCCCCCCACACACACACACTCCTTTAGCTCGGCTGTTTTCGGAGAAAACCCAAGGTATTGCTATAGCCTTGTTGTCATCGTCGTCGTCGTCGTCGTTGTCGTCGTCCTCGTCGTCGTGCGAAAACTTTGACATTTTGTGATATCTCTGGTTCTACTAAAGGCATTCACTTGAAACTTGGCACACTTGTTAACTATCAAAAGAGCAACCTATACTGTCAAGGGGGATAACTCTAGATGCATTTTGTCCACTATCCAGCACCCAACTGTCGAGCGAAGTCACCCGTAGGTGGTGCTCTTGTTAATCCTACTTCTTTCATCAATTTATGTATATGTATGTGGATTTACACTTCCCCGTGTGTGTTTGCGTGCGTGATTTATTTGGTTTTTTTATATATATATTTCTCTAAAGCGTCATTTTCAAGTTTTAGTTATTTATAAATTTCTTTTCTATTGTTACATTATATCTTTTATTCGTTTATTATATATTTATTTTGTTAAAGTTTATACCCCTTCATTTTTTTATTCTCTCTCTTATCTCTTTTTTCTTGTTATCTTTACATTGTTCTATTATTTTCATATACAAAATCACCAGCCACTTAAAACAGTCTGGACAATATTCTAGTTTTTCCCAACGATGTGACAAGAGTCGTATAAATACCAAGCTCATTGACATTACAGCCGTGTTTCCGTAACGTCGCAAGGTATTTAACTCTGATTAAAAATACTATTCTCTACGTTAAGTTATCGCGCTTTGCATTCGTCGCTCCTGAAACTCAGATGGCGCTAATTCAAGATTAATTAGATCAAGCTTTTTAAGGGTTTTTTTTATTAGAACTTTAACCCATTCTCACACAATAACGGTTTTTGACGTCTCGAAGAAAAAAGATTTTGGAAAACTTTTCCGTCGTAAAATATGAGAGCATGCGTGACATTTCCAACCATTACACATATGCGCCAAGTAAAGACTCAGATTAGCCTGTGCAGCCGCACAGTCTGATCAGAGTCTTCACTCTGTGCTCTATAGATAGATACTGACCCAAAGCTTCTTTAAACAATCAGCGTATGTTCTAATTGCCCCAAATGGCTGTCCAGGTTGCTCAATGTGTGCGAGTCACGCACGTGCGAAATGGTTGGAAATGTCACGCAAAGGCTCATATCTAAAATATGCTTGTATGTGTAGCTAGGTACCTATTTTTAGATAACCAACGTAAAAGGCTACTAAAAACAGAGGTGCGTTCTTTTCGTCGAGATTCTTAAGATTCTTATTTAGATTTTTAAGAAAAGGCGTTCTTTAGACATAAGATTTTTAAGCGGCTAAATAAAAATCTTAAGAATTCTGAATGAGTAATAATGGCATAAACGAGTAGCCTTGACGAGGTCGAATATTTTTACTCAAAAGAACAAAAACCGTTCTTTGAAATGCCTCAAAATCTTATTTAACTCGACGAAAAGAACGCACCTCAGTTGTTTTGTTTTCAAGTCAAAAAGTAAATAATAGAATAAGTTACTTGTAATGTAATGGCGACGAGTATTTAGCAACAGAATTATTATATTTTTAGCTGGAACCGAGTTGTAACTTTTGAACTCAATAAACGAAACGCCCCCCCCCTCCAGTTCTCGAGTACAGAACCTGTTAATTTCAATGTCAGGACACACTGGTCTCACAATTTTCAAAATGTCACAGATTTTCAAGTAAAGTTTTTTTTCCTAAGATCTAATATTTGATTGACATTTAATTGGTAATTAGTTGGGCTTCATAAGCCCAGACTATTATTTACCAGACAGAAAAATCGCGTAGCAGAAAATTAACGTTAGATGTTGTTTATTCGTTAAAATTTAAACTATGAACTTTTGAGCTTTTCATACGTAAAAATCTTTTTTTATTGGTTTCTTGTCTAGAATCAGCCGTGGGCAGAATCGGATTTTGTTGCCATTAAAGTAGATTATTTACGTTCTAAAAAAAAATCACATAATTGAAATAATTTTTAATTGATGACTGTGTGTGTATATTTCCGTTTATTTATCGTCACTACCGTAGCACATGTTCATATGAGCAACGCCCCCAGAAGACGGTTCGTTGTTACTGAGGATAGTGCAAGGATGCAGGACGAAACTACTGAGAGTCACTTAACATATCTATAAAAGAATTCAAAATAGGTATATACAGTTTATGCAGTAAAAAAGATTTCTGGTTGATGAAGCAAATGCTGGGTTATAAACTACAATGTTTTCTCAAAATTTATCCCCCCCTTTTTTTCAGCACAATTTAATTAAAATCTGGACAAATTAAAAGGTGTACATGTCTTATTTGTCCGAGGACAAGTGATGAAAATCTGTTTTCCCACATCACTGTTTAATAAGTATCATCTATGATAGGACAAGCTGTAGGTACTGTGCAAGATAATGCCGAAGGTGTGACTTTTAACTGTTTGTTATTTTGTTGCTGTTGTACAAATTTTAGTTGATCGAATTTTTAATCTTTTTGGATAGAAAATATTTTGGATAATGAAGAAAATATTTGTAAAAGGTATTTCTTTTCATTTTATTTGTTTTCCAAAGCTTTCATCTTGAAGGGCCTAAAAACGGGATTGTGTGGGGATGTGTTAAACTTTGTCCTGGCCTCGCGGTTCATCCTAGCAAACACACGGAAAAATAATATTTCTTTTAGGAGAACAAGAGACTTCTAATAAAAACGTCTACAAAGCCACTTAATTAATAACTCTTGCTCTCCATAAGGTATGATTATTTAAGGTAGACAGAAAAATAACAAAGCTGGTTGTATGATTTGTTTGAAAGAACTATTTTTAAAAACCGAGATAATAGATTAGGTAAGGCAAACAGTAAATACCAAACGTGTCATTTCATGTCTATAAGAAAAAATGCAATAAACTGGTCAAGCGCTAGGGAAAGTAAGCTGTTTCAAAATATGTACACATTTTTATGAAGACCGAATTTTTTAAAAATAAACTTATTTAGACAAATAAATACACATCCAATTTTGTGCGTTAATAAAGTACAGTCGAATACCTATACCTCGAAGTTCAGGGGACTTACGAGAAAACTTCGACGTAGAGATAGTTCGACGTGTAGATAATCGAATTTTCCATGTACGACCAAAATGGTGGCGAAAAACCGTCGGTAAATAGGACCATAAATGACCATAAATGATTTATACTAGTATGATTATCTAGTCGAACGAAAGATATAACGACGTTGTATTTATCGTAATTTCTTTTATTAATATTACGATATTATTGTAATTTGTAGCTTAAGTTTTGTTTAGACTTCTCTTTTTTGTTGTTGTTTTGTTTGTTTTTCTTCTTCTATTATTGCTTATTCTTCGTGTCGATTGCATAGTTTGACTACATGTATTTTCTCTTTCCTGTCGAGAAACCCAAGTATCCTTCTTGATTGGTTACCGGGTTCTTCCTTTAGCGCGTCCCGTCGATCGAAGTTGCTGGCCATCCCCTTGATCGACCAGGTCCTGCGCCAAACTAGTCCTGCTTGGTGTGGGCGTAAGATGCCTTTTAATTCATTGTAAAATTCGTCTGTAACATTGTCTCCACTTCATGCAATCTTTCAAATTATCAGATCGTAGAAAACAATCAAACAAAATCAAGTTAGCAATCGATATCCGATACTGTAACGCACCTATCTCCTTAAATGCGTTGACACGTCGAAATGTGTGAAAAACTTAGTTGATTGCAAAAATCGACCTTTGTGAATAAGGTTCGTCTTAAAGAGGTGTGAATATGTGCAAACAATAGTGATGGGACTTTGCAATATTCGACGTAGGGGTAGTTTACGAGATATAGAGAACGACGTATGGAGGTTCAAATACATAGAACTAAAGAGTAATAAGATCGGGACTTTAGAATAACTTCGACGTAGAGAGAACTTCGGCTAAGGGACGTTCGAGGTAAAGGTATTCGACTGTAATCAAAAAAGTAAGAAAAAATGTGTATCACAATGTAAAGGAAAATGTTATAGTCACATGGTCTAAATCAGATAAAACTCGTGACTATCGTGTCCGATTCCTTACACGGTAATTGTTTTCTACCCTATGCCTGTACACTTTATGTCAGTCATTGTCATTTTACAGCTCTAAAATTTCAAATATCTGGATCATAGTTTTTTTTTCTGAAATTCTAGTGATTTGAATAAGTATGGACTTTCCAATAAAAAAGCGCATTTTTATAATAATAGTAATAATAATATTCATATTTAGAAAAGGTAACAAGTTCAGATAAATATAAACACATCTTATTTTCGTCATGACCTTCATATCAACAGACACACAAACACACACACACAGAGACAGTCAAACACACATTTCACCTAGAGCTCTCTTCCTCTCATTATCGCTATGTCTGTCAGTCTGTTTCTCTCTCTCAAAACACCCCCCCCCATTAAACAAAAGTAACTTATTAAAGATTAAGCAAATATTCGTGTATGACATTCAAACAGACAGGTACAGATACCCGCATATGTGCATTTATATTATAATTATACCTTCTACATAAAATGGTTATAATCTAGAAACATTTATAGAAAAACAAAACTGTGTTAACTTCTTCTTGAAAGTATTGAGTTTAAGTTAAACCTTCATCCTCTTGTTATTTCATCGAATCTATTTCATAAAAAATATGTATATAATAAATGGAATTTTCATGTTACGACAACGATACAACATCTTGTATTTGCTTCTCGCTACGGAGAAAAGTTTGGTTGGTTTTATTTTATGAATGTAGATGGTGCATGAAAATTGTACAAGTGATGTTGCTTTTCCAGCTGTGTATGTTTGTCCTTTCACTAGTTAAAACCCACACATTTTACATTTTGGGAACTAAGAATGTATTAAAATGCGACAAAAAACAAAAAGAAATAGCCTATATATTTGGTATCGATATCCTATGATTCTCAGCTCTGTGAAGCCATTTTTTCAGAATACATAAACTGTTTGTATTAAGACTTCTGTTATTCTTAAAATTCCATCTACTTTTAGCGAAACATGTTGAAAATTTAAGAATTGAGAACTAGAAAAGCTTTTTTAACAAAATCATATTTAAGGCACCTTTAAAGTAAAAAAAGAAATCCTTTTTTATTTTGTAAGTGCGCGTGTGTTCGATATAAATGTATGGAAACGATTTATAAGGTTAGAATTTGGCGGAAACGCGTGACTAAACGAATATAGAATTTTGTGAACTGTCTGTTAACCCGTTCCAAACAATGACACTTTTTGATGCCCCACAAAAAAAAAAAAAAAAATGAAAAACGAAGAAACAGCTTGTTACAAACATTTTCTTCATTATCCTCATTGTTTTTTACCTCATAATACAGAGATTTTTGAATTTTCATCCACAAAAGATTATTTTCTGCAACTTATTTGAACTAGAACCAGTCTAAAATTTTGTCGTTTTGTTATTGGTGAATCATTTCATTAGGGTGTCGTTTAACCCACACCCAGACAACAAAATTTTAGAATGGTCCAAATTGAAAGAAGCTGCAGACGACAATTTCAAGTTGATGGAATTTCATTTTTCTTCTTTTTTAATGTCATTTTCCTCAATGTTTTCCAACGCCTTTTTCTTGAGGGGCGTAAAAAGAAAGGATTGTATGGGGACGGTTAAACATTTCCATGTTAACTAGCGGAGACTTGAACAGAATGGTCAACCCAATAAACAAAAGACTAAAAAATATTTAAATCATTGTAGGGCTTTTGCTACAAGCAAATTCTTCTTGTACATATTCTTTAATTAACATACGATTTAAATTGTCATCTACAACTTTTCAAAATTTGGAAAAATCCGAATTTTGTCGTTAGGTTATAAGTTGATTCAATTATTGTTAGTTATGCTATTTTCGCAGAAAACCCTAGGTATTGTTTAGGCTAGGCCGTCGTTTACAACCTCGTCTGCGTCTGCGTCTGCGTCATCGACCAAAAACTTCGACATTTTGAAATATATCATATTATTGAACGCCTTCACTTGAAACATGGAATATATATTTCTATCAAAAGAGCAATCTAAAGCCAAAAGGGGGGGGGGTAACTTTAGATATATATTTTATCCTTTCATGTTTAATCCTTGTTTTTTACGTCCCAGTACATTGAGAAAATGTTGTAAAAAAAGAAGAAATTGCTTGTAACTAGGAATTTCTTCTTTAACAACACTATTTTCTACCCTACTAAATGGTTAGTTTTCAAATTACATCCACTATCAAGTTTTGTCCCCAAAACCTTTGAATTTGGACAGGTCTAAAATTTTGCAAAACAGAAAATGGTTAATCGAATAATGCCATTTTTTAACTTAGAAATTCTACACACCATCAAGCACCTGAATGGCCGAGCTGGCGGGGGTATTGTATTAGAGTAAATCTAAATAATTCGTGCAAGTTTAGATGTAGGTGGACTAACTCATAGTTACAACAACAACAACAAAGGATCGTGAGATTTTAATCCACAAGCATTTTCAATAATTTTATTGTAAGATAAATTTCATATCACAAATAGCTCGAAACTTGATACGTATTATTTAGTGGCTCGAAATTAGGCTGGCACACAAATTATAAGTATAGAGCTGCAGATTCGATAACCTCGGGATTGCAGGTTCTATCCATAGGCGGACCAATCAAACAACATATCTTTCTTTTGGACGAGTAATTAACCTATGACAACACAACAAAATTACAGATTGTTCCAAATAGACGACAAAATTTAGTTGGTGAAAGTAGTAATGGGCGGCAATATGGGACCCAAATTTTGGGTCCCATATTGCCGCCCAGAAGGGTCCCAGGATGCCGCCCGGGCGGCAATATGGGACCCAAAATTTTGGTCCCATATTGCCGCCCAGAAGGGTCGCAGGATGCCGGCCGGACAGCACATATGCAATACTAGATATGTGCGACTCTTCACCTTCTTCAGTGAGCACATACTAGTTTTGCTAATGTGCTCACGGAACGCCACCGAAGAAGAAGAAGAATCACGAGATATGGGTGCTTCCACGGTCCGCGCTCAACATGAAACATGACGTCATTGAAATAGTGATGACGTGATTTCTTACTATATGACGCGCAATCGTTAGTGGACTTATGTTTACATGAGAAATGTGTATTTAGACTTTTGTCGGGTATTATGCATGCACACTTAATCTTTTTGCGGGGTATCATGTTTTGAAATACTCTTTTTGTAAGAAGTGTGGACTTAGTCTTTTTGTGAAATGTGCGAATGCATTGTGATAAAAGGACTTTGACAATTTTTGCGAAATGAATATTTCTTGGTGGTTGGGTGGTCCTGAAAAGGACCGTTTTTGTTGATGGAAAGTCTCATCAGAAGTGGCTACATCCAAAACGTGCATCACAAATTGGGCAGTGTCTTTTCATCCTTCTCTTTATGGTTAATGTTTTACCATTCCAGTCAACTCTTCTCTTAAGTTCACTACCCAAGTAAATGACATCAGGCAGATCATTTGGTCGTGTCTGCTCGATGACATTAGCTTGTGGAGAAATGATTTGAGTTTCTCTAATCATTCCTTGCACACGGGAAAGACGATGTGCAATGTCCAGCAGATCCTTGGCTATATCTGTGAGCTCTCTACGAATCGTTTCCATGATGAAAGAATGTAAAATGATTAAGTGAACACGGCGTATTTATAGCGAAGGCGCGGACCTTGCCGGAGGCACCCTCGAGGTGATTTGTAAAAATGGACGTTTTGATGTAAAGTTGTGTTTTCTCCAAGCATGAAAACGGGGTATTATAGCCTGTCTTTATCATGAAAACAATTCTTTTACCTTTACCATGAATATTCAAGGAAAGGTTGGGAAAATAAATAAAAACAAAAAACACCAATGATTCATTTTCTATGTTTTATTGAACTATGAACTGGAAACTGAGAACAAAAACATGAACATATTTACAATAAGATGATATTTACATAATACAATGTCTATAGAATTCTGTGAAATGTCTGTATGAACCACGATGCAACAATATGATCATTCCTGTTGAGATTCTGTGTACCAAATGTCTTTCTGAGAAGTTTCTGTAACTTAAATCCTCTTGATGTTCCATCCAGGGCAAAGATGCAGTATTGTCCACAAACTCTTCCATGTCTACTCTGAATCGCCTGTTTATTGTAAGTCCAAGAACATGAATTATTTCGGATGAAATGTAATATTTCCTTTTCAAGTGGTGGGAGACCATAAGAGTCAAAGTAGATTGCTTTTCCATCTGGATAAAATATGACTGCTACCCAATGTTCTCCTGATTTATCTGATCCTGCTGTATTAATGATGTATGCCTTTACATGTGAAGGCTTTTGTTTTGGTAGCAAGTCTTTAGCACATACTCTTGCTTGAAGTCTTTTTACCCATATTCCATGATCCAACACATGTTTTATTTCACCAGTGTACATTGTTATTTCCAGGACTCTTTCACTTTCTCACACCAACGGTTTAGCCAACTATCAGTGAATCCAAACAGAATGTTCTTTTTTATACTTTGCCATAACCGATAGGCTTCTACGGATTCCTGCTCGTTGAGTTTTAATTCTTCAAGTTGTGGATACCATGTTTCCATGATCTTGTAGGGGTTTACGTTTATCATTGCTCGTTCAATAAACAAGTCTGTATGTTCTTCCCTATTCATGAATAAGCAGACAGGATGCTCTATTTGACTAGGATGATCTATCTGACATCCATTACAGCTATTATGGACTTCTTCAATGATAAGTTCCTGCAGCTGATTCACCATACACTTCTGTAAACTGTTGTGAATGTCATTTTTGCGTACTGTTTCATGCTTTGATGAATATTTCACTTTTTCTGCTTCTTCCCTCAGTTTAATTGCATACTGGTAACCAAGCATGATTTTAATAATCCGTGATAACTTCTCTGAGACTGTTGATTTCGATTTGATTATCGAATTCAGCAAACACAATAACGTTGATGACTCTTGCAAGGTCGCCTGCAAACTGAAGCTCTATTCTCAACCCTCCGGTTTTTATAGGATGTAGCTGACCTTCTTCACTGCCTTGATCTGGTGTAAGATCAAACCCCCACAGTGCAAATCCAGCATCATATTCCTCTTTTGTTATACCAAACGATTTGTCAGCTCCAATGGATTTGGTGGCATTGAACAAAGATAAATATGATCTCAGTGTAAGTCCTTTTGTGAAGTCGGGTTGAAACGGTTTACCATGAATACTGTGACCGTTGCATGATAAACCTATCTTTGTTACGTTGAAATGGGTGAAGTTGAATGGATTTGATGTATAACTTCCATTAAAGGCTCCATTTGTTACCATTCCAATGAAAATACGTTTAGGTAACTGTCCTTGGAATAGATGATCTTCCACTTTAGATCGAGTACCGTCTGTGATAGAGAATGTTTTAACTTCTACTCTACGAATAGGAATTCTCATGTTGTTCTGTGCAATAAGTTGATTCAGGTTATTTGCAACGACTGGCGACAGTTCAACATTCCTCACGTGGAAACTAACTGTTTCAAACTGGATCTTCACTCTTGGTGCACCTGTATGTCCCGTTATGCAGAATTCTGGTCGTGCTTTGTTTAATCTAAGTCGGATTTCTACTCCATTAGGAAGATATTTTTCCTGGAGAAAGACATCTAGATGAAGACGTCCAAATAATTCCACAGTCTTGCTTTCTGAAATAACAGCATTTCGTGCTTTTAACCCATCATTATCTCCATCGATTTGAAGAGCATTCATATATCCTGCCGTGTCTTTAATCCAGAGTTCTCCTGCTTTTAAATGGGTATCTTTGCTCTCTGGACTATATGACAGAAGGTTTTCAATGTAGGCTCTGTAGGGATAATTGTCACTTCCACTGGTTACTAATTTGTTATTCAGGTACAGATCAATGTTGCTGAACATGCTATGTAAGAAATTATTGACTGGTGCAATATTGGCATCACCTCCTAAAGGTGAACCGTCTGCTGCTTGAACAATCTTGAATTTCACATACAAATAGGACTGTGATAAGTCTGTCCAAAATTCTGTTTGTGGTGGAATCATAAACTCTATTGGTGAATCATTTGCAATTGATGAAACAGGATAATGTTCAACCCATTGTGTTTCCTGCATGCTTGTCATGGTTGGTGGTACTGATGTTACATCCAATTCGGTTTTACTGCATTCACATGATCCACTTTGCATCATTTTTTCTGACTGATGTTTTGAACTCAAGAATTCAATCAAAGAATTTAATCAAAAATGTCTATTGGTCTAGCTGACTTAACTCTGTGCTTTTTCGATGTGATCTTACCACGATGAGAACGTGAATGAGACTGATGGGGTTTGGTGGATTCTTTTTTATTTATACTAGAAAGCAATCTTTTTGTCAAATGTTTCAAGGATTGTTTTCCCCGTGACTTGAGAACTTTTTTAGGATTTTTACGATGCAACAAAATATCTTGTGCTATTCCTATTCCTTGTTTGATACCTTCATCTTTTAAGGCATTCATTCCTGATTTTACCATAGGTTTTATCAATGGTGTTACTGTTCGTAAGGCCGATTTAAACAAAGATCCTAATCCAAAGCCATACTGATGTCTTACACCTTTATAAACAGGAATCATTTTTTTTATTTTTAAAAATTAGTTTGTATCACGTTTACGAAAATGCAGCTTTACTATTGTCTTGCCAATGACAAAATGAATAGGATGACCAGAATCTCCTGTTATATTAATGTGAATAAAATCAACATCTGATTTTGATACTGGAAAGTAGTGTGGAGATATAATTTCATGATTGATATGTTGACTTCCATTATTATTTTCAATGGAATTAGATGCTTTGAATGGAACAACTCGAAGGATTGGTGCTAATGTATCACCAACAATGGAATGTTCAACAATGTCAGAATATACAAACAAATGATTATATCCTGCATCAATGTTTGGTGAATATTTAAACATTTCAAAAACACTTTTGCCTTTGAAAATGGTTCTCCCATTAAAAATAGGATCTCCACCAAGTTTTTGAAATAATGAAGGATTGAATTTTATTCCTGTTTTTGTTATGTTGAAAAATTCAAACTTTGGACGTTTTGATGATTCAGAGTATGAAATATGAATACTTGCTCCTTTAGCATGAAGAGCTTTTCCAATTTCATTATCAATACATTCATTGATTACATCAAAAACATGAGATGGTGAACTGTAGGATCCTGGTGAAAAGTGGAATTTAAGTGCCCACTTCACCGCTATTCCATGTGAATTGGAATCTACGACACTGAATTCCAATGGGTCACCTTTTCTCTTTTTTTCATCAGATATTCTTTTGAATATTTCAGCATCTGCAGTGATGATATCGAATCTAGTTTCTTCTTCACTTATGTTTAAGAATTGACTTGGTGTTATCAATTGTGTTAATCCAACTTCCCAAGTTTCCTTATCAATATGTACAGTTTTGGGTAACTTTACCTTGAAACAACATTGAGTGTTAGTTGGAAAATAGTTCAAAGAACTATCACTTGGAAGTGTTATGTAAAAGGAATTCATTTTTTTTACCATCAATGAAATCAAAAGCTGATTGTTTGTTCTGTTTTGTGAATTTTAGTCCTGGAGATGGTAAAATGTAGCCAAGAGAACTACTGAGAAGAATCAACCACAATTCACGATTATCACTTTGTATACTTAAATGTACTATAGATGTAGCAATGATTGCGTAAATGACTATAATTTGTGAAACATAAGTAAACTGGTTTTTAGGAACACGATTTCCAAAACATGTAAATGGAGTTGATTGACTAACACTATCACCGCCAGCTTCTAACTGTGAATGCATGTTGAATGATAATGTCTTTTATAATATGTTATATATTATGAAAATTCACAATAGAGAGGATTCTGGTATCCAACTTTGAAACTTTTTGGGGTATCCTTTCCAATTTACTTTGATTTCTTTTATTAACTTTTTACCCTCACGTCTTGTACGTTTATCAAGAACTGAATCTATTTCATAAACTTCATTATCTTTTATAAGTTGTAATTCCTGTTCATAAAATGATCCAAGGATAGGCTCATCTGCTAAATCTTTTATTTTGTATGTAATTGGAGATGTTTTTGAATTGACATGTGTGATTTCAAATAATTCTTGTGTCCAGTTTGGAAGATATCCTTTTTCAAATGTATGTTTTGTTTTATTGATACGTACACGATCACCTTTCTTAAGTTGTGCTCTTTTTGAACTTTTTTTGTTCAAACTTTTTTTGTTCAAACTTTTTGCAGAACTTTTTTTGTTCAAACTTTTTTTGTTTTTCACTTTTGAATACAAGTTTTCTGAAATTTCTGCTTCATTAAAAAGATTTACATCTGAAGGATTTGCTTTTATACTTCGATGAAAAGAATTGTTATAATTATGCACAAACTTTTGAAGAACATCAATGTATCTTCGTGATTTTTCATGAGTAAAATATTTCCACATTCTTGTTTTTAATGTGCGTTGAAATCTTTCAACAACACTTGCTTTCGTTTCTGGATTATCTGTTGTGAAAAAATGAATCTTTTTCTTTTTTAAAAACTTTTGAAAGTCTTGGTTTTTGAACTCACTTCCTTTATCTGTCTGTAATGATAAAGGTTTTCTTGTTTTAAGAATAGGTTGAAATGCACTGATCAACGTTTTCCCCATTTTATTCTTGATAGGTATTACCCATGCATATTTCGAAAAAACATCAATGATACAAAGTAAATATCTAAAACCGTTATTTTCCTTTGTATACTGTTGCATGTCTGCTAAATCAGCTTGCCATTGATGATCAATTCCTGCCACAATTGTTTTTCGTCTTCGAAATTTACGTCGAATAGGTTTATGTAAGGTGTATGTTGATTCACCTTGTAACCATTTCTTAACATCTTGATATGATATTTTCTTCAAAATAGCTTTTGCTGCTTGATGTAAATTTTTAATACTTGAATAGGCAACTTTATTTTTACCTAAATCATAATATAATTTTCTCAGTACTGCGTCTTTAGACTTTTGCTTCAATATGCTTCCCATGACTGAAGACTTTTAGGAGTGTCTTCTTTTTTTATATCAAAAAGTTTTTGAGTATAGAAATCTTTTCTTTTTTCTTTTTCTTTAGTGCTTGTGTATGGTGACATTTTTCTTAAATGACTCAATGTTTTTTTCCTAATAGTTTTCATTTTTGGACTTTAAAAAGATCTACTTAAAGATCTACTCAAAGGACTTTTGATGGGAGTACTAAAACTTATTTCTGAATCACTAGATTCGCTGTCAGGATAGTGTTTTTGCATCCATTGCCATCTTGATAAGTTCCCAATCACTTCTTGTGGAACATTACTTTCATGTAAAGCTTTAGAGAACACTTGCCATCCTTTAGGTTCAATTCCTTTTCTCTTACGCAAGGAATCGTTGATGAGATCAATAATATTTGAACCAGGGATAGGTTTTCCTTTGTATGTTACAATGCCTTGAGTATCCCATGATATGTTATCATTATCTCTAAGAATATTCAACAAAAGTTTTGCTTTCTTTTGCATGGTTTGTGGTACACTTTCTAGGATACGTTCATGCAACGAAACTGATTTTGAATTTGAAACTGGTTCTGGATTTTTCGATTGGTTTAATGTTGGATTCTTCACTTTTTCAAATGAATTTTGTAATTTAAATAATGTTTCACCATATTTTTGTGTTTTTTCTGATTCAGAGAGGTCAGCTCTTTCTAATGTATTTTTCATATCTTTATGAAGATGTGCAACATTTTCAATTTGTGGATTCTGTGGTAAAATAGGATTTTGACTTTTTTCTTCTCTCCATTGTTTTATATCATCTAGTACTTGAAAAGGTACAATAACCATTTTCCTTACTGACATCTTTATCCTAAGATTATAAAGATTTGCTTACAAAGAACTATAAAGCTTTCAATGCACCACCGATACCTCCAATGACAGCTTTACCTAATAATGGTATTAATGCAGGTCCTAATAATGGAAGAAATCCACCTTTTTGATTCAAAATACGTTTCTTCTTTTTCACAGACACTGATTTTGAAGCTAGATTTCGAAGATGTTGACGGTTTGGATACAACTTCTTCTTCTGACCATCTGTTAGGTGTACATTCCCTTTTAAAACATTGTGACAACATTCTGATATACATCTTATCACTGGAGATGATAATTCTTTCATCAACTTTTTTCTTAATTTTGGTGAAGATTTCATTAGTGTCATCACCATATGTCCATGTTTCCTAATTAAAGGAGCCTTTTTAAGCCTTTTCGCCATGTTATCCTTTCTTATGTTGAAACACAAATGATACAAATCATGGTATGACCAAAGTATTTATTTACTTAAAAACTTTTCTCGTAATGCCGAAAGTGCAATTCTAGCAGGTGAAGACACTTTATTCATATCTAGACTTGTTAAGGGTGAAAATGGTGCAGTTTCATAATTTGCTTTCTCCATTAACGGACTGGATGGGTGCATTTCATTGTATTCTTGTATCAACTTTTTTCTTTCTTTGTCTGCTTTACGATATTCTTTCATTGATGATGGTGTTAAAGACAGTGACGAAATAGGTTGAAATGTTAATTGTTTCCTAGATGTTGTTGGAGTGATGAAAGACTTAAATTTCTTTTGGAAATTCATAAGTCGTTTTCTTAATATTTGCTGACGTGATTTTGGCATTCGTTGTGGTTCAATATAATCATCATCAGAACTTGAAATAGGAGTTGAAAAACGTACAGATGAATTCGGAGTCATAGAACTTGAAAGAAATGAATGTGGTGATAATTGTATTGGTGTTTGTGGTGATCGAGGTGAGCTCATTACAATGGGTGAAAGTCTGGGTGTAACACTAGGTGTAGCACTAGGTGTAGCACTAGGTGTAACACTGGGTGAAAGACTTGTCCTTATACTTGGTGAAAGACTTTTCCTAGACGAAATCTTGTGTGGTCTTTGCATTGTAACAAATTTTTCATTTATTTTTATTGGACGTTTCTTTTTCTTTGGAGATTTCACAGATCTTTTCTTTGGAGATTTTCTTTTTGAAGATTTTCTATCATCGCCAAATTTTTTCTTTGGAGATTTCACAGATTTTTTCTTTGGCGATTTTCTCTTTGGAGATTTTCTATCATCGCCAAATTTTCTTGCAGTTTTTTCACCATCCCATCTTAAAAGACTTCTGATTATAACACCACCAAGGAATCCACCACCACCAGGTTTCAATATGATTTTACGTTTAATTTGTTCATCAATGTTTGGATCTGCAAGTCTTGCTACATCCTCTTTATGTTTATTCATATATGTAATAGTTTGCTTTGGTAGCTTTATCCTATTTTCAATGATATTTTGTGCTGCCAAAGAAAACCATTTTAATATCTCCTTTAACCCTGCATTCAATAATGCTTCTCTTTCATACTTATTTGTTTGCCTACTTAAATTTTGTAAGGCATGGATCACTGCTGGGGATGATCTTGGTAAAGCCATGTTCACTCAATGACATTAAACATGAAACTGGACTTAGATGACCACAAGTTCATCCATTTATACAGGGGAATAAATAATTGGACCTTGATCTTCATTCTTTGTATACCATCGATGGAAAATATCAGTTCTTAATCTCAACCCTTTATCTGTGTGAGAATGAAAATCAATGACCAAATAACCATGATGCATTGATGTTGCATCATTGTAGGCAGGAATCAAATGTTGGGCCTGCATTTGATTTGCTAAAGTTTTTATCTGGTTATTATCACGTTCATTGCGGAAAAGTATCATGTATCTGGAATTCAAACTTATGGTTCTACTTGACTTAGACTGTGAAAACATGTTTTGTGTAATATAAATTACACTTGCATTTCGGTGATGACCTTTTCTTGTGAACCATAGTTTGATTTTTTCTTCATCTTTGTCACCTAACATATCATCAAATACGACTAGGTGAGGTATCGATGTATCACTAACAATTTCATTTTCATCTTCAGGTATCCCATCGATGAATTTAATGAAATTAAACTTCTCTTTCATGATACTGTAGGCATTTTGCCATTCTTTATAACACCAAATGACTTTCTTTGGTGGAATGTCAAACAAGTCTTCACGATAATCAATCAGTTTATGCACGAATTCTGTTTTACCACATCCACTTGGGCCAGAGATGTAAATATTACATGGATGGTGAAATAAGAGGGATAAAACATCCACATCCATATCTTTATTGTTCAGAGGGTAAGAATAAAATGACAAAGATGCATTCATGTTTATAACTTTTATTCAAACATTTTTATTCAAACATTTTTTTCATGTAACATATTTACATTTTTTTTAAAAAAAGTTTTTTTAAAAAAGTTTTTTTATTTTTTAAAAAACTTTTTTATTTTTTTAAAAACTTTTTTACTTTTTTAAAAAAGTTTTTTTAAAAAAATAAAAAAGTTTTTAAAAAAATACAAAAAACTTTTTTATTTTTTACATTTAACTTTTTTTACATTTAACTTTTTTTACATTTAACATTTTTTCACATTCAAATATTTTCACAATCAACATTTTTACAATCAAATATTTACATTTAAATAATGTCTTTTTTCACAATCATAGAAAAGATGAAACATGTTTTTTATTCCTGATGATCATATCCACCTCTACGTTGATTAAGCCATGACCAATATGATTCCAATTGAGATTTGGAAAGTAAGATGATTGTCTTTCCGACTTCACGATTCCCAAGTTCATATGGAAAGAAAAATGTACATTCTACTCCAACCACTTTTTGATAAGTTAATTCAACAAGAGGAAATACTAATGTTGATAAAGTAGTAGCACAAACTATTTTCCTTGACACATCTCTGTCGAAGACAATGAAACCGTTTATACCATCTACTTCTTCAAGAGATGATGTGATAGTTGAATAATGTGTTGTTCTAATTTTTTTGTATACTACATAAAAATTGAACTGTTTGCACTTTCTTTTAAGTCTCTCAGTGAAACTCTCACATGTTCTCCCATTTATCATCTTCGTGTGAAATGTCCACTGATATGTATCCCTATCCCAAAAGTAGAATTCATGATGTAAGGCAGCTGTCATTGATTGTATTTCTCTTTCATGTAACTGTGTACCATCAATCATTTCCTGAATAAAACTTCTCATTCTATACATCTCGATTGCAGGTTTTCCTCTCCTTATTCCATTTCGCATCTTTTTTATCCACATGGAAACAGAAACCATTTTCATCTCCTCTTTCACATCTTTATCTAAAGTATGATTACCAATGAATATTCTGTAGATCTTTTCACGCAACTCAATTGGAAGTGGTAATTGATCAGGTATCATCTTGGAATTCACCGTTGATACATAGTATAGAATAGATGCAATAAATGTTATCATCTTACATTTTTGTCTCCATTTCAGATGTGTGATTCTCTAACAGTTCCAATAAACGTTTTATCTCTATTTCCATGTCATGTTTCATTTGTCTTCGTTTGATGAAATCACTTGTCAAACATAGTATTAAATGCACTACAACAAACATCGTTTCATCTCTTCTTTACAATATTCAATGATGCAATAACATTTTACATTAACAATGATACAAATTAATCTTTCAAAAGCAATGTACACTGTTCAGCTTGTTCACAAGGAATGACTTGTTATAATTCTGAACTCAATTTATACCCTCACTCTAGCATGACCAAATGGAACAGTATCTGTTTCATTGATCATGACTCTCTTTGTATACACTGATCTAAATGTTTTTGTTTGGGGTTCACTGGTGACTTTCGTATCCCTATGTCTTCTGATTCTACAATCATAGGTTATCTTAATTTCTGTGGTTCGATCTTGCATACATTTTGTAAATGCATCAAAATTGACTAATTTGGAAGTTTTATAGTCTAAGGTTATTCCTTTTACCTTGCATTTACTCTCAATATCACCCTTCTCTGTGACCATTTCATATGCATAGTTCTTAGGACCTAGACCCCTGAATTTAATAATTTTGGAGTTTGGCTCTTCATCAGTCCATTTCCCTAATCTACTATTAATGATAGGTGGATTCCATAGCTTTGGGTCATGAATGTACATACAACTATCAGTGTCAAAGTATAACACTCTATCATTTAGTTTCTCAAGAATACTGTACAATTCAAGTCTTGCATAGGCCGTAACGTATGAACCTACAATGACATTGGCTGTGCCATGAGTCTCAACATGATCTAACTTTGATTCATAATTGACAAGAATGAATGGACATTCCTCATCAAATATTTCTACATGCTTCACAATATAATTTGGATTGTTGACCAATTCAAAGTACTTGGACGGTTCAGCTATGTACTCTGACTGGGTCAACACCTCTCTTTGAGCAAGTTTTCCCCAAAGACAATTTAACATGATCTTTGCAAAAGCTCTTCTACCTTTATTTTTCTTTATCATTTTTGGATCGAGACAGACTCCTTCATCTCTGTGGTAATCCTGAATGAATGTATCTTTGTCAGATTGGGTTTTACACCATTCAGGATAACCACTAGCTTCTTGTTTGATTTTTAGAAAGTTATCAACATACCCTTTGAAGAAATTGTTGGAGAGAGATCTAAAGTGCCAAACTTCGTAAACATGAAGTAAACGATAACCACAGTCCAAAGCCTTAAACAGTTCAACTGTGACCCATGTCCCTATTAGAGCTCTCTGATTTTCATTATGAGAACAGGTTTGTGAACCGTTTTCTGCACAAGTTCTACATAGTGGAAACATCATTTTGTTATTACAGTGCACAGGCAGAATAGGGTGAAGTAGATTTTCAGGAGGTAAGACCTTACATTTAACAAGACCTTCATACTGACGTATGTTTTGGATGTCAATGCTTTCACTTGTCAACACTTTTGGATGTCCTACAGGATAGGATTTGTATTTGCACACATAAGGGTACAAAGAGCAAATATCAATATATTTGATTTCTTTCTCACTGGATTCATCTATCTCGTGAGAAATCTTGACTGCATTACACCGCCCACCAAACAGACCATCCCTTGGATCTATTGGGTCGGAGTATGGGAAAATATCATTGATAACTTTGCGATAATTCTTATCTTTTTTGACTCTTGCATCGAATTCATGTTCCCAGATGTATTCAACTTTATAACCTCTTCGCTTCAATTCGTTAAGGCGTGACATTGTACCTTCATACAGAGATTGCATTGAAAGTCCATTGATTGGAGAGGTTTGTGAACGATCATGGTAGCATACTGGACACCCATGATAGAGATCACCAAGAAATTCATACACTGTATTGGTTTCAGCATGAAAACCATCAACAGTATAAGGACCAATTTCATGTTCACCCCCGTTCCTAGCATGTTGGATAAAAAACCCCTTTTCATTTGCAATACTTTGAATCCATCGAATAGCTTTTATTGAGAACCGACGTCTGGAGGAATCTTTACTTGAAATGATTGCAATCTGACCTTTAGGTAAATATCTACTACGCCACACCTTGTTGCATGCATCCGCTATTGTAATAGCTTCAAGTAAGGGGTCAATACCTCCATACTCAAGGAACACTTTCCTGAAATGTCCACATCCTCTTCTAAGGATATCGACATCTGAGCGACAGTATGCTTCCATTTCTTTTTGAAAATTAAATGTTTCTTTGTTTCTGACCTTTACATTGTACCATTCCATGAATTCTTTCCTAAGTTCTGAAGACATAGAGTCACACATGTAATAAGAAGCATCGAGATATGGACCATTGTATTCCCAATACTGGTCAGTGTTTGCAAGATGGGGAAAGAAACCCTTTTTCATTTCTTCAAGACCAAATGTATCGGGGAATTTTCCAAGTCTAAAGTTCATGAAGTTGAAGGAGTCAATCAAACGGACCCCATTCAACTCTAATTTCATGATATTGTTACCATTCATGATCAGGGAAGGAGGTTGATTTCCAATTCTAATTATTTCGTTCAAGATGAATTGGGCATCGTACCCTTTTGCATTGTGAGCAATAGCAGTCATCCCTTTATGTTGTTCTGAGAAGAGCCAGTTACAAAAATCATTGAGTGTACTTTCACCCTGAAAAATGACCTCTCTCCCTTCAGCAAATTCACTGCATGTTGAACAATGAAAATCAAGTGACTTATCTATACATTCATCACATGCTCTCTGTGCAATACAATAATTTGGAATATGAATTCCAGTATCTTGCTTGCATTCAAAATCATAGAAAATGAATAAAGGTTTCTTTTTGTCATTTTCATCTTCACTTTGATCTTCCTTACATTTCTTTTTCTCCTTTTTCAGTTTTTTAACATCGTTGTCCCCTTTCTGCATCTTACTTTCGTAAGGTTGAATATGACAACGATGGTCAAAACTGATAATTTTCTTGCAGAAACGACACCTTTTCTTTCCTTTACAAACATGACTTTGTCTGCTTACATTGTACTGCTGCCTACATCTATTGCATATTTGGACCAAATCACAAATAGATTTCTTTTTTCTACCTTCTACAACTCTATGTTTATCTAAACAATCGACCCCAAAGAAATATCTTTTACATTCATGGCATTGAATTTTAAACTCATCTTGGTCACAAGGTGGGGATGTAAAACAAGCTGAACAAATGTACTTACAATAATGACTTTCTCTGTGATCATAAGCAGCATCACAATATTCACAAAAATAACTACAAGACAAAAATCCTGTAATACTTGAAATATAGTCATAATGTCCTTGATGGTAATACAAATGTATAACTTTACTGTCATTGTTCATCACTGGATGTTGAAATGTCATCTCCACTTTTGAATGTTGCTGGTGAACTTTAATCACATAATTCTTTTCATACAGATAGGTTTGGATAATTTTGTATTCATCAATTCCACATGGTTGGCGAGGCGAAATTCCGACTTCCATTAGTAAACGTTTAGCTTCATCTTTTTGTAAATTTTTGTTTGAATGTCTCATCATTTCCCATTTCCTTTTCCATTCATCGGTATCATCTCGATTTTTATGATGTAGACCAATGACAACTGCTCTTGCGAAGCACATACTATCTTCTGCATTCTTAATTTTAACAATTGATCGCTTTTTCTTTGCAAAAACTTTTGTGTCGAGTTCAAATGGTATCTTTCCCTTTCCAGCACCAAGCGGCAAACGAGTATGTGTGACAATGAAACTCATGTCTCCATCATCTACTCTGAATTCAGTGTTTGACTGCATAACTTTCTCAATTTCAATCAGGAAAATTCCACCATTCAAATCACGAACATCCATGAAAGGGATATGTATCCCCATGTCTAAGGCTGGATGGTTGATGGTTACTCTGATTTTATCATCTGGTTCAGTATCCAATGTTTCGTTGATTTGTCCTGAGATATCGTCAAATAAGGATTCGAGTTGTTGAGGTGGTAATTCATCAAATCTTTTGAAATTGACGGACAAGACATGCGAATCTGTTCTAAACAGTCTGGACTTCTTATTTGATATTTCAGATAGGTTGTACAACTTTCTCATAGACTTTACATTGTCCAGACTTTGCATTTCTTCATCATCAGATTCGATAGGTTTAACATTTCTTCTTTTGGATATCCAAAAATTATTTTCGTCAGTAGATGTATCGTCTTCCATCGATGAATCGTTTTCAGACTCACTCTCTTCGTTTGATTCTTCATCTGAGTCAGTATCATTAAATTTAATCCTTTTCCACCGATGTTTATTAAGTGGAAGCAAATCATCATCTCTTTTTCTTTTTGACATGGCTTTCTCTTACAAAGCCTCGAGAAAAAACTGAATCCTCATTTGAAGAATACAGAGTTTTATAGGGGAACAATGACACACCCTGACATATCTGTATAAATAGGAGGAAGGTTCAGTACATTTTCATCATTCACTCGCAAATCTTCACAGAGAGTAGTCATGTCTGAACCAACTCAGAAAATGAATTATAAAGATATTGTTTCAGAAGTTGTGAGTAAGATCAAGAACAGACAACGTATGCATGTGTATGTTAACCCGTACACTCATGAATACGAAATAACCAACATTCCACCAAACTACGAAATTCTTCATATTGGACCATACGTTGGGGAGTTCATGTCTTACCAGACCGGCAAAGGTGAATATCAGATTACAAAACAGAATGTATTCGATACTCTTTCAATAGATGAGATGTATGCTCCAGGAAAGAAAAGACATGGATTTTGTTTCATCTGTCACGGTAATGGACATTTTGCAAAAGACTGTCCAACGAAGGAGAAAAAGGATAACTACTATGGATTTGTGTATGTGAATCCTATTACTCACGAAGTTATGATTTCAAGACAACTGGATCGAACACCAGAACTCGTCAACATGGATTACGTTGGTGCATTTCTATCGCACTGTAATGAATTCAATAGATATTGTCTACCAACTGACAGAAAGAACAGTAGAGCAGGGTTTTCTTTTCCAAATGTGAAAACTAAAGCAACATTTTCTGTTGAAACACAAACTGTCATCGATAAAACAAAAATGGATCAAAGTTCGGTTGGAAACAATGGAAAATCATCGAGACAAAGCAATGATTACAAAGCTGAGAAAGTAGAAAATAAAATTGAGAAATCACCGCCTAAGGAGAATATCGCCGAGGACATTCCTGAGCAAAAATCACCACAGAACAAATCCACTGATGATCAACCCGAGAAAACACTCTCTCAGGATAGTATATCTATCAAACAGAGGAAATGGTGGAAAAAGATATCATCGCAAGACGAGAACAAAACTAACAAGGAAGAACAAAATTGTTTTTTCTGTAAAACCAATGCTCACGAGAAAGGAGAAATATGCCCAACACTGGTGATTGACGAAACAAAGACATCGAGAAAGAGAAAATCAAAGACGGAGTCTGACATACCAAAGAAGAAAAGGAAACATAACTAAGACATTTTTGAGTATACATTGTGACAATTTCAAGAAAGACGTTTAATTCATTTTAGAGACAATTCTGTGTTCATGACATTATAAAATATTTCATTGAATGTTTCATAAAATGTTTCATTGTATGTTTCATTGTATGTTTCAATAAAATTTCAAAATATCATTTTATCTTTTTTCTCATTATTTTCATCCTGACAATTGATGCGGAGAAGTCAAAACCTTCAAGACAATTGGGTGGTCCTGAAAAGGACCTTTCGATTTTTTCAAGTTTGACATCGATTCATTGAAACGAAGTTAAGCTTGGATATAATTCCAACATCTTTCTCTTCCATCCACAATGTTCAGTTGGTTGCATAAAGTCAGAGAGATCAGGATACAAATTCCCCATCTTCACTGTCTTCTTCTTAGTGTAGAAGTCATACCCCCGACGAAGCATGAATTCATATAATGCTTGGTCTGTCTCTCTTATTTCATCCACTTTCGTTTGCCTCTTCATTTTCTTGACACGGAACAGTCGTCGAAAGAAATCTAAGATGGAATTCATCTTACAAGATGAATTTGAAAATGTTAAAAACTACATTATATACTGAAAGAATGCCCTACTAACCCACTAACCTACATAGAGAGAAATCATAACCTTCAAACGACATTGAGAATTAATTAAAAGTGTCTACGCCTAGATCAGCGCTCTCAAGACAATGGGTATAAAAGCACAAGAGTGTTCCGAAAAAAATCACTCTCTCTGAACACTCAGAACAATGAACTCTGAAGGAAACGTCCGATCATTTGCTGTTATTTACATGAAACATCCACCTCCAAGTCAGGTCAACCGCCTATATGAAATCAGAAGATGTGCGAAGTGGGAAGCTGCTGCATGCTGGTCAGAAAAGATGATTAACGACTGGATTTGGAACGAGTTCATGGCACCGATTGGTCATCCCAGGAAGGAGAGGGTTCATCCAAACCTTCCAGGCATTTATAGGGAAGAAGACTACTGGGCATAAGTCAGTAGTTTTTCTTCCCAACAAAACGGTCCTTTTCAGGACCACCCAACCACCAAGAAAGTTTAGCTTTCGCACAAATTGTCAAAGTCCTTTTATCACAATGCATTCACACATTTCACGAAAAAGACTAAGTCCAATAACGCGCGCGCGTTATACAATAAAGAAATTACGTCATCAATATTTCAATGACGTCATGTTTCTTAGGATAACATTAAAATTTGCATCAGTCGCTTACCAACCTTGTAAGTGAACACACACAAAAATGAATGCGGATTTCAATTTTCAAGAAATCATATCTCAGGCAAATATCACACATGATGATTTGCTAGCATCA
Organism: Fragum fragum; assembly: GCA_946902895.1. Taxonomy (NCBI): domain Eukaryota; kingdom Metazoa; phylum Mollusca; class Bivalvia; order Cardiida; family Cardiidae; genus Fragum; species Fragum fragum. The sequence continues at coordinate 60,262,313 of OX336374.1, forward strand.
GTCATGGATTCAACGCTTGGACCACAGACTTGTCAGATTCTTGGACCACAGGACAATTCATCGACAATACAACAGAATGTTCATCCAGTGAGTACGAATGATGTAGTTTTACAAAGCATTCTCGCTGAATTGAAAACGATTAATTCTCGCCAAGAAAGTATTATGAAGACCATTCTTTCTGAACTGATTACATTCAACAAAACCTTTAAAGACTTTAAAACACTGACAGAAAGGATACAAAATTCTAATCAAAATGTTCAAAGGATATGTCAACAACTATCAGCATCTCCAGTAACATTCAAACCGTCACCTCTGAAAGTGCCAGTTAAATTCGACTTGGAACATACAGATTTTCAAAGGCTCGAAGAATGTATCATGTCTGTGATGAAAAAGAAGAAAACACCGCAAACTTCGACAACAAAAAGACCATCGTCTTCAACCGAAACGGATCGGACAAGTAAGAAACATTGTACAGAAAAGATGAGAGAATACAACATACCAGCGCTTACAGGGATTGGTGGTTACGGTAAAAACATCGACAACTTCAAGATCCCGAAGACAAAAAGGAAGAACTAAGACAAACACCAAAACCAACAAACGGTCCTTTTCAGGACCACCCAACCACCAAGAAATATTCATTTCGCAAAAATTGTCAAAGTCCTTAACACCCTTTCATCACAATGCATTCGCACATTTCACAAAAAAGACTAAGTCCACACTTCTCGCAAAAAGACTAAGTCCACACTTCTCACAAAAAGACTAAGTCCTCACTTCTCACAAAAAGAGTATTTCATAACATGATACCCCGCAAAAAGATTAAGTATGCATGCATAATACCCGACAAAAGTCTAAATCCACATTTCTCATGTAAAACTAGTATGTGCTCACTGAAGAATTATGATCAGTACTTTCTGAAAAGAAGATTTTAAAGTAAAAGCTCACAGACGGACTGACCAAAAGACGCATGCAGGACAGACTCCATGCCATGACAATAGCACTACAGCTTTCACCCAGTGGAGCTAAACATTACATCATTATAAGCTTGAGTATATTGGTAGAGGACAGTGAGGCAATGCTACATGCAAAATTTTGAAAGCTCTAGGGCATCAGGGACGAATAACAAAGATGTCTAGCTACGGTCGATCATACGTAATACTAGATAGCTAGACAGTGTGCTGTAGTGCTATTGTCATGGCATGGAGTCTGTCCTGCATGCGTCTTTTGGTCAGTCCGTCTGTGAGCTTTTACTTTAAAATCTTCTTTTCAGAAAGTACTGATCATAATTCTTCAGTGAGCACATACTAGTTTTGCATATGTGCTGTCCGGCCGGCATCCTGCGACCCTTCTGGGCGGCAATATGGGACCAAAATTTTGGGTCCCATATTGCCGCCCGGGCGGCATCCTGGGACCCTTCTGGGCGGCAATATGGGACCCAAAATTTGGGTCCCATATTGCCGCCCATTACTACTGGTGAAATTTTCATTTCATTTTATAGCACATAAACATTTGTAAATATAAATTCAAATCTGTACAATGTTTCTACACTGCTGCATCTTACATCGGAGAAAATATCGTGTATAAGGAGGAAATTGCGTAAAACAAGCAATTACTTCATTGACCAAAATGAATTCCAAAGCTTGGGGGAGGGGTCATTAAAAAGCGGATTTGTGTGGGAATAGGTTAAAAATGGCGTTAAGACAGAGATAAGCCTCCTAGTTGATATTAAAATACAGCAAGAGAATTGGCCAAAATTGTTCTAAAGTGATTATTTTTCTTTGACCAGAGGAAATGATTAAGCTTAATTATAAATAATTATCGTCCTAGTGTACAGAATATCTTTCTGAAGTCTCTCCTTTAGTTTTTATATGTCCTTTCAAAGACATATCACCCTTTACCAGGTGACAACATTTCTGGAATAGTTCAAAATTGAATGAAAGTTCAGTCGGTAGTTCAAAATTGCATCTATTGACGGCTATACAATTGATTAACAGGAATGAAACAGTGTATATAATCAAAATATTTTTTGTTAGAATCAAATCCTTGTTCGCAATAGCGTTTATTCCATTATCCTACCGAAGGGAAGTAAAAGCAGATGATAGGCTAGGAGGAAAGATTTCATTGGAGACAAAATACATTATTAAATATGATTTACAGAGACGAGATGACTATTAATTTCTCTAGAGCACTCAGATTCTAATGGAAATCTGGCTTGAAGTTATAATCGCAATGTACATGTATTTACATCTTCTCATTGATACAACTATCGCAAAGGATAGTCAACCAGACCGGAGATCGCACCCGGGACCCTATAATAAGTAGACATATATGCAACCAACTGCGCTATGACCGCTGTCATTTGAAAAGATATAACTGACCGTAATAAATAAACTCACACTAGACAAATTCGGACGGACGGAGTAACGCATGCACATACATCCAAGTGTAGTTTCAGCGACTATATCTAATTTATTGCAAGCAGACTCGACCAAAAAGAAATGATGATTGCACTGAAATATGAGTTTGATAGTCGCAAGAAGAATCTAGGTATGGTCTGATACTTGTCCGGTTTTAGTCGGGTTTAAGCAATTGGTGCAAGTATTGACATAGCGCATTGGCTTACAACCACCACGTGTACCAATTTATCCACCTGAGTAGACACGTGTCATGTATAAATGAACGTACTGAAATAACTCTAAGCTAGGAAAGCCTTTTCTAAGTAACCTTCTATGTCAACGGTTATCATGATAATTAAACGAGGCTAAAAAAAACACAAAAAAAACAGGAATTAACCCATTACAACATGACAAGATCTTAGACTGGTTCAAATTGAAAAGTGTTACAGGCGACAATTCAAGTTCGTGGAATTTAGAAAATCTTTGCCGTACAGGGTAGAAAAATTGCGCACATTGAAGACATTGCTTGTATCAAGCAATTTCTTGATTGTCTACAATGTTTTCCAAAGTGTTTTTTCATTCTTGAGATACTTAAAAAGCGGGGCATCGTGGGGTACCGGGTACTTTTCAAGAATAGTACTCGGCCTTTCTCTGTGGCCTGTCGTAGGAGGCGACTTAAACAACTCTTGGACTGCAGGAAGTTGGTGGTTTTATTCCAAAGTTTGTATTTCTTTTTTTTTCTTACCTCGATGTAAATAAGCTCTGGAATGGTAGGCACTCGCCGGTATGAAACAGCCCTTGTGGTTAAACGGGGTATAATGTTTGTTTGTTTGAATGGGGTTTTACGCCGCTTTCAACAGTCTTTCAGTTATATCGCGGCGGCTGGAGCACCTAACAATGGAATCCTGTTATTTCTCACACCAGTACTACTATTACACCCTTTCCTAGCCTCCAGCTGCTATCCCACATAGGTCTACGATTATCGACCCATTGGTGAGAGACAAATAGTCGGAGAGGATGAGTGCCGCTGTCGGGGATCGAACCCGGGACCTCTAGAGTGACAGTCCGACGCGCTACCAACTGCGCTATGACGGCGGCGGGGGTATAATGTCTTGTGACTGTCTTATATTGTTCAGTATGTCTTGTGTTATACTATCCTTCATTTTTTGCGCGCTAAATGACCACGGCTGTCGATGTGCCGTCAATCAATCAATTAAAAAGTGGGATTGAGTGGGAATGGGTTAAATATCATGCTTTTGAAGGTTTTCTCTACAATTTGAATTAAGTTAATTCATGTGGCCATACAAAGTAGTGCGTATAGTGGACACTTTGATTAGACTCGTTTTGAACGCAATATGTTCAAGTTAGCTAAAATACCTAGGAGAGGAAATTGCAGGCAGAGTTTGCAATATTCCTGAAATTTATAAGAACTACTTTTTATGGCGCGGCATTCAGTGGATATAGCGGTAAAGCATCCAGTGGCTTTGCACTCGTTGAATTCAGAGGAGACCTCAAAATTTGTCTGTAAACTTAAGGCTAGACTAAGTGGGATGAGCAGCAATATGTTCGGAAAGAATGTTGTGGTAGTACTGGTGTGAGTATTCCATGGTCAGGTGCCCCAGTCACCGCGAAACAACTGTAATACCTTTAAAGTATTAAATCAAATTTAGAGGATGCAAATATGTGTGCATTTCGATAACAACTTCAAGCAAGATATCAATTAGAGTTTGAGTGCTCTGAAGAACAGGCAAATTACTTATCTTATTTCCATCTGTGAATGACAAATAACGTGTGTAACAATGGCATATTTTTCGAACTTGTGATCATGCTCAGGACTCTAGAATAGAAACATCCTGTATTACATGTACCTATTAAACAAACCAGGCCACGCTAGAGGTTAAGATTAAAATATAACTATATGAAAATTGCCATTTTGCCTCCTTCCAAAAACAGGAATATTCCGGGTTTAGTATGACAAGGGTGGATTATGTATAATGTTTCATTTCTGTGAATACTTTGTATGTATAGCTGTCAATAGATTCATTTTAAACTTACAACTTTCATTCTTTCAACCATTCCAGAATATCTATCATCTGGTGAAGGTCGATATATCTTGAAAGGACTTATAAATACCCAGGGAGAGTCTTCAGAAAAAAGCTGCTGTATATTATAAGTGGAATATTGTTAATAATTAAGCTTAATTATTTCTTCTGGTCAAAGCCTGAATCACCAATAAAGAGCATTTTAGCCAACACACTTCAAGTTTGAAACGTGTTGAGAGACAAATATCGGAAAGGATACTTGATGCCCCCGGGGATCTAACCCATGACACCCCATGATTTAGGATTGGGAGTCTGACGCGCTACCAACTGCGCTATGACGGCGGCTGAGTAGAAGGATACATACAATGAGAAAATGCTTGTAACAAAGGTTCAAAGGGTGATTCAACTCTTGTATTTTATTGGTCAGATTGACAAAAGTCAATTTTTATCGTTAAAAAAGATCATGACAAACCGTTTTTTAATTGTAATTATGTCGTCTTTTGTTATTAACTGTTGGCTTTATTTTAAACACATAATAAATCGTAACAAACAAAAACACAATATAATATTAGTGTCTTCTTCGGTGTAATTGACAAATCGCAGCTGTCAATCAAAGAAAAAAAATAATAAAAAAATATGCCAATCAAAGCATTTATATTGACCGGAATGTAGTTTGAACTTCGCCATAAGTCGAAATATTTGTGAAGCAATAAAATTGATTTTGTGACTCTAATTTTTCAAATGTAGCTTAAACAAGCTATAATCACGGCGTTTAGGTCGCCAACAAACAATGTATTGTTTTACATATTAGTGGCAAACATTTTTTTGCAAATTAAAGGCCTTAAAGATTGGAGAGAGGAATTCGCGTTGGAGTCAGTGGGCGGGACCAGCGGACTGTCAATTGAAGGTCTAACAAGCTTGTCAACAATTTAACATTGATATTTATACCGGCTCTAATTAGGAGGCTGCTCACGCCGTAGAGTTCAAGCTCCGCGGTGTTCCTTGTACATGAACACATTCTATTGACCAATCGCGACTGTCAATCAAATAATCAGTCGACCAATGAAACCATTCATTTAGACTTGAAGTTCAGGTTGAATTCCATCATGTATTGTCATTGTTGTGAATCATTTTTGTTAGTTAGGCGACTTAAACGTCGTAACTACAGCTTATTCAAGCTGTAGCTAAGACATGTTGGTCGCGAACCAACCATTCTACCTATTTGTAAAATGTTACTGACCATAAAGTTTGTCAAATAACGCCTTTAAATCTCGAAACGGAACTTCCTGTAGTAGTCAATGGGTGGGGCCAAAGGAATCAGTGGGCGGGGCAAGCGATTTCTCAATTGTCCTGCCGATAGGCTAATTGTTTATCTTTTTTTTAGTTAAAATTTAATACAATAGTCATTTATTATCCAAAGTCGATATTCGCCAATGAAAATAACCCCTGAATGACTCTTGGAGTTGTTTGATATTTTTGTCTACCTTTTTTTGAGATAAACGCATGTACATTTTGTTTGTACCTATATGTAGCTACCAACTCCTTCATAATGCCGGATGTTTATATACGCACATGAATTTCTACACAACACTAAGAGTGCAGAGTATATCTAGACAACCCTAAATTTCCCTTTGGGTATTAGCTTCTCCCTCTTACACTTCGGTTTATTCCCCATTCACCTCTCTAATTGGCTCAGTAAATAGTGCAGAGTATATCTAAACAACCCTTTATTTCCCTTTGAGTATTAGCTTCACTCTCTTACACTTCGGTCCATTCCCTTTCACCTCTGTAATGGGCTCGGTAAAAAGTGCAGAGTATATCTAAACAATCTTTAATTTCCCTTTGAGTATTAGCTTCACTCTCTTACACTTCGGTCCATTCCCTTTGACCTTTGTAATGGGCTCAGTAAATAGTCCGCCATTACGTAATCATTTCGTCATGTGACCCTCAACTGGAGCATGAATATGGGATGTTTTTCCGTTAGATTTTCAAACGGTTTTGTAAGAAAAGAAGTTTTGTGGTTTAAATGTAAATTATTAAGTTTTAATGCTCATATAATGTATCTTGACTCATTATCATTATTATTTCCCTAAAGTTTTATTTCATGCCAAACAGCAAAAAAGTAAAATATATTCATTCCTTGGTTTGACAAATATCGCGTCATTTAGTCCATCGCAGAGGAGTTTGGTGAGAGTAACGAACCACCACTCTGTTTGGAGATTGGATATGCTTACGTAATTTCTCCAACGACGACCCTGATTGGCTGGTGCTAAGGTTCCTACCATTCCTAATAACAAGTTTACTGAAACCAAAACGACGTCATTCAACCTTTTACTCATTCTAGACTCAAAGTTTTTCGTAGAATCGACCAATAGCGGCTGTCAATCAAGGAACCAACCGTCCAATCAAATCATTTATTCAGTCCGGACCTGAGCTTTCAACTCCAACATTGGCCGACATTTTTGTTCACCTGTTTTTGACTCAATCGTCATAACTACAGCTTATTCAAGTTGTAGTACCGACGTTTAGGTCACCAACCAACCATTTTTACTTTTTATATATGCTACTAGCCATAAATTTGCAAAATAACGTCCTTAAAATCGAATCGGATCTTCCTGTTGGAGTTAATGGGCGGGTTCTAGGGAGTCAGTGGGCGGGGCCAGCAATTGGTCAATTGATCCAGAGGATCCGATTGCATCGACTATACTAGTAGAAGGGACGTTACAGTGCCAGACGAAAACAGTCATCATTGGATGTCTGCGCTTAAATAACGTCGAGCTCGCCAAATTCGGACGGACGGACGGATTTACGCATTAACAAACTCTCAAGTGTAGTTTAGGGTCTATATCTGACTCAAGGCAAGCCGACTCAATAAAATGAAGGATGATTGCTCTTAAAGCCTAATGGTACAGAGTCATCCATAGATGTCGGCGAAAATGAATTGATAACAAGGCTGCAAATTGTCACTAGATACGCCCGTCACACCGCTGGATGTTGACTAGGGAAGGGGATTAAAATTTAAGTCTAGATTCAAGAAAGGGTAACAATTCACAACGATAACTTATGGTTCTGGTGTTTTTTCTTGTTATCACGAGGTTTTGAAAATCATAGGCTGTTACAATGTAGGATATTTGAAAAAAAAAAAAAGATATTTTCCTTGATGATATCTATCCACCCATAATGTTTCATGGTCATAGTTGTTATACTTTTAGAGATATGCTCCAGACAATATCCAAATATGAAAAACAACAAAGGGGAATAACTCAAAAATATGCAAAGAAGAGTTACAATTCTTGTACACTGCAATTCCCCTTGATGATATCTATCCACCCATAATGTTTCATGATCATAGCTATTAAACTTTCAGAGATACGCTCCAAACAAAATCCAAGTATTAAAAAACAACAATGGGAAGTAACCCAAAAATAGGTAAGGTAGAGTAACTGTTCTTGTACACTGCACTTCCCCTTGATAAAATCTACCTATCCATAAAGTCTCATGATCATAGCTATTGTACTTTCAGAGATATGCAACGAACAAAATTCAAGTATTAAAAGCAACGAAGGGGAATAACCAAAAAACTAGGCAGTGTAGAGTTACAGTTCTTATGCACTGTACATCCCCTTGAACACATCTACCCACTCATATTATACTTTAAAGAGATATGCTCCGGACAAAATCAAAGTATGAAAAACAACAAAGGGGAATAACTAAAAAAATAAGCTAGGTAGAGTTACGGCTCACTTCAAAATTCCCTTGATGATTTATATCTACCAATAAAGATTCATGATGATAGCTATTATACTTCCAGAGTTATGCTCCGGACAAAATCCAAGTAAAAACAACAAAGCGGAATAACTCAAAAAATAAGTTAGGTAGATTTACGGTTCTTGTGAACTGCACTTCCCCTTGGTGATATCTATCCATCCATTCAGTCTTGTAAACTTTCAGAGATATGCTCCGGACAAAATCCAAGTATGAAAAAAAAAAGATGAATTACTCAAAATATACAAGGTAGAGTTATGTTTCTTGTGCTCTGTACTTCCCCTTGATGACATCTACTCACTCATAAAGTTTCGTGATCTAAGCTATAATACTTTCAGAGATATGCTCCGGACAAAATCCAAGTATGAAAAACAACAAAGGGGAATAACTCAAAAAAATAAGTTAGGTAGATTTACGGTTCTTGTGAACTGCACTTCCCCTTGGTGATATCTATCCACCCATTAAGTTTCATTATCATAGCTTTTACACTTTCAGAGATATGCTCCGGACAAAATCCAAGTATGAAAAAAAAAAAAAAAAAAAAAAAAAAAAAAAAAACAAAGATGAATTACTCAAAATATACAAGGTAGAGTTATGTTTCTTGTGCTCTGTACTTCCCCTTGATGACATCTACCCTCCCATAAAGTTTCAGGATCTAAGCTATTATACTTTCAGAAATAAGCTCCGAACAAAATCCAAGTATGAAAAACAACAAAAGGGAATAACTAAAAAATCAGCTAAGTAGAGTTATGGTTCTAGTGCACTGCACTCCATAATCACGAGAGGAATATAACTGCCAAGTTTCAAGTCAATCGGACTTAAGGTGACAGAGTTATGCTCCGGACAAAGAAGTGAACGCCGCCCGGACATCGGATGTCGGACATTGGACATCGGACGCTACGGGTGATTCCAGTATTCGTTCCGTTTTCGACGAGCGTATAAAAAGGGTTCAAATTAACTATAAATCTATTATGTTTACATGGCCTTTAATCTTATTGTTTTCATGCTATAATTGAAAATTCATATAAATAATAGCATCGATTTTTATGAATTTGTAAAAAGTTAAGAATACATGTATTTCATAGTCCCGCTTTTCATAGTTTCAACAGCTTTACACTTTTAACACTTTCCTGTTCAATCTATTGTTTTTACGTTCATTTAATTTTATGATTGAAAAATAATTGTAGAAAAAGAAGATATATATAAAAATTGCTCGTAACACGCAATTTCTTCTTTTTCCACAATATTTTCCACTCTCCTGAATAACTATTTTCAAAATTAAATCCACTTCATTTTTCTGTCATGTTTTGAACCGAAATTGTTCAAAGACTTTATAATTTTTAATTTTCTATCATCAAAAAATTAGTCAGATTTTACCAATTGGTGCGAATGCAAACGAAGCCAATCGGCTTATATTATAGTCAGATTTTACCAATTGGTGCAAACGAAGCCAATCGGCTTATACGCGTATCCATCTAGGTAGAGAGAGGTGGGATTCAAAGAATACGAAATGTGTAAAAAAAATAATATCTAATTCGTTGTTAGGCGAGCAAATTGTCGTAATTATATCTTTATTCAAGCTATATTTATGACATTTTCTCGTCCAAGAACTAATTGGTATTTTGCATCCAAAGTTCTATTTCAAAATTCAAATCTTTAGAAAGAAACGCTTTGACAGATGGTGGAGTTATTCTTGTTGTTGTTTTGTTTTAAAAGAATTTTATTTGAATACTAAGGGCCAAGTTTTTACAAATATATGCGTGCAGTTCGCCTAAAAAGGAAAAGAAATATCGACTTAACCCATTCCCACACAATCACGATTTTTTTATGCCCGTTAAGAATGTACTTGAGAACAACAAGGTTGAAAATAAAAAAAAATGCTTTTTACAAGCAATTTCTCTATTTTCAACCTTGTTTTCTGTGCAAAAGATTCAGGTTCTGAAAATTCGTTCAACTTGAAATCGTCATTTGTAATTTCTTTGAAATTTGACTAGTCTAAAATGATGTCTTGAGGGAATGGGTCAAAGTGGACAGCTTTCGTCCGTTAGTATTGCAAGTTGACAAAGTTGCTCATAATCGACCGTAGAAGTCGGCAGGAAGTGACACCTCTGATAATTCGACCTCTATTCAATCACTATGCCAATGTTACATATATTTCCGTTTGGTATATATATTCATATATATTCCAAGAAGAATAATTATCTCCCTTTATATTGAACCCTAATATACAATGAAACTAATTGGATTAATTCTTTGGATAAACACAAAAGAATTGTGAGTTATATGTTATATATGTGTACATAAAATAGTTTTGGACGTATTCAACAAAATGTTTAAGGATATTTTCACAGCGCAATACAAGAAATAATTTACTAATCGCGATGTCATTCAAATAACCAGTCGATCAATCATTTGGACAAGAAATGAATTTTGAACTCCAACATTGGTCGCCATTTTGTTAACCCTTTTGTTGGTTTTGCGATTTAAACGTCGTAACTTCAGTATGAAACATGCTATATGCCATAAATTTTGCAAAAATTGAAGCGGTACTTCCTGTTGGAGTCGATGTTCGTGGCAAATAGAGTTAAGTGCGGGACCAGCCATTGGGCAATCATGGGCTTAGTAACTCCTTTAAATGAATTCCTTTTCCCTTCCAGTCACCCATTTCAACGACTCATTGTTGGTTTTATTGTTGTCGTTGTTGTTATTTTTATTGTATTGTTGTTGTTGTTTTCTTTTGATGTAACATTCTGTAATTTAATTTCTTTGAATGCTGTCTTTAAATGAACCCTATTTCGCCTAATTTTCGAATGAAAATAATTCCCCTCAAAACTTTTAGAATTGGACAAGTCCAAAGTTCTATTGTCGAGGAAAGGGTTATTTATCACACATAACGTTCTCAAGTTAAACTTGTTGATGATTAATTGGTATCCATGTGAACGAGACACGTATTGTGAAATACTTGCGCATTGACCTTTTCTAATTAGATTAATTTCGATGCAACCAATATGATTTGTTTGTTTGAGTGGGGGTTGACGCCGCTTTTAAAATTTTTTCAGTTATTTCGCGACGGCTTGAGCACCTAACAGTGGATTCCTGAAATATGTCGCGCAAGTACTACCTTTACATCCTTTCCTAGCCACCAGCTGCCATTATACTTAGGTTTACGATCACCCATCCAATAGTGAGAGACAATATCAATATTATGGACATGTTTAGACCTTTAGTGATCGTCTGGTATAAGTATATTCATATACCTCTCCTTAAACTTAAATTTGTATAAAGGGGGAGGGCAGTAATTTCAGACCAAACAGTTTCCGTTCTTTCATTAGTTGGAAATAATTGTGGTTTACCAGTTGGGTCAAAAGTTCTGATTGGAAATAACTTTGGTGTACCATTTGGGTCAAAAGTCCATATTTGGAAATAACTTTGGTGTACCAGTCCATAATTGGAAATAACTGGAGTATCAATTGGCTCAAATCCCGTGTATGGAAATAACTGAGGTGTACCAGTTGGGTCAAAAGTCCAGTTTTAGTCGTGTTGGCATGAAAAGAACGCACGCTGGCTTAAATTTCCCATGTGTAGCTTTTTATTTTGTTTTGTTTTGCTTGGGGTGGGGTGAGTTAGACATGCATAACCACTACTACTACTACACTCTTTAACTTGATACGTGTATAAATCCCCTTTAGCTTTAAATATAAGTTTCCTAAGAATCCACTAAAAATGGTAGAATTAACACATGTCATGCTCAACCCGGAGTATTCCGATTTTGGCAGGAGGTATAGCCAAAGAGCTTAGTCTACACCTCATGTCTATCTTTTTCAATTCGACGTTGAATGCCTGAATTGAAAAAAAAGTTCCCCAATCCTCTGACTAATCTCGTTTGTGTATCTTTTCATGTTTCATTCATTCTAATTTCCACGCTAGTTCGCTTAAACGCATTCCCCCAAATTCCCGCTTTTTTTATTTCGTTCAAAAAACAGAGAAAAAACTTTGGAAAACATTGTGGACAAAGAGGAAATTTCTCGTAATAAGCAATTTCTTAAATGTCAATAATGTTTTCTATCCTAAAAGGCAAATATTTTTCTAAATCACGCCAACTAGACATTTTCTTCTGCAACTTCTTTCAATTCGAACCAGTCTAAAATTTTGCTTAGTAGTAATGCGTTTAACAGTACGAGTGCATTATAACACCTCAACAGGGTTTTCACAGGTCTAATCATCTGAAACACGCAATGGTCCAACCTTATTTGTAAACATCCGCCCTGAATCAACGCCAACAACCTGAAATAATTTTAATATCATCTGCTCCCATAAAAATATTCCATCATCGGCCAAGTTTAGTATTTAATGGCTAACCGTCACGATTCATTGTGATGAATAGTCGTCACAGGTTTCTTTTTCATTGTAATGCTTGACCATCACAGTCTAATTTGAAGGAAAAATCTAAAAAGTTGTCTTAGAAATAGAGAAAACCGTCACCGGTAAGAAAACTTGGTCATGCTATGCTAATCCAGTATTAAAATTCTGTTAGTTTTCGTCACTTTGTAGATCCCGTGATAAGGTTTTAAAAAAACGAGCTTGGTAATTGCGTTACGGTATTACGTGAAAGTATATTGTGTCAGGGATATGCATACCGCCTTTATTAACAGAACAAGGTATTTATGAAATTTAAAGCATTTTCTTAACACATCTAACCCTCTAACCCATTTCAATATAATCCCGCCTTTTTACGCCCCACTACAAAATAGTTTTTGAAAAAAATGTGGAAAATGGATAAATTGCTTGTCACAAGCAATTTCTTCATTATCCACAATGTTTTCTACCAATACGGACAAACAATAAATTCAAAATTTGATCAAATGCAAATTGACATCTGCAGCTTCTTTGAATTTGGACCAGTCTAAAATATTGTCGTTCGGTAATGAGTTAAATCAGTTTGGCTCGTCGTTTCTTCCGATAAATCATGTCTTACTGTTAACAATCAGAAACTAGACCGATGTCCATTCGCTTAAATAGATTGAAAAAAAATTACGAATCCCTTATAGGACTTAAACACGGCTTTCACAGTTCTTAGCATCCTCCACATGCAATGGCCCAACCTTATTTTTAAACATCCTCTTTGAATCAACGGCTACGATATAAAATATTTCCATTCTCATCTGTTCAAGCTTACCGGCTAGTCGAGGGCTGATGCACTCAAACATCTTCATGACTTCATACCGACATTCTCGGAACCACAGTACATAGAGACAGGGGTCCAGAATACATGACGTCATGTTTGTGACGTCAGTAGATATTCTCGTCGCGTACTGGTTTGATTTGAGGAATAAGAGAATGCAAGTATAAGACAAGGTTGTAAGGAAAATTGACAGAATGTATAGAAATACTATACCAGTTGTTTTGTATTTCATTAATGCGCGGAACGTGGCAATTATTCCCTTGGGTTTGCCGATTTTGTTTCCGTCCTTTTCGATGATAAAGATTCGAATGTAGCAAGCAGCTGAGATGATGCAAGTCAAAACGAAGAAGAATCCATAAAACGCGTATGACACCGTGTTACATCGTCCAACAACGTCAGGCATTGTGGCGTCAGGATACATGGCGAAGCACAGCCCATATCGAATAAAAAAGTAGGTCGCTATTATACAGGTCCATATTGTCAAAACAACTTTTTTCACCGTGTCTGGCGTCATGCGACGGAGGTAGAAGTGGGGTGATGAAAATATGATAAATCTCTCTAAGGACATGATACCGACAGTAACGTAAGCTAGGAATACTGAGTTCACGCCCAATACTTGAATGAAAATGTTTAAATCACGATGGACGATGAAGCGCCGGAGAGTAAAGCTAATGGTGCCGGTAATGTCGAAGAACAGCAAACCACTGGATAAAAATCGGGCCGTTTCAGGGGTGGATTTTGTTCTCCTCAGTGCAACAACAGCTACTATCGTAAACAATAGAAGCACGATGCTAATTGCTGTCATGGCGATGAGATATAGCTGATTCTTTTCTTCAAATTGGATTTCCGACTGAATGAAGATTACTGTAGTCGTGTTTTCTGGAATCCCTGCCATTTTGTTTTCTTCTGGAGCGGTTAGAGTCTACGTAGATGTAAACAGGGCATTAGAAGAGAACATAACCTGAAAAGGAGATGAATATTGATAAAGAATAAAAGAAAAACGTTGACCAATTCCAGACAACTGGTCCAAATTCAAAGAAGTTCAGACGACATTTCAAATTATATTCGAATTGAAAAATAAGTACAAAGTATGGTAGAAATAATGTGGGTAATTGGGAAATTGCCCTTGGGAGTCAAAAGTGCGGGATTGTTTGGTATTATGTAAAATGGCATTATATGATACTTCCAAAAATTTACCAATCGAAGCTCAAATAACCAGTCGACCTATGACATCATTCATTTAGACCAGTCGTGAACTTTGAATGGGTCACCATTTATGTGAATAGTTTTTGTTGGTTTGGCTACTTAAATGTCGTAACTAAAGCTAATTCGAACTGTAGTTACGACGGTGAGATCGCCAACCAACTATACCACTGTTTTAAATAAAGTGGAACTGTCCATGAATTTTGCAAAATAACATGGTTTAAAATTGAATCAAAACTTCCTGTCGGAGTCAATTAGCGGGCCAACCAAGTACAATTATGCGCTTGACCATCGATTGGTCAATTTCATATATTCGTAAATTACAAATATTGAGGATGCTTAATTGACACACACTGTATTTAGGATATTAGCTGCTCGTCCACAGACAACTTTAGGACAGTTAAGAGATGAAGAAAATATTTTTTTGTTCTCATTGAGGAATGAACAGAAAAAACATTTTTAGGTTCATACCTCCATAAAAACAAAACAAAAAAAATATATTCTCTTCATATCTTATAACTTTATGGCATTGAGCGAAAAAAAGCAAAAACTTAACAAATTTTAATACCTTTTTGTACGGGACTATTTTGTGTGGAAGTATACAAAATCACTGCTCAAAATTTTGTTCGCGGGGTTATAAATATTTTTTCAACCAATCGGAACGCCGGTTTTCGATAGATGTAACTAAAAATTAAATTATTAGTTCTTTGCCCAGCTTGTTGTGTGAACCTGATTAGGCGAGGTAAAAGGAACATTACGGCTCAGAGACGCTTCCCTAATTCCATTGATCCAGCGAGTGATTAAAGAATTCAAAGCAAATTTAAGCCCGTCCTTCTACACCAATATAAATCTATCACCCAAATAGGCAGGGAACTTCTCTTCCAAAGCTTGGCCCGAATTAGCATTTTTGGTTAAAGGGAGACGGTCTTTTAATGAATTAACCCATTTCCACTCAAGCCCTCCTTTTTACGCCCCTCAAGAAAAAAGCTTTGGAAAACATTGTGGAAAATGAAGAAATTACTTGGATGAAGCAATTTCTTAATTATCCACAATGTTTTCTATCCAAAAAGACGAAAAAAAAAAAAATAATAATATTCCATCAACTTGAATTTGTCGTCTGCAGCTTCTTTCAATTTGGACCAGTCTAAAATTTTGTTGTGTGGGAATGGGTTAAAGTGTAAATAAGGCTCGCCCTTTTATGCCTATACATGTTGACAAATAAAGATATCACGATATAATTCAGAAAAGCTCACTCTAAAAATGCAAGGACACCTCTCTGGAAATATTTAAGAGATGAAGAGAATATTTTTTGTTTTCATGGAGGTATGAAAAGAGTTTGAGCACGCAACTATTTTATATGCTTACGCACAGATTAGAGCCATAAAATTTTACTCTAACTAGAAAAATAATTGCTCTATTTTACTTGATAGCATTAAGTTTATAAGAATTGTAAATGCTTTTTTTTTCAATCTTAAAATTTAATCACACTAAAGTATAAATCCGCTTCGCGCATTCACACAGTATGATTATGTTTTTTGGTTCATACCTAAATGAAAACAAACAAACAATAATAATAATGTTTATAATATTTTCTTCATTTCTTAATACAATAATCAAACTAAATCTAATTATTATAAGCGCAGAAAAGATTACCATTTTTCTTGATAGCAATCCTTTTTCTAATCACATCTGAACTGAACCACACAGTATCGTCTTGTAATTCAATGTCCTTCAGTCTGTGATAATGTCGTCTCAATTCCGCATTAAACAAGACGACAGCAAGAGTACTCAGGTATTTACTAATTGGTATATTGGTAGTCAAAAGAGATCTCCATCTTCCTAATTAATTGGTTTTATTTAAGGTCTGAGAAAAATGTAAATCGTAAATTTGATTCGAAGGTGGAGATTGACCCATTCTCACACAATCCCCCCTCTTTACGTCTTTGAAGAAAAAAGCTTCCTTATCCACAATGTTTTCTAACCCAAAAGATAAAAGATTTCAAAAATGTCATAACTGTTAACCCATTCCCACACAAGCCCTCCTGTTTACGCCCCTCAAGAAAAAGCTTTGGAAAACATTGTGGAAAATGAAGAAATTGCTTGCATCAAGCAATTTCTTCATTATCCACAATGTTATCTTTCCAAGAAGACAAAACATTTGAAAATTCCATCAACTTGAAATTGTCGTCTGCAACTTCTTTCAATTTGGACAGGTCTAAAATTACTCTGTGTGGGAATGGGTTAATTGTTGTCTGCAACTTCTTTTACTTTGGATCAGTCTTAAGGTGTCGTTTGGTAGTGATTTATGCATCTTTCTAGAAAGTATATATCATTACTCCCTGTATATGGATCTGTTCTGATCTAGTTTTAACAATAGATAGGATCTTTTCTTTCCCCTTATTTTTTAAATACTTATTAAGAATCTTTTTAAAACAAGAATTGTGAAAAAATAATTTAATTTTACAATTTCGTCTTTCAAGAGTCCAGTGTTTGGAGTTTCATACTAACATGAACAAAATTTTCAGCACACAGCTATCTTGTATGCTTGTGCACATAAGTGGATCCGGGAAAAATCCCTAGAACTAGTAAAATATCTGTGTTTTATTTGTATAGTGGCATTAAATTATAAGAAATGAAGTCAATATTTGAGCGCGTGCGTGACATTTCCGACCATTACACATGTGCGTCAAGTAAAGACTCAGATCAGCCTGTGCATCCGCACAGTCTGATCAGAGTCTTCACTCTATGCTCTGTAGATAGATACTGACCTAAAGCTTCTTTAAACAATCAGCGAATATTCTAATTGCCCCGAATGACTGTCCAGGGTGCTCAATGTGTGCGAGTCACGCACCAGCGAAATTGTTGGAAATGCCACGCACAGGCTCATTTCATTGGGGTAAGACCCTAAGACTTTAATCACAATCCATCCAGTGTGTTTAAGTAATTTGTGATTATTGATTGATTGATTATTGATTGATTGATTGAATGAGGTTTAACGCCACTTTTAACAGTATTTCAGTCAATTTGTGATTATGCGTATACCATAAAAGTATGCCACGTATAAAATAAAATGTCGATAAGAATTTCACAATTTCAACATTTTCGAACAATTTGAATTGTTATTTTTCTTGTCCACTTATAATATTTATATAAAGAGTGTTCGTATAAGTGCTGATTATAATCATAGAATGTCAAGAAAAAAATTGGTAACATTGTGGTTGTGGATTTTTAATCCTAATGGTCAAAATTTTGCAGAACGTTAGGGTTCAGATTTTTTTATCTAAATTTTGTTTAATCCATTCAAGACACCATTCAAGAAAAGCAATTGGGAAAACTTTGTTGGAAATGAAGATTTTGCCAATGACATTGTTTTCTACCCAGAAAGTTGAAAGAATGTAAACTCATTTTCCTCACCTTTGAATAGTCGTCTGCAACTCTTTTCGTTAGTTTGCGTTAGTTTGTAAGTCCGTTCGTGTTCGTGCGTTAGTTTGTAAGTGCGTTCATTTTCGTGCTTTAGTTTGTAAGTCCGTTCGTGTTCGTACGTCAGTTTGTAAGTACGTTCGTGTTTAGTAATTCCAGACGTGTTCGTGCGTTAGTTTGTAAGTCCGTTCGGGTTCGTGCGTTAGTTTGTAAGTAATTTCGTGTTTTGTAAGTCCGTTCGTGTTCGTGCGATAGTTTGTAAGTCCGTTCGTGTTCGTGCGTTAGTTTTTAAGTCTGTTCGTGTTTTGCAAGTCCGTTCGTGTTCGTGCGTTAGTTTGTAAGTGCGTTTGTATTGGTGCGTTAGTTTGTAAGTACGTTCGTATTGGTGCGTTTGATTGTAAGTACGATCGTATTGGTGCGTTAGTTTGTAAGTACGTTCGTATTGGTGCGTTATTTTGTAAGTACGTTCGGATTAGGGTTAGGTGGGTTAGTTTGTAAGTACGTTCGTATTGGTGCGTTAGTTTGTAAGAACGTTCGTATTCGTGCGTTAGTTTGTAAGTACTTTCGTATTCGTGCGTTAGTTTGTAAGTACGTTCGGATTAGGGTTATGTGCGTTAGTTTGTAAGTTCGTTCGTATTGGTGCGTTAGTTTGTAAGTACGTTCGTATTGGTGCGTTAGTTTGTAAGCACGTTCGTAATGGTGCGTTAGTTTGTAAGTACGTTCGGATTGGTGCGTTAGTTTGTAAGTGCGTTCATTTTCGTGCTTTAGTTTGTAAGTCCGTTCGTGTTCGTACGTTAGTTTGTAAGTACTTTCGTATTCGTGCGTTAGTTTGTAAGTACGTTCGTATTGGTGCGTTTGATTGTAAGTACGATCGTATTGGTGCGTTAGTTTGTAAGTACGTTCGTATTGGTGCGTTATTTTGTAAGTACGTTCGGATAAGGGTTAGGTGGGTTAGTTTGTAAGTACGTTCGTATTGGTGCGTTAGTTTGTAAGAACGTTCGTATTCGTGCGTTAGTTTGTAAGTACTTTCGTATTCGTGCGTTAGTTTGTAAGTACGTTCGGATTAGGGTTATGTGCGTTAGTTTGTAAGTTCGTTCGTATTGGTGCGTTAGTTTGTAAGTACGTTCGTATTGGTGCGTTAGTTTGTAAGCACGTTCGTAATGGTGCGTTAGTTGGTAAGTACGTTCGGATTGGTGCGTTAGTTTGTAATTACGTTCGGATTGGTGCGTTAGTTTGTAAGTACGTTCGGATTGGTGCGTATGTCCGTCAAACTACATCAAGAGCATACCTCCTGTATTTAAAACGCGGAACAACTATTCACCATCATGAGAAGATGTGCAATCTGAAACAATTTTTCAAGGTCAAGAAAACGTCTGAAAGTTAAAAGTTAAAATTGTCCAGAGCACAGCTCCTACATTTATGGATGGATTTGTTTTTTTTTAAAAAAAAGCAAATTTGCTCTCAACCACGAGTAGATGTGCTATCTGAACACATTCATCCATATCATGTTTTCCTGTGTATACCATTGTTAACGTATTTCAAATTTATAAAAGTCTGTAGGCATTGAGAGGACATATATTGCATATTTTCCTCATAATTTCCTAGGTCGACTGAAAGATACACAAGTTTTTGTTGAATTTTGATAACTTTTTGTCAATTTCAGTCGTATTTTCTGAATCTATGTTTTTAGAAAAAAGATTGATCAACTTTGGACAAACGCACGAGTATCAATAAGGAGTCCTTTACCTATTCCAATATGAGTTTAAGAACAGTGAGTAGAGGTAATAAATTAACGAGACAGGTATTAATCTAGCATGGAAGCGCCTCAGTGTGCTACGTTGAGTCCTAAATGGTACCCGCCGCCATAGCGCAGTCGGCAGCGCATCAGACTCCTAATCTTAAACCATGGGATGTCATGGGTTCGATCCCCGGCGGCGGCACATATTCTTTCCTACATTTGTCTCTCACCTATGGGTTAAAAATCGTAAACCTAAGTGGGATAGCAGTTGGAGGCTAGGAAAGGATGTAGTGGTATAACTGGAGTGGGACATATCAGGAATCCATTGTTAGGTGCTCTAGCGATATGACTAAAATACTGTTAAAAGTGGCGTTAAACTCCATTCAATCAATCATTAAATCAAGGTATTCAACATGTGAATTAATAAGAAAATTCATGTGTAGACACATATGCAACCCTCCCTTTCACAGATTTCATCATTTTTCCTAAACTTATCATAATTATCTTAAGCGCGTCCATGTTATTTCATGGGAAAAGGTCAAATAAATAAATCTAACTGAATATATATAAAATTATTAAAGCGAAATAAATATCGAACTGGATATAAGAAATGAATATTGGACTATATAGTATAGAACAAAAATGATACAATGTAAATTTAGTCCAATTGAAGCATTTAATCTATTCCCACACAATACCTCCCTTTTACTCCCCTCAAAAAACGTTAGAAAACATTGTGGAAAATAAAGAAATTGCTTGTATCAAGCAATTTCTTCATTTTCCACAAAGTTTTCTACCCGAAAAGACGAAATATTTCACAATTTCACCAACTTGAAATTGTCGTCTGCAGCTTATTTCGATTGAGCAGTGTTGAAGTTTTTGTGTTGGAATGGGTTAAAATGCTAAGACATATTTTTAATGATGATGTATGTAACTGGCACTATTCTGACAACAGCATAATAAAGTGATGTCTTACTAGTTATTTTTGCTATGACGGCGATCCGAAATACATATCACAAATGGTAAGTTTATTCATTGAATGGGGTTTAACGCCTCTTTTAACAGTATTTCAGTCATAACGCGGCGGCTGGAGCACCTAAAGGATTCCTGGTATTTCTCACACCAGTTTTACCACTACATCCTTTCCTAGCCTCCAGCTGCTATCCCACTTGGGTTAACGATTATCCACCCATTGGTGAGAGACAAATGTCTGAAAGAATATGTGCCGCGTTGGGGATCGAACCCATGACATCCCATGATTGAAGAATAAGTGTGATAATTGTGTGCCATAGAAAAAAAAACTCGATATATCGAGCGAATTCCATTGGTAGCACGTGCTATGCTGAGGAGGAATGATCGAATTTTAATTGTTTAACCCACTTCCAGATGACTGGTCCAAATTGAAGGAAATTGCAGACGACATTACAAATTGCACTAAAATGGGGATATAAGTGCCAAATAGGGTAGAAACTATTGTAGGGAAAGGAGAAATTGCTTGGAACAAGCAATTTCTCCTCTTCCAACAAAGTTTTTCATGGACATTTTGAGGTTGAATTTCTTCTACTATAACACAGAAAAAAGAGGTGTGGTAGATCGATCGAATCATGCCATGTAAAAAGGGTATTCTCTTCATTTGTTATGATTTAAATTAGTCAAGACATACAGTATAAAAATGATGTCAAATGAGAAAGCATTTTACTACTTTAATATGAGCGCGTGCGTGACATTTCCAACCATTACACATGTGCGCCAAGTAAAGACTCAGATCAGTCTGTGCATCCGCACAGTCTGATCAGAGTCTTCACTCTGCGCTCTGTAGATAGATACTGACCCAAAGCTTCTTTAAACAACCAGCGAATATTCTAATTGCCCCAAATGGCTGTCCATGGTGGTCAATGTGTGCAAGTCACTCATCTGCGAAATTGTTGGAAATGACACTCACAGGCTCATATAGTTTTGTATAAAACTCCAGTCGATCTTGCTCGACAGACCACCTCTATTAAGGGACAACTTCCATTTAGCAACCCGAATCTAAATCCCCTTTTTAAAATCAAATTCTCTCGATAAGAAGTGGTCTTATTCGCTACAAAAGTGTCTTCCCTAAATCCAATAATGTTGGAACTCAATAGAATCGTCTCAGTGAGACGATTATAATAAGTTCCAACAACATAGGATTGTCATTATTTATGTACGCAATCGAATCAATCCTTCATAATTACACACATACACACAAGTCTGTTTTAAGAGACCCTTTTTTATGTGACCACTTTTTCTAAACATTTTTTTTCGTCAGTAACATGTAATAAAAAGATTGGATGGTTGGTTCGTCATTTACGACGTTTAAGTCGGCAAACCAACAGAAATATTTCACATAAATGTCGACCAATAGCAGAGGTCAATTTATCTAATTCTATGAATTGATTGGCCTATCGATTGTTTGATCGACAGCCGCCAGTTGACCTTGGGTTACTTGCTATTTCTGACGGATCTTTAATCCCACTATTGTTCCTTAAATGTAATTTCGTCGATGGCGACCAAAATGTCGTATCTACATCTTTATTGAATCTGTAGTAACGGCGTTTCGGTCGCCCACCGCTTATATATTGTAATCGTTAATTGAACGTTCCACGATGTCTAATGCAATATTGTCACGCGAAGAACAACTTTAACAATAATCCACAGCCTATCTATATTTCATTCGATTAATCGTATTTCAAAACAGCGTAATTCGCTTAGGATGAGTTTAGATTGAATTGCCATGTATGTACATGCACTTTTTAACTTCTCAATTTAAATTATCGAGTATTATTTTCTTTTATTTTTTTTTTATTTTGCTGCTGGGTTATATGTATATTCTGTATAGAAACATAGAACGATTTTTAAACGGCATCTTCTCCTAAACATTCGGCCAATTCCAACCAAATGCGACAGAAATGTTCCTAAGGTGCCCCTCTTTATGAATAGCTAAAAGGGATTAAAAATCCTTTGAAATCTCTGGTCGCCATTGCAACAAAAGTGAAATTTTGAAAATCCTCTCCTCCTAATCCAGAGGGTAAAGAGCCTTACATAAATAATCAGAAAATTGACCTCTTTCAAAATAGCTAAAATCATTAACCCCGGGTCACCAGGGGCGGAGCTCCTTGCGGAGAGTTCTATATATAAATAAAGAAGGATTTTTAAAGATATTCTCCAAAACCATCGGGCCAATTTCCAACCAAATTTGGCAGAACTGTTCTTCAGTTACCCCTCTTTATAAAAAGCTAAAAGAATTAAAGTCCGCTGAAAACTCTGGGTGTGATGGCAACCAAAGTGATTCTTCCGTAAATCTTCTCCTTACACAGAAGGCCTTTA
Organism: Fragum fragum; assembly: GCA_946902895.1. Taxonomy (NCBI): domain Eukaryota; kingdom Metazoa; phylum Mollusca; class Bivalvia; order Cardiida; family Cardiidae; genus Fragum; species Fragum fragum. The sequence goes on from OX336374.1 coordinate 60,285,407, forward strand.
TATTTTGCATGAAACGTCAGTATATTGACCTCTTTCAAAATTACTAAAGGTACCCAGAGGCGGAGCCCAGGGGATGGAGTTGATATAAAAATAAAGAAGCATTTTTAAACAACATTTTTTCCCAAACAATTTGGCCAATTTGAACCAAATCGGTAGAAATGTTCCTTAGGGTACCCTTTATGAAAATTGCTAAAGAAATTGAAATCGGTTTCAAAGTCCGTTTGCCATGGCAACAAAAGTCAAATTTTAAATTATTCTTTAAATCTATTCCTCCTGACACAGAATGCTTACAACCATGATATTTAGTATAAATCATCACTCTTTCCACATTGCCAAAATCATGACCCTCATGTCCCCAGGGGTTGGCGTTTATATAGAAATAAAGAGGATTTTTAAACGGCATCTCTTCCAAAACCACTGGGCCAATTTGAACCAAATTTGGCAGAAATATTCCTTAGGTAGTCCACTTTCACAATAGCTTAAATTGTACAAATCAGGCTAAAGAACTCTGGTTGCCTTGGTAACGAAAGTTTAATCTTTAAAATCTTCTCCTCTTGACCCTTTTAGTCTTCAGTCTTGATATTTGGCATGAAGCATCAGTTTATCGATTTTTTTTTTATTTCTAAAATTATCATTCCATTGATCCAGAGGGAGGAAAAGGTGTTGTCCTCCATTCATATTAGTCCTTAAGCTTTGGAATTTGTCATTAAGACTTTTGGATCCCCGGGTACAGAGCCTATATATAAAGTATGGTCAGGTCCTCTTGTATCATAACCCTGACTTTAACTTTAAATTAGACTATTGAAAGGAGAAAAAGCACAGGTGAACACACCAGGGTCAACAGCCCTCTTGTTAAGGAAGGCACATCACTACCATCCATTTATGCAGAAGGATAGACGGTGACTGTAAAGTGTCTTGCTCAGGGACACACCTCACCAATAGTGAGATTCGAACCAGTTACGACTCAAGTGCTCTACCAACTTAGCCATCGAGGCTATAGTCGAATAAAACGATAAAGGCCGAAGGAAATCAGTAAATTAATGTTACGTTCCATCAGGTCAATAAAATGTTATTATAAAACACGTGAACACATAATTTAGCATTGATCAGTTAACATCCATCCTTTCACGCTGCTATGATTTTTTAAAAGAGTTTTGATACCACTTTAAACAGTATTTCAGTCCTATCGCGGCGGCTGGAGCACCGAACCCTGGACCTCATGATTCAGAGTCTGCGAGCTACCAACTTCACTATGGCCTCATCCCACGCATCTTTGAAAACATTATTGTAGAAGACAAACATTCTTTGTACATATAACAAGCGATTGATCGTTTCTCAAAGTAATGTTGTCCATCTAAAGAAACATTTATCGTTTAAATGCACCTATGGTTGGAGCAAAACATCGTATCTACAGCTAAATCAGAGTTAAAGTTACTAGGGTTTGTTCCAACGGTAATTTGTTTTTTATTTATTCATATTTTTATTATATTATTTTTACATCTCTTTTTCTATAGAAAACACATTAAATGGTCGCCTAGAATCTTAAATTCATTGCGTAGAAATATCCAGCAGTTGGGTTGCTTGAACTTTCTCAAACTCGTCATGAAAAATTTGGCGACATCGCCTAATTGGCCAATCGCGGTGTCAAGCAAGAAATCAATCGACCAATCAAATTATTCATTCAGCATCGAATTGAGCTTTTGACCGCCATTTTTGTGAAAGATTTTTGTTGGTTTGGCGACTTAAACTTATTCAAGCTGTAGTTACGACGTTTAGGTCGCTAAACAACCATTCAGCTATCTTGTAACATGCTACTTGCCAAAATTTTGCAAAATTAAGCCGTTGAAAATGGAAGCGGAACTTCCTGTTGGAGCCAATGGGCATGAAGCATCAGTTTATCTTTTAGGGAGTAAGGGGTAGGGGACAGCGATTAGTCAATTCCAAATTTGCCATTCTCTGCCATTCAATTAACACTTTCCTTGGTTTTTAGTCTCTATGTTATTATATCTTGGAAAACATTGTGGAAAAAGTAGAAATTGCTACTTTTTCCGCAATATTTTCTACTCTACTGAATGGTTATTTTTCAAATAAGATTGACTAAAAATTGTCGTCTGCAAAACCTTTGAAATTCGACCAGTCTAAAACTTTGTAAAACAGGAGAGGGTTAAAAGCGATTACCAGTATTGTAAATCTTTTTGCTAATAGATACCACGTGCTTGTGTAAGATTTCTTTAGCCATGTTATTCACGTGTAAATTCAACAACTCCATATATGGGAAAACGGGCGTTTCGTTCTAGTAAGTAGAACCGCTTTACGGCGTGTAAATCGTTTGTTGTGCTCGCAATTATAACCGCTCAATCTCACTTGGGCCTCAATTCCAGTTCGATCATTTTTTCCGAAAACTTGGTCAATCGCCGGAGAAATGTATAGTGGAGTCTTCATAAGCGCAGTAAGATCGTGGAGGGTCTACATTGCAACTCTAGCCTACCCTTCCGCAACGCTAATTTCGAACATGCTCAAAATAAGCGTAGCGGGATCTTGGCAGAAACGAATGGGCATAAAGTTGTAAAAAGAACGTAGCGGAAACCCGTATACGTAAAAGCATCGCGAAAGCACCGTAGAGAGATCTTCGTGATCGCAGTAAAAGCATAGTAAACACACAGTATTAGGGTGATTCTGAAATGTTTATCACCTGAAGCAAGGTATCTGATAGTGAGCTGGGTTTTAGTGACTTTCTCCGGCGTGTATTCTTCTTTTGAAACCTGGGACCGACTTTCTGAAGTAGTTCGTCAAACAACAACGAATCCATCTTTATGAAAATTGCAGAATAAATTTGAATCTTCCAATCGGAGTCCTCTAGTTAGTATATCGTAGTATCCATACTGCAGTGGTCTATCTGCCCACAGCCGGTATCTCTTTGGTTACTGTCGTCTACGTCTGTTCAGTAGCTTTTCAAATTTAATCTTATGCAAGGTTCCCAGCACTAATCGGATAAATTCGATCAACTCGATCGCCTAGATACCTCGATCCCTAAATTCCACGGTCCAATCAAATCCTACCAAGCTCCACCAAAGGCATTTACGCGACTTGTTCTTGACCTCGAGTAGATCAAACCCGACCGCTATTCACGACCTTCCCGTTTAATTTCTACTCGATCGCTATATACATGGATTTTTTGACATGTCGAAAAGAATTGGATAAAAAAAATCCGAGCATGCCAACTGAGCTCGATCGTCCGATTACTCATGCCGACCGAGCTCGATCAGTACTCGAACACTTGATCGGGCTTGATCGAGTCGATCGAAACGTCAGTGTGAACCAAACATAATACCAAGATTTTGCTGAGGAACAGCCAGTTGAACTGCAGCATTTATATGACCTTACATTTCAAGAGTTTGGATAATCGTAAACCTAAGTTGGATAGCAGCTGGAGGCTGGGAAAGGATGTAGTGGTAGTACTGGTGTGAGAAATACCAGGAATCCATTGTAAGGTGTTCCAGCCGTCGCGATATGACTGAAATACTGTAAAAAGTGGCGTTAATCCCCATTCAATTCAAACGTTTTGAATGGAATGAAAATTGTGTAGTATTTATATACATCGTCACCAAAAATCGTACCGAAGCGTACTAAAATCGTGATATAATCGGCGACACCGCACTGATATCGTAATATAATCTTCTAGATCTTTATGGTATCGTAAAATGATCTTGATTGAAGTAGCTGCGTCGTTATAAACACGCAGTAAACGCGACTGCTGGTAAGTGTTGTCTATGCAAAAGCGTAGTTGAAGCGTGAAAAAAAAAAAAAAAAAAAAAAAACGCGTTTGGCGTAGGAGCATCAGAGTTCAGTCATATGCAGTCCATGATTTATAAAATCGCTAGACTTGGGCGCTGAATTGGACCGGTCGGCCGATTTACCATCAATTGATAATTTTCTGGGTCAGACTTGGTGATCATTGCCGTATTAAGGTCGTAGCTATGTGAGCCTTGGGGCCCGGGTAAAAGCGCGCGGACAAATTGAAAATTGTTGAAACGATTTTAAAAACCTCAGTCGATCTGCTTTTTTGTGTTTGTTTTAATTTTGACTGGAGGTTGCAGAAACCAGTGAAAATTAGATGTAATTTGAAATGAAACCAACCTATGTGGTAGAAAATATTGTTGGAAAAGGAGAAATCACTTGTAACAAGCAATTTCTTCTTTTCCACAATGTTTTCTCAAGTATAAAATCGCAGCTGAGTAAAATTTCTGCTATAAGTGTTCAACAATTACTTGCAGGCTAAGTTAAGGCAAACTTGTACCCAATGACAGCAATGTTTGAGGTATGCACGTGAATTTTCTGTTCCCCCCTTTTCGCATTCTACACGATCACATGAAGCACGCTATTTTACACCATTAAAGATTTCATGCAGTCGCTTGGTGTTATCGCTTAGAATGTTATTTTTACAAAGGAGAACGAAATTAGTGTCAAGTTTACATTTTTGCTCAATAGCAAGAAATGGCATACATGTTAGGAGACTTAAACGTCGTAACTATATAGCTTATTCAAACTATTTTTACGGCATTATTGTCGACAATCAACCGTTTTATTTTATCAATTTATTTGTTTTGTTACATATAATTGACAATAAATTTTGTAAAATTGAGCCAATTATCTAAGTGAACGATGTTAAAATAAATCACGAAAATGAAAGAAACAATATAATGAGGAGATAAGAAAAAAATACATGCATCATCATAGCATTGTTGAATACTAATGCAACAACAAAAGCCGGCTGTTGTAAGTTAACATATTACCAGACGGTAAAATTTTAGACTGGTCCAAATTGTAAGGAGGTACAGACAACATTTTAAAGTTTACGAAATTCTAGAATTTTTAAACTTTCTGTATAGAAATCATTATGTAAAATGAAGAAATTGCTTGTAAGAAGTTTTCCCAGTTGTTTTTCTTGGGGGCGTCAAAGAGCGTCATTGTGTGTGAATGGCTTAAAGGGGAAGCAAGGGAAATTTGAAAGCTGAAATATTGAAACAAACGTTTTCAGAGAAGGGAGCTGGTAAAAAATAGAAAGACCCCAATCAGCTGAGGTCAAGACACAAAGAGTTCACTTAACCCGCTGACCACGCGCACTCGCTCCGACAGGAAGTTCAAATTCCTTAACAAAAGGGTTCGTTTTACACATATTTAGCTAGATCCATGTAATAAAAAAGTAAAATTGTTGATTGCCAACCTAAACGTCGAAACTACAGCTTTAATAAGCTGTTGTTACAAATTTCAAGTCGCGGAACTACCCCCCCCCCCCAAAAAAAAAAAAAAAAACAAAAACAAAAAAAAAACTGCCTCAATCAAAGAATCAATCATTCATTGGGGCAAGATGTGAACTTTAAGCTTCAATATTGGCCGACATTTATTTGGAGTATTCTCTCATAGTTTGCGACTTAAACGTCGCAACTACAACTTATATAAGCTGTAGGTACGACGTGCAGTTGGCAAACGAACTATATCACTTTTTGTTGCATTTAACTGATCACAAAGTTTTACAAAATAACGTCGTTTCATATCGAGGTATACTCCCTCTCGAGGTCAACGGGTGTGCCAAGATATGTGCAGTCTGATCTTAGTCTCTACCACCTGCTTGACCCATTTAAGCCAGAGTTGGTTATAAGATAAATTATCAAAATAAATATTAATCCACAACATGTGATTTCCAGTGCCTTCTTTGAATTCAATGTATTTTTGTAAGGGATTTTATTTGACATAGCAAGGGTTAAGCTCGCACCGCTGAATTTAAAATTATGTGCTTTTAAACTCATTCCCTCACAACGACACTTTCAAACAACTTTAAATATGAAAGTTTTATAAAACATTGTGGACAATGAATAAATTGCTTGATACAAGCAATTTCTTCATTATCCACAATTTTTTCTACCCCAAAAGACAGAGATCTTAGAAAATTCATCAACTTAACATTGTCGTCTGTGACTTCTTTGAATTCGGCCTGGTCTAAAATTTTATCGTGTGGTAATGAGTTTTGGAAATGAAGAAATTGCTTGTTTATTGCTTATTACAAGCAACTTCTTCATTATCCACAATGTTTTCCACCCAAAAGGACAACAGTTTTAAAGATTTCATCAACTTAAATTTGTCTTCTGCAACTTTTTTTGTATTTGGACTGGTCTAAATTATTTTGAGTGGTAATGGGTTAAAAGAATCCTTGAAAGCGGCGTTAAGTCACTATGAGGTTTTAAATTCTGAAAAATAAATGCTTGTATCTTACCAAAGCTACCTGCCACATACTGTATTACTATCTGTAATAGATGACAGATATCTCACCACGCCCAGTGATCTCCGATATGTCAGTTCGAGACTAGGGTAATAAACATAATTATTGTGTAAAATGCGTTGACTAGGACATAACATTTATCGCGGATCATTTGTTTGTGACCTAAACGTCGTAACTAAAGCTTGAAAACGTATGGTAACGACGATAAGAAGGAAGAGCAAGCAAAATGCATGTTGTTGCTATCGGGGTTCAAACTTCAATCCCGTTCTAAATGATGATTTGATCGGTCAGTCAATTTTGAGTGACAGCGGCGGTCCATAAATAAACAGATCGAAGCTTTCAACCAAGTAATCAATCAATCAATGAAATCATTCATTTAGATTGGAGGTGAACTCTGAACTCCCAAGTTGACTGACATTTATATGAAGTGTTTTTTTGTTGGTTTGGCAACTTAAACCTTATTGAAACTGTAATTACGACGTTTAGTTCGCGAACCAACAAATTAACTTTTTTTGTTACATGTTTCTGGCCATTTTCAAAATAACGTCGTTAAATGGACGAAGTCGGTCTTTCTGTCACAATCAGTGGGCGTAGCCAGCGGAGTCAGTGAGGGGGGGGGGGGCAGCGGAGTCAGTGGGCGTGTCTAGCGAAGACATTTGGAGGGGCCAGCGAAGTCAGAGGACGTGGCTAGCGGAGTCAGTGGGCGTGTCTAGCGAAGTCATTTGGAGGGGCCAGCGAAGTCAGAGGACGTGGCTAGCGGAGTCGGTGGGCGTGGCTAGCGGAGTCAGCGGGCGTGGCTAGTGGAGTCAGTGGGCGTGGCTAGTGGAGTCAGTGGGCGTGGCTAGTGGAGTCAGTGGGCGTGGCTAGTGGAGTCAGTGGGCGTGGCTAGTGGAGTCAGTGGGCGTGGCTAGTGGAGTCAGTGGGCGTGGCTAGTGGAGTCAGAGGGCGTGGCCAGTGGAGTCAGTGGGCGTGGCTAGTGGAGTCAGTGTGAGTTGCCAGCGATCCGTCAATTTTGACTCGTCTAAGGTAGCTAGTATCCAGGAAAGGCTTGAACTAGGACGGCAGCCGTTTAAGTTTGCTTTACCTTTTCCTGTTCAATCCCTGGTTTTTACGTCCCCGTGATTTTATACACGAGAAAAGATTGTGGGAAAAGTAGAAATTGCTTGTATCAAGCAATTTCTTCTATTTCCACAATGTTTTCTACACTAATGAATTTTTTTCCTAACTAAATCCACTTTGATTTTTGTATTGCAAAACCTTTGAATTTGGACAGGTCTAACATTTTGTAAAACAGGAAAGGGTTAATACAGGGCCGTGGCCGTGGCGCAATTGTAGCGCCTTGTCAAAGGTTCGATCCCCGGCCGTGGCAAATATCCTTTCCGAAATCAGTCTTCCGCCAATGGAAGGATAATCGTAAACCTAAGTCGGATGAGCAGCTGGAGATTCGGAAAGGATGTAGTGGTAGTACTGGTGTGAGAAATAGGTTAGGTGTTCCAGTCACCGTTACAAGCAATTTCTTCTTTTTCCACAATGTTTTCTCGAATATAAAATCGCATCTACGTAAAATCTCGGATTTGTAAAGGAAATGGTTAAATCGTTTAATTTTCTGTTATTAGTGTTTAACAATTACTTGCAGGCTAAGTTAAGGCAAACTTGTACCCAATGAAAGCAATGTTTGATGTATGCACGTGAATTTTCTGTTCCCCCCATTTTCGCATTCTACACCATAACGTGAAGCACGTGATTTTACACCATTAAAGATTTCATGCAGTCACTCGGTTCCAATTTGCTATTTCATAGCTTAGAATGATATTTTTTACAAAGGAGAACAAAATTAGTGTCAAATTTTCATTTTTGCTCAATAGAAAGAAAAGGTATACATGTTAGGGGACTTAAACGTCGTAACTATAGCTTATTCAAGCAATTTTTACGGTGTATATATCGACAATCAATCATTTTATTTATCAATTTAATTGTTTTGTTACATATAATTGACAATAAAGTTTGTAAAATTGATCCAATTATCTAAGTGGAACTTCAAGTTGGGCGTCGGTTGGCGTGAATCTGTAATATCTATCGACAAAATAAATACAAGTATTTTATATTTATACATAATAATAATTATAATAATAATAATAATAACTTTATTTAAAGAAGGTAAAACATTAAGACAGCATTTTCAATTTACAATGAATAAAACATGTCTTTTTTACAATGTTGCCTTCTCTCTCTCTCTCTCTCTCTCATCTTTCTCACATCCTTTCTCTTTCTTTCTATCCCCCCTCTCTCTCTATCTTTTTCTCCCCGCTTTCTCTCTCTCTCTCTCATTCACACATACTCTCTCTGTCTCTCTCTCTCTCTCTCTCTCTCTCGATCCATTAATAAACGAACATGAACGATGTAAAAATAAATCACGAAAATGAAACAAACAATATAATGAGGAGAAAAAAATGCATGTATCATCGTAGCATTGTTGATTACTTATGCAATAATAAAAGCCGGCTGTTCTAAGTTAACCCAATACCAGACGGTAAAATTTCAGACTGGTCCAAATTGAAAGGAGGTACAGAAAACATTTTAAAGTTTACGAAATTCTAGAATTTTTAAACTTTCTGCATAGAAAACACTGTGTAAATTGAAGAAATTGCTTGTGACAAGCAATTTCTTCATTATACATAATGTTTTCCCCCCTTTTTTTATTTTATTTTTTTGGGGGGCGGGGGGCTCAAGGAGTGTCATTGTGTGTGAATGGTCAAAGATGAAATATTGAAATGGTGGAAAAATAGAAAGACCTTAATCAGCTGAGATAAAGACGCGATGAGTTCACTAAACCCGCTCACCACGCCCACTGGCTCCAACAGGAAGTTCAAATTCGATATCAATCGACATTGTTTTACAACATATATAGCTAGAACTATGTAACAAAAAAGTAAAATGGTGATTGCAAACCTAAACGTCGTAACAACAGCTTTAATAAGCGGTTGTTACAATGTTCAAGTCGCGGAACTAAAGAACAAAAAAAACACCCCCCCAAAAAAAACAAAACAAAAAAAAACAACAACAACAACAAAAACAACAAACGGCTTCAATCAAATAATCAATAGACCAATCAAATCATTCATTTCGGCCGGAAGTGTACTTTAACCATTTCCTGTTCTGGAAACTTAGTTCCATCCAAATTCAAAGGTTTTGCAGACGAAAATTTAAAGATGATTTAATTTGAAAAAATAACCATTCAAAAGGGTAGGAAATATTGGGTTACAAGCAATTTCTTCTTTTTCCACAATGTTTTCTCAAGTATAAAAACACATGGACGTAAAAACCAGGGATTGTACAGGAAAGGGTAAATGTTTATTTGAAGCATATTTTTATAGTTTGCGACTTAAACGTCGCAACTACAACTTATTATTATAAGCTGTAGGTACGACGTGTAGTTGGCAAACGAACTTTATCGCTTTTTACTTCATTTAAATGGCCATAAAATGTACAAAATAACGTCGTTTAATATCGAGGTGCGTGGCAAGATATGTGCAGTCTGATCTTAGTCTTTACCACCTTCTTGACCCTTTTAAGCTACAGTTGTTTATTAGATAAATTATCAAAATAAGTATTAAAACCACAAGTGATTTCCAGTGCTTTCTTCCCTTTGAATGAATTGAAAGTAATTCTGTAAGGGATTTTATTTGACATGGCAAGGGTTAAGCTCGCATCACTTAATATGAAATTATGTGCTTTTTAACTCATTCCCACACAATGGCACTTCGAAGCACCTCTCAATATGAAAGCTTTAGAATACATTGTGGACAATGAAGAAATTGCTTATTGCAAGCAATTTCTTCATTATCCACAATGTTTTCTACCCAAGAAGACAAAGATCTTCACCCTTTCCCGTTTTTGGAAATTGTAGACTAGTCCAAATTGAAAGTGGTTGCAGACGACAATGAAAACTGGATGCCATTTGAAATGTAACCAACCTATGTGGTAGAAAACATTGTGGAAAAAGAAGAAATTGCTTGTTACAAGCAATTTCTTCTTTTTCCACAATGTTTTCTTGAGTATGAAATCACAGGAACGTAAAATCCCGTATTTGAACGAGAAAGGGTTAAAAAAAAATCACCAACTTATCATTGTCGTCTGTGAATTTGGACTGGTCTAAAATTTTAACGTGTGATAATGGGATAAGGCTTCCTGTCTTTTGGAACCAAAGATACTTACAGATGTTTTGGGCAATAGTTTCCTTGAAATTATCCTTGAAAGCGGCGTTAAGTCATTAAGAGGTTTTAAAGTCTAAAAAAAAATATGCTTGCTTGCATCTAACCAAAGCGACCTGCTTAATATTTTATTATTATCTGTAATAAATGACAGATCTCTTACCACGCCCACAAGCGGCGGCACATATCCTTTCCGACATTTGTCTCTCACCAATAGGAGGATAATCGAAAACCTAGTAGGGATAGCAGCTGGATGCTAGGAAGGGATGTAGTGGTAGTTCTGGTGTGAAATTTACTAGGAATCCATAGTTAGGTGCTCCAGCCGTCGCGATATGACTGAAATATTGTTAAAAGTGGCGTTAAACCCCATTCAATCAATCTAACCACGCCCACTGACCTCCAATATGGCAGTTTGAGACTAGGGTAATAAACGTACTTATTGTGTAAAATGTGTTGACTGGGACATAACATTGAAGGCGCACCATTTGTTTGTGACCTAAACGTCGTAATTATAGCTTAAAAACGTATGGTAACGATGATTAGATAGAAGAGCAGGCAGAATGTATGTTGTTGATATCGGAGTTCAAAGTTCAATCCCGGTCTAAATGATTGATTTGATCGGTCAGTCAATTTTAACTGACATCGGTGGTCCGTGAATCAACAGATCGCAGCTGTAAATCAAATAATCAATCTACCAATCAAATCATTCATTTAGATCGGAAGTGAACTCTGATTTCCGATGTGACCGACATTTCTCTTTTTTTTTTTTGTTGGTTTGGCGACTTAAACTTATTCGGACTGTGTAGTTACGACGTTTAGTTCGCCAACCAACCATTTTCTTTTTTGTCACATGTTACTGGCCATAAATTTTCAAAATAACGTCGTTAAATCGACGAAGTGGGTTTTCCTGTCACAGTCGGTGGGCGCTGCTGGGCTAGTCAGTGTGTGTGTGTGTCGGGGGGGGGGCGATCGGTCAATTTTGATTTGTCTCAGATAAATATTATCTGGGAAAGGATTGAACCAGGATGGCAACCGTTTCAGTTCACTTAGAACCGGGCCGCGGTCATAGCGCAGTGGTAGTGCGTAAGACTCCTAGTCAAGGGGTCGCGTGTTCGTTCCCCAGCCACGACGAATATCCTTTCCGACATCAGTCTCTCACCAATGGGTTTATAATCATAAACCTATGCGGGATAGTAGCTGGAGGCTCGGGAAGGATGCGGTGGTAATAGGCCTTCCGGTGTGAGAAATACCAGGAATCTATGGTTAGATGCTCAAGCCTCAGCGATATGACTGAAATACTGTTAAAAATGACGTTAAACCCCATTCAATCAATCAATCACTCAACACAAACGATATAATTATAGACTGATCCAAAGTAAAAGATGTTGCAGACGACATTTTCTACTTAATACTTTTTTGTCTTATAGATAAAAAAAACCCCGAACATTTTCGAAAATGAAGAAATTGCTTTTAACAAACAATTTCTTCACTTTCCACAATGTTTTCCAGAGAGGCATTCGAAGGAAATGTGTAGGAACAATTTTCTCGAGAGGCATTCGAAGGGATTGTGTGGGAACGGGTTAACTTAACACCAAACCATAAATTCTTAAGACTTTTCTAAATTAAAAAAATCCAGACGACAATACAAAATGTGTTCAACTTCATAAACAAGTACAAAATATGATGAAAATGCATCATTAGAAAAGAATAATTGCTTGTTACGAGAAGTTGCTCCTAAGCCACGATGTTTTAAAGTTATTTTTCTTGAGTGCTTAAATCGTGTGAGATGGTAAACAGATTTGGGTATAAAATATAAAACATATAACGGACCAGTTAAAAAGTGTTCACTCGAGATCGTGCATTCTGTGCCTTGTCCCAAAGGCGGGAACTCAAATCCCGATTTGATTGGATAATTTTCTCACGTGGTTTAGATTCGTCCAACTGTTAAACGGGTAACTTTTTCATTTTATTTCAAAATCAATACATGTTATGGAATGGAAAAAGCCGTTCTATCCCCCCTTTTCCATATCGAAATTGGACTCTACCGTATTTTGAGGATTGTTTTTTCGGACCCGCATTTATTATAGGCACGTGGCTGACCGATGGGGACGGACGTAGAAGAGGAACGACAAAGGATATTCAGGAATAAATGTGTTTTCAAATCTAATTTAATTTTAAAAAAATGGTCACAAAAGACACGAACTGTGGTGGTGTTACGCTCTGTTCGAGCGGACAATGAGAGTGTTTTAGAACAAGTGTTTCGGTGCAATGTTAGGGTTTTGCCAACGCAAAACATTTAAATTGTGTGATTCCAGGTTTGTTGTAGGTAGTGGCTATCTTCTCTGTCTTTCCCCGTAGACTTCTTCATTCATTTACTTACCCTGTACTGTTTGTTCCAAAATTTTAGACTTGTCCAAATTCAACGGAGTAGCAGACGACACTATAAAGTAAGAGCATTGAAAATAATCAGCCTATGTGATAGAAAATATTGTGAGAAAAGAAGAAATTACTTGTTACAAGCAATTTCTTCCTTTTCCACAATGTTTACTCTAGAATGATATTACAGGGGCGTAGAATCTGGGGATTATAAAGGAAAGGGTTAACCTATGTTTCTGCTGTATAGTGAAACTGGTCCTTTATTCTGTTGAAGTTCATATATTTGTGTGCGGCCAAAACGTCATAACTACAGCTTGAATGAGCTATAGTCATGACCTTTTTGACCTCCCCTAGATATCACTCATGAGATATTGGAAAAAAACTTTTGTTTAACCATTACTAGACAACAATTTTAGACATGCTGAAGAAAACAAAATAAGTTGTTTGAAATTGAAAAAGAATGGCCATATGTGGTAGAAAACATAGTGAGAAAAGGAGAAATTGCTTCTTTGAAAGTAAGAATTGCTTGAAATGATTGGATTTTAATTCCCCACAGCACTAAACGGGTTAGTCTCTGACAGCCCTTGTTCCTGATAGCCCCTTTGTCCATGTCCCTTTACTATTTTGACCTGCTAAGCTAAAAGTGACCTTAATTGAATCCTGTTAAACGTTTGAAAAGAGATCAAACCCCACAGATGAAAGATTTTGGCCTGAGTCAGCCTGCACAATGACAAGAACCAATACTTTCTACATTTTTCAGAAAACTAAATATCCTGCTAGCCAAATATTACATCTAATTGTCGTTACTATGAAATATTTGCTAGAAAAAAGAATTTGCTTTGCCTGGGTTATTTCTTCATTTCTTGCAAATATTTTGAAGTTAAGACGTTAACAGATTGAAAAGCATCAAATTGAATTTGGTCCTTTTCTTCTCTGGTCAAACCATTCGCAAAATTGATTGCTGTAGGCCTTCTACCTCAACTCACCCCCTCTTTTGATTTGGTTTGTTGTTTTGTCATGTTTTCAGCTGTTTCTCCGAATTGTTTTTCAGAATTTTCACGTAAGTACACATACATTATTAAATGACGGATTGCCCAATTTGAGAGAGTGGGCGTAGTCAGTAATCCGTCGGCTACCTGTCCCCAAGGCCAAAATAACGGGTGCTACGTTTTCCAAGACTACATGTTTGTGTCTACTGATAACGGTAAAACCTTTTTGCAGTAGGTTGTGATTTTTCCATCTTTGGTCAGATAAATTTTCCTTTTTTGTTAGAAATCTAAACTTTAACCTACTTGTAGAATCAAAACATGACTGAATGAACAAAATGCGGCTAGTTAAACCCTTTTCCGTTCCATCCCTGGTTTATTACGTCCCTGTGCTTTTATACTTAAGAAAACATTGTGGAAAAAGAAGAAATTGTTTATAACAAGCAGTTTCTTGTTTTTTCCACAATATTTTCTACCCAGGGTATGGTTATTTTTCAAATTAAACCCACTTTAAATTTTCATCTTCAAATCTTTTGAATTGGACAGATCGAAATTTGCAAAACAGGAGAGGGTTAAGCTGTATTTATGATAATTCTGGTGGTTTGCTGATTTCCTATTGTTCCTTCCTGTGTCGCGTGCAATTTCTCCTTTGCCCACAATATTTGCTACCATAAAGAATGGTTTTATTTAGAACCGCTAGCAAGTTTTCATTGTCGTCTAACATCTTTCAATTTGGACCAGTCTAAGATTTCAAAAAACAAGGAAAGATTAAATACACTTGCGTGTAATAGTAAAAGCCAATTCGGGCTGAAATCTTCAAGTTGATGGATCTCTGCTGCCAATCAAAGAATCAATAGACCAATCAAATCCTTCTCTTTGATCGGAGATTAACTTTTAAATCAAGATGTAGTTAACGACATTTAGGTCACCAACCAACCATTTTACTTTTTGGTCCAAGTAACTTGTCAGCAACTTTTTTCAAAATAACGCCATTCAATATGGCCCCAAGTGGGTGTGGCAGTGATCTTTGAACCCTTTCCTGTTCAATCCCTGGTTTTTACGTCCCTGTGCTTTTATAATTGAGAAAAAATTGTAGAAAAAGAAGAAATTGCTTGTAACAAGCAATTTCTTCTTTTTCCACAACGTTTTCTATCCTCTACTGAATGGTTATTTTTCAAATTAATTTAACTTTGAATTTTTGTCTGCAAAATCTTTGAATTTGGACAGGTTAAAAATTTTGCCAAACAGGAAAGGGTTGATCAAAATTTAGGTCAGCAATTTATGGTCATCATGGTTCTCTTGTTGGTTGGTCTAATTGATCATTTGATGAAGTGAGCGAATGGTTGGTAGGTTGGTTGGTAAGTGCTCTGGTGGATGGTTGATGGATTTGTGTAACATACTTGTTGTAGGGAGATGGAGGAGAGAATGGTTCTGGGATACTTTTTAGTGCTCTGAGTGAGCTATTGTGATTGGTTATCCTCTGTCTGTCCGTCTGTCTGTTCACAATTTACAAAAAATCTTCCCCTCCTAAACTAACCATGGAATTTTGACCAAACTTCATAGAAATGATCCTTAGGTCATGCTCTTACAAAATACTTCAAAGAATTGAAATTCATGAAGAACTTTGGTTGCCATGGCAACCAAGTGAAAAAACTTAAAAAATCTTCTCCCAAACTATAAGGCTTTGAAATTTGGTATATATCATCATCATCGAATGACCCTCTAGCAAAATACTTCAAAGAATTACCGTACTCTGAAAATTAGCCATTTTTTGTGCAATCCCTGATTTTACATATGATTAAGGAAGGAAATCTTTGAAATATTTTTCTCCCAAACCAATAGTTTAGAGCTTTGATATTTAGTATAAATCGTCATTTATTGACCCTCTACCAAAATACTTCAAGGAATTACCGTACTCTGAAAATTAGCCCTTTTCTGTGCAATCCCTGATTTTACATAGGAATACTAGAACTGAATATCTTTGAAAATCATCTCCTCCTAAACCATTAGGCATAGAGTGTTGATTTTTGGCATGTATCAATGCCTATTGATCCTCTACAAAAATACTTCAAAGAATTACCATACTCTGGAGTTTAGAGCTATATTCTGGGATCAACTAAATACTTTGGATTAAAGAAAAGTTTCTTCTCCAAAACAAGGGTATAGCTTTTATATTTTGTATTTATCATATAGCCTCGGGGCATCATACTCAGGGGAGCAATATAGGACCATCATGTTTCTCTTGTTTTTTACTTGTAATGGTTGATGACTAGTAGAGCAATTACAAGAAATCATTTTCTGACTATGTGTCCATTTGTTCACTTTTTGAACCCAATAAAGTCAAGTTTCCACTAGTTTCTGTGAAATCTCATCTTTGTTATTATCACTCATGAGTGGCCGCCGTCATAGAGCAGTCAGTAGCGCATCGGACTATCATTCAAAGGGTCCTGGGTTCGATTCCCGACGGTGGCAATACTCTTTCCAACATCTGTCTCTCACCAATGGGTAGATAATCGTAAACATATGTGGGATAGCAGCTGGAGGCTAGGAAAGGGTGTAGTGGTAGTACTGGTGCGAGAAATACCAGGAATCCATTGTTAGGTGCTCCAGCCGCCGCAATATAACTGTAAGATTGTTAAAAGCGGTGTTAAACCCCATTCAAACAAACAAACAAATCACTCATGAGCCTGTCTTTTCTGTTGGAGAGTGCAAAATGACACTAATAGCCGTCTAAATATCACAAAATGCTGTATCTATCAATTGTGAATGTTTTTCAAAATTTCGACATCAATTCAAAGTTTATTTTATTTGAAAAATGATCATTCAGAATGGTAGAAAATATTGTGGAAAAAGTAGGAATTGCTTGTTACAAGCAATTTTTACTTTTTTCACAATGTTTTCTCAAGTATAAAGCACAGGGACGTAATAACCAGTGATTGAACTATAAAGGGTTAAGCTTCTGATTTGTACTAGTGGGAAGGCCGTAGCCAAGGAGCGGTTAATGGTGCATTAGATTTCGAAGTGTTTGGATGGGATATTTTGGTAGTACTAGTGTAAGAAACACCAGGAAGCCATAAAGAGGTACTCTAGGTGAGGCAATATGTTTAGAGAAACCAATGTTGAAATTGCCACACAGTGATGCTTTTTGATGCCCCTCAAAAAAAAAAAAAGAAATGAGAAAACATTGTGTACAAGCAATTTCTTCATTTTATACAAAGTTTTGTATCCAGAGAGTTGAATTTCAATTAGGATAGGTCTAAAATTTTGTTGTCTGGTAATGGATTTGAATGAGGGGATAGACATAGGAAGGTACATCAGTTATCACAATAAAACTTGGATTTTGAAGACGTTTTTATTCCCCATGCAACCACCTCTTAAAAAAAAATGCTTTTAAAAAAAAGTAAAAATGTTGCGATCTGTACTTGAGAATTTCAAGCATGCCTGTAATACTGAACACAGTTTATAACCGTACTAATGAATAACTAATCTAATTGCAATTTAATTCCATTAACTATTATATATACTCGTGCATGATATATCCGTCTTTTACTCGTATGTGGACTGAGGGGCTATCAAGACTGCTTAATGGGTGTCCATGAAGGGCAGACATTTATCCGACTTGACAGTCTCTCAGTGCATTTCGATATTCCCCGAGTCTAAAGACCTTTTGAGTGAGAATGCATACTGTCAAGACTTGTGTCAGACTGTGATACACAGGGTGATCCTTGTCTTTACTTAGTGAACTTTTTAAACTTTTTGGAAATGTCATGCACGGGTCTGATTAAGGTATTCCACATCATATTATTCATTGTATGTTTGAAATTGCTTCATTTAATTGATGGTTTAACGCAAAACCTGTGACCACCTGTAAAATGTATTGGTAGCTACAATAGTTTTTCGTTAAATCACAATTTTCTACAAGAATCAGCATTTAATGAAGTGGATGCCTTAATTTCTGTGTTATTCTTAAGTACAGATTGTGTGTGCCTTTTTGTTAGGATTAATAGAATTTATTGCAAAACATCTTGTCTGTTATGAAAAAGTTGCATTGGGTCTAAAACTGTTTCAAACATTTTTTGTCTTTATTGCGGTTACTGGTGTACCAAGCCAAGTCAATTTTATCATTCTCCATAGAATTGCAAACTGCCTGATTTTAGTGTGTAATGCACAATAGACTGATGGGAAAAATCCAAATTATTAACATGGAAGAAAAATAAATATTTCTGGGGGATGCTTCTTGCAGTTTTCTTGCAAATAGAGAGAAACAAGAATGAGATTGATAGATAGAATGAAAGATAGGAATGAGAAAAAGAAAGAAAAAAATGATAGAAATGAAAGAATGAAATAAATCTGAAAGAAATGCATAAAAGAAAGGAAAGGATAGAAATCAATGAAAAAAGAAGGAAAGAGGAAATGAAAGAGCAGAAAAAAAAAGAAATTAAAGAATTAAAAAGAAAAAGCAGAATGGCAAAAGATAAACTTTTAGTGAATGAATAAGAAAGATATAATCAGAAAAAGAAGAAATACAGAAAGAGACAGAAAATAGAAATTAGAAAAATGATAGCAAGATGAAAAGAAATGTAAAAAAATGCAAAATTTGAGAAATTTGCCTGGCTCACAAATCTTTGTGAACATCTGTATTTTGTATTGGTTTATTTATCCATTCTAACACAATCATTTTTTTTTGAATTTTTGGAAAACAATAATGAAAATGAAGAAATTGCTTGTTGTAAGCAATTTCTTCATTATCCACAATGTTTTCTACTTACTGATACAAAGATTTTTACAATTTCAAGAAAAAATATTTGTCATTTGCAACGATTTTGAATTTTGATCAGTAAATTTGAATTTCGATCCGTCAAATTTTGTGTTCTAGTAATTGGTTAAAGTCACAGTAACACTTTATCTCTGACTAAATCATTTGAAAGATACCGGTTTCTTAACCCATTCCCTTTCAACGACGCTTTTAGATGCCCCCAAGAATAAAAGCTTTTTGAAAACATTGTTGAAAAGAAGAAATTGCTTCTTACAAACAATTTCTTCATTTTACACAATGTTTTCTACCATAAAGGTAATCAAATTCCAAAATTTCATAACCTTAAATTTTTTGTCTGAAACTCTTTTCATAATTTGGACCAGTCTAAATTTTCCCCATCTGGTAAAGGGTTGAAGCTTTATAATTTAAAGGCTAACTGACAATATTTTGTCAGAATTAATATATGTATCAAATAGGTTTATTTTTGAATTATATAAAAGAAAAATATTACTTGATCTATACCCCAATTGAAAGACATTAAGTTTTTGGGCCTAAACACTTAAATTGAGAAGGTTGATAGAAATAGATTTAATGAATTTTTGTTGAGTCTGCTTGCCATGAGAAAGACATAATTGTCGCAATTTTGCTTCAGTGTTGGTGTGCAAGTGTGTGCGTCTGTCAGAGGTTTTGTCTATAGCATAACTTCTACATTTATATATTTGAAAATAACTTGGCACAGTTGTTCTTCTTGATGAGTGCTTGTGTCATGCGAAATGTTTGTTGCAATATCACCAAGGTCAAGGACACAGTTGAAGGTCAAATCATAAAATTGACCTTGTCCGAAGCATAACTTATACATCTTTGACTTTGAACCAGTCTTGAATTTTGTCATGTGGAAATGGGTATTAAATACTGCTCAATCATGCAATCGTATAAAGAATATAGAACATGGCATACAGAAAATAAACCAATTTTACATTTGTATAGAGACGGTGATAAAGAATATTTGTGCGTTTTTATGCCCCCGCATCGATAGATCAGGGGCATATTGTTTTACCAGTGTCCGTCTGTCTGCAAAACTTAACCTGCCAACTAAACATTTTCCTATTACTTCAACCCTGATCAAGTTACAATGCTAATATTTGGTATGCAGATAGGTCTCAACAAGACGCAACTAGAGAAGGTCATTTCATCAAGGTCAAGGTAATTTTTTTAACCCTTTTCCCTAAAAAAAAGAAAAAAAAACACAATAAAAATCGCCTGTTTCTAAAGAATTCCTGTTTTGGGAGAATGGTGTTTCACAAACACATCTTGTTATTCTCAACAAGCGATCAAATGTTAGAGGTAGGTAAAGGAATCCTCGGGTTACACTTAGGGCATAGGCATGTGTAGGGTACATTTGGAGCGTTGGCACACACTTGTTTTATTGTACGTATTTGTTATATTCAAGGATAGGCATGTTTGTTAATATTACCAGCATAGGCTCACATTATATTTTAGGCGTAGGCCTGCACAATCCTTTATGAAATGTGTCAATGTTAGATTAAATGATTTTAATACGACATAAGCTTGTAGTATTGGAAACGAACAGCACCATCTCTCATTTGAAGCCCCTGAAAAAAGTATTAATTTGTCTTAAACGAAAACTTAGCTTTTTCGTCCATTGTGATCCCATGTTTCATTTTTCAGCAATTGATAGCAACACTTATAGATCCAGCAACTTTTCTGCTTTCAACTGATGAGTTATATGATGAACTTTGCCGCTTTCAACAGATCAGTTATATCATGTACTTTGCTGCTTTCAACTGATAAGTTATATGATGAACTTTGCCGCTTTCAACTGATCAGTTATATAATGAACTTTGCTGCTTTCAACAGATCAGTTATATCATGTACTTTGCCCCTTTCAACTGACCACTTATATCATGAACTTTGCCGCTTTCAACTGATCAGTTATATCATGAACTTTGCGGCTTTCAAAAGATCAGTTATATCATGAACATTGCCACTTTCAACTGATCAGTAATATCATGAACTTTGCCCCTTTCAACTGATGAGTTATATCATGAACTTTGGGGCTTTCAACAGATCAGTTATATCATGAACTTTGCCACTTTCAACTGATCAGTTATATCATGAACTTTGCCACTTTCAACTGATCAGTTATATCATGAACTTTGCTGCTTTCAACTGATCAGTTATATCATGAACTTTGCGGCTTTCAACAGAGCTGTTATATCATGAACTTTGCCGCTTACAACTGATCAGTTATATCATGAACTTTGCCGCTTTCAACATATCAGTTACATCACAAACAATTTTCCAGCTTTGAACTGACCAGTTATATCATGAACATATGATGCCTGTTTGTTTGATTGCATCGTATCAGGAGAAGAACATTCGACATTGGGATGATCCAAACCATATCCTGCAGACTACATTAAACTTGAAATGCATTTAATAAGAGTAAACATTGTGCAATATTTCTATCAATAAAACGGACAAAATAAGATGACAAGCAGACAGTTGGGATTATGCCCAGATTGCATGTGTGCAGACTGGTCTTTGTCTATACTGCCTGCCATTGTTCTTACAGTACAGGATCAGTAGGTCTGCAGAAGGGTATTTGACCAGGTAAAACTTTCTTGCCCCAATCTCTGTCTTTCCTATCAGTAGTTAGGTTAAGTGTTTTGTGAAATGGATTTATATTCACGGAGTGGAATGGATCAGATCAGAGAGGAAAACTGTAAGTAACCATCATCCACTGGTAGAGCTCTGTTCCAATTCATCTTAAACCTTGCAAAGAAATGGTGATACAGGTTGACTGATAAATAACCCATTCCCACACAATGACACTTTTTGATGCCCCTCAAGAAAATGCTCGGGAAAACATTGTGTAAAATGCAGAAATTACTTGCAAGAAGCATTTTCTACATTTTACACAATTTTTTTATATCCAGAAAACTGAAAAAATTCAAATTGTCACAAACTTTAAATTGTTGTCTGCTACTCCTTTCAATTTGGACCAGTCTTAAATTTTGCTGTCTGGTAATGGGTTAGTCACACAGTGTGAAGGTCAATGTTCAATTATAACTGTTTGGCATTTTGAGCATTTCAAAAGTTTTGGGGGATAAAATTTTGCAATTTGTGACAGTTTTAATCATTAGACTAGCATTGCTTTCTTTCTCTTTGGGTGGGGGAAGCAAGGATTAATTCATAACCTTTTTTTTTTCTTCGTTGTTTCCATATTCCCCACAAGGACCAAGTGTCATCTGCAATTTGCCCTGAAACCCGGGTCCATTCCCTTTTAATTTTCAGCTGTATACCGGCTGGGTTCGAACTAAGAGCAGTCTCATAACTACTTATCGTATGGAGGTCATGGATACAGCTGGCCAACACGGAACAGTTGCCTGTGGAACCATGGTCCAGGACACAGAATGCAGACCCAAAATTCAAATTGAGGAACAAGACCAAAAGGAAAGGTATTGCCCAGGCCTTCACCCCTGTCCCCATGTTCATTGCACCATTTTTACAAGGAACAGAGCTTTACCATATTTCATTATGTCAAGGCACTAAAATTTGTCATAAGTTCTAGAGAGGCCAAAAGAAGCCTATAAAGCTTTAGTATAGATTTTGGTATCTTGATTATCTGTCCCATTTAAACACCCTTCCTGTATAAAAATTACCAATATTTTCTTGTTTTCATATTGTTTAGGTTGAAATCAAAGTGGCTTGTAGAGAATTACGATGGAGCGCCTTCTCATAATTCTTTGCTGGCTTCTTTGATACACTGTCTTTTTTAAATTCAAGGGTCGTGTTTGTTATGGCTTTAGCTGTCCGTTAGACTGTATGTCTGTACTGTAATTTGCGTCTCACTAAAAATACAATTTTGTGATATCTCTCTTATTGATTCAAGATATTCACTTGAAACTTGAAATGCATGTTTACTATCAAGACATATTACATGTAAAGGAGGTAACTCTTATTGCAGTTTTGAAAGAATTATCCCCCAGAATCCCACTGCAGTCTCAGAGCAGTCAAATGAATTTCTTTACAAGCTCCAGATATCAAAAGATCTGGGGAATGTTTGTTTTTGTCCTGCCTGTTTGTCCTTTCATATGTTTGTGCGATCTTTTCCAGTCAAACAAACTCTTTACTTGTAACATATAAGTGGTAGTTTTCTATTGTTTCATGCAATCCCTGTGATAAGATCTTTCTACTAATATCAAAGCCAAGGTCATGTATCTAGATTAAGGTTGTATATGAAGATCTCATTTTCAAAAATAGTCAGTTGAAGGGTGGAGCAAAAATGATTTTGATTACTTAACCCATTCCCACATATTTTCACTTTTCTTCAAGAGAAATGTTTTGGAAAAAATAGGGGTAAATGGAGAAATTGTTATAAGCAATTTCTTCATTTCCCACTCTTTTTTCTATCCAGAAAAAAATCTCTTCAACTTCAAATTGTCATCTGCAACTTCTTCAAATTTGACAAGTTTAAAAAAATTGTTGTCTGGTTATAAGTTTTTTTTAGTTCTTTTCGACCCTTACATGGAAAAGACAAAGTTGCATAAGTTAAATATATTTCTTGGATATATAGTTGAGAATAAAACACATTTAAATAACGGGAAGGGTCTAACAGGTCCTACCTTACTAACCCATTGTTTGTATTTTATTATATTGAGTAGCACACAATATTGTGTATATCTGTATTTTATTATGGACTTGTTATGCATCTTTCTACTGGAGCTTTCAGGTACATTACATTTAGATGGACTTTGGAGTAGACTTGTTTATTTGATGGATTGTATGCTCTATCTATTGAAGATCCCACTTAGCAGACTAAGACAGTAAAATTACTTTATAAAATATACGGTCATTGACATAAACTACATAAACTATGTTTAAAAAGCTGTAGTTAACAATGTTAGTCGCCAATTGAACAAAAATAACATACTGACGTTGAAGTTCAAATTTACTTTAAGTGTAAATGAATGATTTGATTGGTCATTTAATTCTTTGTTTGAAAGCAGCGATCCATCAATCAAATGGACATGGGTGTAGACTTCTGTAGTTGTTGGATGAATCTCGTCTTTTGGATTTAATGATTTGAGAAAATTTAGCTGTGTTATATTTAAGCTTGGAAGATACTTAATGCAATTGAATCTTTTGTGCTTTTGGTTGTAAAGGACTTTCATATCTTCATTGTTTCAGTACTCAATTCAAACAAACAAAAAACTACACGGTAGCTTTAATGGTTTGACTGTCGATATATACGTGTTATTTTCGAGAGTTTATTTTGACTGAATTTATTAGCACTGTGAGAAACCTAGATATGTGGGATTTAATCTAGGTTTCTGACAGCCGCGTACTTTTTACCATGTTTAGCAACTAGAAATGAAATAATAATCACGGTAAGTAGCTTATTTTCAATGTTTTCATGTGGATGTCTACTTAACCCTTGTCATGCTGAATAAAAAATTGGTTTCTAAGAATGCCTGCAAATCAAACTGCTGAAAGCTCTAGAAGCCCTTATATAAGACTTGTATATCTTTGAAAATCAATTTCACAAACAAACACCACTAAAAAAGTACAAGCAGGTGGTGTAGACTAAGATTAGCCTTGCACTTATGCGTAGGCTGTTCTTTGTCTAAACCTCCTGCCAAACAGGAATATTCTGGGTTCAGCATGACAAGGGTTAAAATGATGTTTCTAACTGTTTTTAATTTCTTTCAGTGTTTTAGAAAAGCATCAACTCCAATGCACTAATTGTTGTACATGGAGCAGATATGGTTTATAACGTCCTAGATTTCTGTGTCAGGAGTCCCTGGTTAGACCCCCGCTACTCCAGTCATTCGAATGAGACTCTAAACTGAGGCCCGTCTCACGGTGATTGTTGTTGTTGAGTAGGAGATAAATCCTAATGCAATCAAATTATTTATCGTAAGTATATAATCTACTTTCAATTTCATCCTTCTCTCTCTTATTTTCGTTTCCAGTTGTTCCTAACATCTGTTTTTACAATGTGAGTATGTAAAAACGGAAAATGCTTGCAGAAAATGTAGACTAAGCTCAGGTTGTTCAATATTAATAGCCTGATCTTAATTTACACTGTCTGCTTCTGTTGATACAAATAATGGATACAATTTCACAAGAGGGAATTTCAGCTTGTAACAATTGCCTCGAACATCATACCTGGTTCCGTGTGCAATCTAATCTTGATCATCACTATCTGTTATGGGCGGAATGAGATCAGAAATAAATTCTTCTCTGGCAGAAAATGATGATCTTGATCTGATTGTGCACATTTTATTTAAACATTATTGCCTGGTAGATGCTCGACACAAATGTAATGGGTAGAGATAGACCTCGAGTGTTATTTGTTAGAACTGGAAACGAGCAGGGATAAACTTTTAAGAACATGAAATAAAACTACAAACAAACTGTTATACAGTAATAGTACTCACCCTGAGCTTAAAAAAAGTAGATACTACAAAAAAATGTCTTTGCTAGCCAAGGGCGACGCCCTTTTTGTGTTGACAAGAAGTGAATGTCACTTTTGACTAACAAAGAGAGCATATTGGGAAGTGTCGACTGAATTTATTAACCAGTCGATTTTTTTCAAAATTCTGAAAGTCTATCCCTGTGGCTGGTAAAAATAGTTCCGAGTCACACCTCCACGTGGTGCCAGCTGGTAACTATGGAGATGGGAGACATTATTGTCATTCCATTCATCCATAGGCTGACGTGACCGGTCATGGTAAATTCTATCATGGAGTTTTGTTCGGTTTCAGCCTTTGTGCTCCCGCCATGTACTGGCAACGGGCATATAGTGTTACCTCGGTCCATGTGTGAGTGTGTTGAGGCGTGTTCGTGTGCATGTCCTATTGTCCCTATCTTCTAAATCAATGAACGGATTTCATTTAGCTTTGCACAGTCGTTCCCCTTGAATAATATTGTCATGGGTAAAGCTTTGTTGGATATTTTCTAGAACAAAGTTACAACTGAAGGTCATGAGACAAGTAATTAAGCGGGGCATGGATTCTGTGTCTGTAACGGTCATAGCTAGTTTTTACGCGATTCTGAGATTTATAAAGACTTTTAAGTTGACATTGTCTTCTATGTAAAATTATACTTAGGTTTTAGCTCAGCAGAGTGAAGTCAATGTGGGCTATTGTCATGATCAGGCGTCTTTCGTGTGTCCTGTCATTGGTACATCAATCACTCAGTTTGTCTATTTTTAGCTTACCTGAGCACTAAGTGATTTAGGTGAGCTATTATTATCAATCAATGTCCTTTGTCTGTCCACAATTACAAAAAATCCTCCTCCTTAACTAGACATGGGATTTCAAAGAAACTTGACAGAAATGATACCATGGTCAAGCTCTTTCAAAATACTTCACAGAATGGGAATGGGAAAAGGGGCCTTATGATAATTTAAATCGAAAATCCTAGTTAACACGCTAGAGTTCAATTTGAACACATTCTCTTCAACCTTTCACAGAACGATTATACCATAACATGGATTGTTCATTTCGAAAGTGGGCTTGATCCATGAAGTATCATGGGAAAAGGATCATTATGAAAATTTAACAAAAAAATCTTGATGTCCCCAGATTTCACCAGGTTCACTTCAAACTTGAGAATGATTGTACTATCATAATGATTGTTCCTTTCAAAATTGGGTCTGATTGGTGTAGAAACAAATGAAAAGGGGCCTCATGAAAATTTAATTACAAAGAATCTTAATGCTATAAAGTCCACAGATTTCATTGGGTTCTCTTCATACTCTTTGTCTCTCACCAATGGGTGGATAATTGTAGACCTATGTGGGATAGCAGCTGGAGGCTAGGAAAGGATGTAATGGTAGTACTGGTGTGAGAAATACCAGGAATCCATTGTTAGGTGCTCAAGCCGCCCTGATATGACTGAAAGATTGTTGAAAGCGGCGTAAAACCCCATTCAAACAAACAAACTTCATACTCAAATAGAATAACTTTTGTTATTACAGTTCCCTTTGTAAACCTAAGTGGGATAGCAGCTGGAGGCTAGGAAATGATGTAGTGGTACATAGTACTGGTGTGAGAAATACCAGGAATCCATTGTTAGGTGCTCCAGCCACTGTGATATGACTGAAATACTATTGAAAGTGGCGTCAAAACCCATTCATGGAATTTCAACATACATTTACTTCAAAGAAATACCATATTCTGAAAATTAACCCTTTGTTGTGTGATCCTGGATTTTACAAAGGAATAAAGAAGGGAATTGTTTAAGATCTTCTCAACCTTAAGGCCTATGGCTTAGATATTTGGTATACACATCACTTTGCAATATTCTTACAAAAATACTTGCTCCATACAATGAAAATTAGTTCTTTGTTGTGCAATCCCAAATTTTTTGTAGAAGGAAATCTTTGAAAATCTTCTCCAAAACCATAAAGCCTAGAACTATTTGATTATACCATCACCTCATGACCTTCAACACTAAATGACCCTTAAGCAAAATACTTCAAAGAAATACCCTACGCTGAATATTAGTCCTGTATTGTGTGATCTCAGATTTACTCAGGAGTATTGAAGGAAATCTTAAAAAAAAATAATTCCAAAACCATAAGGCATGGTGCTTTGATATTTGGTATATATTTTTTCCCATTGACCCGCTATTAAGATTATTCAAAGAATTATCCTACTCTGGAAATTAGACCTATGCTGTGGGATCCCTGATAAAGAAGGAAGTCTTGGAAAATCTTCTTCTCCATATCCATATTGCCTAGAGCTTTGATTTTTATAAACAGTAAAACCCCTCCTTATGACCACCCTGGAAAAGCAAATACCCCGCTTTTAAGGCCGAATTTGTCAGAACAGATTTTTTTTGTTCTTTACGACCACTAAATTCAGTATCAACTCATGATGATACACTATTCTGAACCCATTAAAATGACCAGTAACTTTGCACCTTAGGACCGACCATCCGAATTTCACACTTGATAAGGGTGACACTAATTGGGTACGAATTTACATCAAATATTGTATCCGATTTTTGATTATGTGATGTGGAACTCTTACTATGTTGGTGTAATTTTCCTTAAACAGATTAAATTATAAGATCAGTCTTAAAAATTACTGACTAATTTTTTAGCTCTACTGGACAGAGGCCACTAGAGCTATTGCAATGGCTTTATTTCCGTCCCGAGTCCATGCATCAGTCGTCCGTCCATTAACTTTTCCTTGTTAACACTCTAGAGTCTGCAGTTTTCATCGGATTACCTTCATACTTTCACAGAATGATTGTACCATCATAAGGATCGGTCGTTTTGAAATTGGGTATGATCCATCAAGAATCTTGGGAAAAGGGGCCTTATGAAAATTTAATTAAAAGGTCCATTTAAAAGCCTTGTTAACACTCAAGTGTCTACAGTTTTCACTGGATTCTCTTCAAACTTTCTGAGAGTGATTGTACCATCATAAGGATCTTTCCTTTCGAAATTGGGTATGATCCGTCAAGAAACATGGGAAAAGGGGCCTTTTTAAAATTTAATGGAAAAATCTTTTAAGAAATCCTTGTTAACACTCTAGACTTCACAGGTTTCATTGGATTCTCTTAAAACTTTCACAGAATGATTGTACCACCATAAGGATTTTTCCTTTCGAAATTGGGTATGATCCGTTGAGAAACACAGGAAAAGGGGCCTTTTGAAAATTTAATAAAAAATCCTCATTAATGATCTAGAGTCAACAGTTTTCATCAGATTCTCTTCAAACTTTCCCAGAATGATTGCACCATCATAAGGATTGTTCCTTTCGAAATTGATTATGATCCATCAAGAAACATGGGAAAAGGGGCCAAAATTAAAATTTTATTTAAAGATCTTTAGTATCACTCTAGAGTCCATAGTTTTCATGGGATTCTCTTCAAACAATCACAGAATGATAATACCATCATAAGAATGTAGAACTTATCAGGTAGATTCGTGGTAAACAGTATATTTGAAAATGATTTTTTGTAACACATTTTTAAGATTGTTTTGTTGTTTGAATGTACAGTATATTGCAAAATAAAAAACAAAATATGAAATAAACATCCACACCTTCTTCTTTATTATCCAAATGATAACTTACATGAGAACAGCTAAGGATACAAAAGGGACCCACTAAGACCGAACCTTGGTAATAAGACCTCCAAGGTAGCGGCAAATATTCTTTCCAACATTTTTCTCTCACCAATGGATGGATAATCTTAAAACCTAAGTGGGATAGCAGCTGGAGGCTAGGAAAGGATGTAGTGGTAGTACTGGTGTGAGAAATACCAAGAATCCATTATTAGGTGCTCCAGCTGCTGCAATATGACTGAAATACTGTTAAAAGTGGTGTTAAAACCCCATTCAATCGATCCATCAATCAAAACTGAAAGAAGACACTGACAGATCACATTCCAAATTTCTTTAATTTTGAAAACAAGTACGGTATAAGGTAGAAATACATTTTGAAAAGGAGAAACTGCTTGTTACAACCAATTTCTCCTTTTCTCACAATGTTTTCCTATAAAAGTTTTGGGCTCATATAAATGCAGTTTTGTTTGGTTATGGGTTAATACAATAGCTTTAGCATATGCTTAAAAATATTCAATGTACAACTTTCTAAGCTCACCTGGGACAAAATTCATGGAAGAGCTTTTGTCATTCCTTCAGATGTTGGCATCATCTTTGGTATCATCATAAACACTTTGTTGAAGTTTTTACATCTCTTTATGACAAGTGCAAGGAGATTCATATTTGAAACATACATTCAGCTGAACATTGGCTTTCAATTGAGACAATGGCCTTGACCCTGTGACTTTGAACTCTTATCCAGTATAAAAATGTTTAATCAAACATTAAACTTTTTTCATCTTGGTCATTTTTAGCTCCACTGACCAATGGCCAGAAGAGCTATAGCGATGGCTTTTTCTCGTCGGTGCATCTGTCTATGTGTCTGTCAGTCCGTCTTCAGCCTGTTTACTTCTCCTTGTTAATGCTGTCAGAGTCCACAGTTTCATCAGATTCTCTTCAAAGTTTCTCGGAATGATTCTACAATCATAAGGATCATTCCTTTTGAAATTTGGTCAGATTCATCAAGAAACACAGGTAAAGGTGCCTAATTAAAATTTAATTAAAAAATCCTTGTTAACACTCTAAGAGTCCATTGTATTCATCAGGTCCTCTTCAAACTTTCACAGAATGATTGTTCCATTTTTAGGATTGTTCCTTTGGAAATTGGGTCAGATGTGTCAACACCAGAAAAAGGGCCTTATGAAAATCTAATTGAAAAATCTGTTGAAATTCCTCGTTAACACTCTAGAGTCCACATGTTTCATCAAATTCTCTTCAAACTTTCTCAGAATTATTTTACCATCATAGGGATCATTCCTTTCGAAATTCAGTGTGATCTGTCTTGAGTAACAGGTTAACAAATCTTTAACATGCTAGAGTCCACAGTTTTCATCAGATTCCCTTCAAACTTTCACAGAATATTTGTACCATTTTTTAGGATTGTTCCTTTCGAAAGTGGCTCTGATCTGTGAAGTATCATGGGAAAAGGGGCCTTATGGAAATTTGAATAATAAATCCTAGTTAACACATTAGAGTCCACAGTTTTCAACACATTCTCTTTAAAGTTTTACAGAATGATTAAACCACAATATGGATTGTTCCTTTCAAAAGTGGGTTTGATCCGTCAAGTATCATGAGAAAAGGGGCCTCATGAAAATTTAATGAAAATATCTTGATGTCCCGGGATTTCACCAGGTTCACTTCAAACTTGATTTCATTAAAAAGAATCTTAATGCTATAAAGTACACAGTATTCATCAGGTTGTCTTCATACTCAAATAGAATGACTATACTTTGTAAGTATAGTTACCTTTGGAATTGGTTCAGGTCGTATGAAAAGAGGCCTTAAGAAAGTTTTATTGTTACCAAGTCCAGAGCTTTCATTGGATTTTCTTCAAACTTTCACAGAATGATTGTATTATAATTTCTATTGTTTATGTTGAAATTAGACCTGATCTGTCAAGTATTAAAGGAAAAGGAGTCTTATGAAATTTAATCTAAAAAACCTTGTACAACAATAAAGTCCACAGAATGTTTGTATCACAATTAGGATTGTTAGGCTAGGTCTGTCTAGTATCACAGGAAAGGGGCTGTATGAAAAATTATAACCTACTCCTCATTAACACAAGAATGTTCTCAGTCTTTATCAGGTTCTCTTCAAAAGTTAATAGAATGATTTTACCATCATTTGGATTGTTCCTTTGTAAAATGGGTCTAAAAAATCCTCATTAACACAATAAATTCCACTGATTACACAGTTTGATTGTACTGTCATGACAATTGTTGATTTTGACAGTGGATCTAATACGGCAAGTGTCACATGTATTTAAAGGGGCCCTATCAAAAAGGGGCCATATGAATTTTTTTTAGATTATTCTAGATAACATAATGAGGTCCCCATATTTCATCGGATTCACTTTAAACTTTCACAGAATGATTAAACAAACAATAAAGTATCAAGGGAAAAGGGGTATTATGAGAACTTGATTGAAATATCTTTAACTCAATACAGTCCACAGTTCTAATCTTGGCATTGGAAACACAGGAATAGGGGCCTTACAGATTATCATTCAAAACATTCTTGGTTATGTGATGACATTCACAATTATCAGATTGTCTTTAAACTTTCACAGAGGACTATTGTATGGTAGTAAGAAAAGTTCTATTCGTAAATGAAATGGGTCCATAAGAAAACACAGGAAAAGGGGTCTTATGGAATTTTACTCAAAACAATCCTGTTTAGGTGATTAAGTCCACATTTATTATCGGATTCTTCTGAAAATTTCACATAATGATTGTATGGTCATATGGAAACTTCCTTTTGGAAATGAAGTGGATCTGTCGTGAAAGATCGGAAAAGTGCCTAAAGGATTGTTGTTCAAAATAATAAAGGGGATAAAGTCCAAATTGTTAATTTCTTTTAAGGAAAATCAAATGTTTTTTATCCAAAATGATTAAAAATGTAAAATTCCATCAGCTTTAATTGTTGTCAGCAGCTTCTTTCAATTTGGAACAGTCTAAAATTTTAC
Source organism: Fragum fragum (assembly GCA_946902895.1). Classification (NCBI taxonomy): domain Eukaryota; kingdom Metazoa; phylum Mollusca; class Bivalvia; order Cardiida; family Cardiidae; genus Fragum; species Fragum fragum. The sequence goes on from OX336374.1 coordinate 60,317,131, forward strand.
TGTGTTGGAATGGGTTAACAGAAAACTTGATAACCAGTAGAGCGTCTCAGACCCTCATGGACCTCTTGTTTTATGGACTCAAGTTGAAATTTTTCTTAAAAACATTAAATGAATACAAGCAATTCTTTTCACAAGAATATTTTTCCCAAAAAGTAGTCAGTCCTATTGTAAACTATTTCTGACAGATTGCGTTATGCACCAAATTACCTCTGACAAAGCATCTGGATTCCTAGATAGTTAGGAAACATGCAAAACATGGAACAATCATAAAGTTGCTGGGTGACTTAACCCATTCTAAAATGACAAAATTTGAGAGTGGTCCAAATTGAAAGAAGTTTTTGATTTTTCTTCCAATACCTGGACCTTTGGGGTAGTAAACATTGTGTATAATGAAGAAATAACTTGTAACAAGCAATTTCTTAATAATCCACAATGTCTTCTAAAGCTTTTTTCTTTAGGGGTGTAAAAAGGGGGGATTGTGTGGGGATGGGTTAACCCATAACCTCATGATAAAAACTAACTAGTCCAAATTGAAATGAGTTGCAGACCATAATTCACAGCTTATGAAATTTTAGATTATTTTTCAACTTTGTAGGAAACATTGTTGAAAATAAAGAAATTGTTCAAGCAGTTTCTTCATTTTACACAATGTTTTCTCAATTGTTTACCTTGTGGGGTGACAAAAAGTACCAATTACATTGGAATGGGTTAACCCTTTCCTGGTAATACATACATAATAGTTGCATGCACAGAGTTTTGTTTATGTGTGTATATTTCCGTTTATCGTCGCTTCTGTAGCACATGCCCATATGAGCGACGCCCCCTGAAGACAGTTAGTTGTCACAGGGGATAGTGCAAGGATACAGGACGAAACTGCTGAGAGCTCCGCCTGGTTTTTTAATGTGCTCTGTGGATAGCACCGTCACACGGGGCCTCGGTTTAACGTCTCATCCGAAAGACAATTAGTTTGTTAATTGATATGGTCAGCCAAGGGCTCGAACCTGTAATCTTGAGGATTGAAGTCAAGTGCTCTACCAACTGAGCTAATCGGGCTGACTGTTATGTTGATTGTTGTATGAAAAGAAAATCCAAATTCATATCCAAATGCAGGATTCTTGATAGACAAAACTAAAATTATTTTCTGATTTTTGGCACCAAATTTTGACCTTTTAGGCTTAGAGTAATCTCCCTTTGAGTTTATGGATAAAGCAGATTATCCTCTAGACGATAGTATGTATGAAAGTACAGAAACATAATTTGAGATTGACTAAAATACATCTAAATAAACCGTTTGTCATTAGACATTATTGCTTTGCACTGACTTAACCCTTTACCGCAAAACAAAATTTTAGACTGGACAAATTGAAAGTAGCTGCAGACAACAATTTCAAGTTGATAGAATTTTTTTTTGTCATCTTGGATAGAGAACATTGTGGATAATGAAGAAATTGATTATACAAGCAATTTCTTCATTTTCAACAATGTTGTTCAAAGCTTTTTTCTTGGAGTGTAAAAAGGAGGGCTTTTTTGGGGAATGGGTTGAAGAATATTCTTATTTAATAAGTGTGTTACTTTTTATATGCCTGTTGAAGACAATTGGCAAGCATCCATTTTTTTACCTAGCTTTGACACCTTATGTCTGATTGACTTGAAACTTAGCAGTTGTATTCATTTCCTTATTGGGGTGCAGTGTACAAGCACCATAACTCTATCTTCCTTACTTTTTGAGTTGTTTCTCTCCCAGAGTTATTGACCCTCTACCAAAGCTTTAAAGAATTACCGTATCTTGAAAATTAGCCCTTTTTTATGTGAAGGAAATCTTTGAAAAATCATAAAAGCTTTGATATTTTGTATAAATCATCATCTATTGACCCTCATCCAAAATGCATCAAAGATTGCTATACTCTCAAAATTAGCCCCTCTCTGTGTGATCCCTGATTTTACATGAAATACAGCAGAAAATTTTTGAAATCTTTTCCTCCCAAACCATAGGGCTTACAGCTTTAATATTTTGTATGTTTTAAATGCCTTTAGACCCCTTAAACAAAATACGTCAAAATATTACCGTATTCTGATCACTTTTCTGTGTGATCCCTTATTTCACTTATGAAAAAAAGATCTTTGAAAATCTTCTTCTCCTAAATCATAAGGCCTAGAGCTTTATTATTTGGTGTGTATCATAACCTATTGACCCTTTACCAAAATCCTTTATAGAATTACCGTATTCTGAAATTAAGCCCCTTTCCATGCAATCTCTGATTTAAGAAAGGAGTAAAGGATATCTTTGAAAATCTTTTCCTCCTTAACCCATTCCCAGACGAGCCCTCCTTTTTACGCCCCTCAAGAAATGAGCTTCGGAAAACATTGTGGAAAAGGAAGAAATTGCTTGTATCAAGCAATTTCTTCGTTATCCACAATGTTTTCTATCCAAAAAGACGAAAAAAATTTAACTCCAACTTTAAATTGTGGTCTGCAGCTTCTTTCAATTTGGACCAGTCTAAAATTCTCTTGTGTGGGAATGGGTTAACCATAATGCCTATATATGTAGAGCTTTGATATTTGGTATATGTCAATGCCTATTGACTCCAAAATGCTTCAAAGAATTACTGTACTCCGGAAATTAGCACTATATGGTTAGACCTTTAATATACCTAGGATTAAAGGAGAGAATCTTTAAAAATCTCTAATATGATTAAGCATATCATACAGCCTTGAGCTTACATCTTATTTGGGGAGCAATATAGGACCATCATGGTCCTCTTGTTTAGTTGTTGTCCTTTGCTTTTATGCCCCCACATTGAAAGGTCAGGGGCATATTGTTTGTCTTTCTCTCCTTCATTCAGTCTTTCCATTAATATTTTGTATGTATCAATGTCTATTGAACCTTATCCAAAATACTTCATAGAATTACCGTATTTGGACAATAAACCCTTTTCTGTTCAATTCCTGATTTTAGCAATGAAAAAAGGATATCTTTGAAAATATTCTCCTCCTAAACCATTATGCCTAGAGCTTTGATATTTTATATGTATCAATGCCTATAGTCCCTCTACTAAATTATTTCAAAGAATTACCGTTCTCTGGAAATTGGCGCTGTATGGTGGGATCTTCAGTATACCTAGGATTAAAGGAGAAAATCTTCTCAAAAATGAATTGATGTAGGACTTTGATATTTTGTATATACTATTAAGCCTTGAGCAATTTAGCACCATCATGGTCCTCTTGTATTATATTAAGAACTCTGTTGAACCTTTTAGGGCAATCTTAGTCATCTTATTTGGTTGTTGTTGAAGGTATCAAAATGTGTCAAGACCGTTGAACAAAAAGTGTTCACTTGTAAGGTTACAAGGTTGAAAAAGAACTGAAAATATTTAGGTAAAGCTGCTTCTCCCTGTATAAGGCTGTGGACTTTTCAATTGGCCCAGTCTTCTATTATAGGAGAACTTTGTAGCATTTTAATCGATTGCCAGACAACATTTTAGACTGGTCTGAATTCAAAGATGTTGCGGACGACAATCTTAGGTTAATGTTACTTGAAAATCTTTCTCTTTTGGGAAAGAAAATATTGTGCTTAATGAAGATATTGCCGTATCAAGAAATTTCTTCATTTTCCACAATGTTTTCTACAGCCGTTATCTTGAGGGGTGTAAAGAGGCTAACTGTCAACTTCTACCCAAGTCATCTAGTATCCTGGTCAACTCGTACACATTTTGGTCAACTCGTACCCAAAATTTGGTCTACTTGTACCCAAAGGGGAAAATATGGAGTGAACTCTTACCCATTTACACTTGATAACCAGTAGAGCATCTCAGGCCCTCATGGGCCTCTTGTTTTTAGTTCTACTGGCCGAAGGCCACTAGAGCTATAGCAATGGCTTTTTCCCGTCTGGCATCTGTGCGTCCGTCCGTCCATCCGGCGTCCGTCCGTTAACATTTCCTTGATTGTACCATCATAAGGATCGTTCCTTTTGAAATTGGGTATGATCAAGAAACATGGGAAAAGGGGCCTTATGAAAATTCAATTAAAAATTCCCTTTAAAATCCTCATTTACATGATAGAGTCCACAGTTTTCATCGGATTCTCTTCAAACTTTCACAGAATGATTGTACCATCATAAGGATTGTTCCTTTCGAAAATGGGTATGATCTGTCAAGAAACACTGTAAAAAAGGGGCCTTGTGAAAATGAATTTAAAAATCATTAACACTCTAGAGTCCACAGTTTTTCATCAGATTCAATTCAAACTTTCACAGAATGATTGTACAAACATAAGGATCATTCCTTTTGAAATCGGATATGATTCCTCAAGAAACATAGGAAAAGGGACCTTATTAAAATTTAATTCAAAGATCTTTGTTAACACTCTAGAGTCCACAGTTTTCATCTGATTGTCTTCAAACTTTCACAGAATGATTGTACCATCATAAGAATGGTTCCTTTCAAAATTTGGTATTATCAGTCAAGGACCACTGGAAAAAGGGGCCCGATAAAAATTTGATTGAAAAAGTCAAAACATCATTATTACAATAAAGTCCATCATTCTCTTCAAACTATCATTAGGATTGTTTCTTTGTACAGAATGATAAAACCAACAATAAAATATAACGGGAAAAGGGCCTTATGAGAACTAGATTTTAATATCTTTGTTAACACATTGAAATCAACAGTTTAATCGGATTCTCTTCAAAGATACATGGAATAATTGTGGTATTCGAAACACAGGAAAAGGGGCTTTACAGATTATCATTTAAAACATCCTTATGTATGTGATTAAGATCACAATCATTATCAAATTGTCTTTTAAATTTCACAGGACAATAGTAGGGTTGTAAGGAAAGTTCCTTTTAGAATGAAATTGATCCATCAGAAAACACAGGAAAAGGAGCCTTATTAATTTTCATTCAAAACAATCCTGTTTATGAGATAAAATCCACAATTATTGTCAGATTCTGATGAAAATTTCACAGAATGATTGTAGAGTCATAAGGTAACTTTCTTTTGGAAATGGAGTGGATCTGTCATGAGATACTGGAAAAAGGGCCTTGAGGATTGTTGCTTAAAATAAAAAAGGGGATAAAGCCCTTTTTTTCTTTATGCATTCTTCTTTGAGTAATTAACTTCCTAAAATATCGGATTTCTTTAACGGAAAACTTGATAACCAGTTGAGCGTCTCAGGCCCTCATGGACCTCTTGTTTTTAGCTCTACTGGCCGAAGGCCACTAGAGCTATAGCGATGGCTTTTTCCCGTCCGGCGTCCGTGCGTCCATCCGTCGTCCGTCAAATTCAATTAAAAATCCTTGTTTACGCGATAAATTCCACAGTTTTCATCGGATTCTCTTCAAACTTTCACAGAATGATTGTACCATCATAAGGATCGTTCGTTTCGAAATTGGGGTCAGATCCATAAGAAACACAAGAAAAAGGGGCCTAATTAATCTTAATTAAAAAATCTTCGTTTACGTGATTAAGTCCAGTTTTCATCGGATTCTCTTCAAACTTTCACAGAATGTTTGTACCATCATAAGGATCGTTCCTTTTGAAAATGGGTATGATCCGTCAAGAAACACGGGAAAAGGGGCCTAATGAAAATTCAATTAAAAATTCAATTAAAAATCCTCGTTTACGCGATAAAGTCCGCAGTTTTCATCGGATTCTCTTCAAACTTTCTCAGAATGATTGAACCATTACAAGGAACATTCCTTTTTAAAATGGGTATGATCCGTCAAGAAACACGGGAAAAGGGGCCTTATGAAAATTTAATGAAAAAATCCTCGTTTACGCGATAGAGTCCACAGTTCTCATCAGATTGTCTTCAAACTTTCACAGAATGATTGTACCAACATAAGGATTGTTCCTTTTGAAATTGGGTATGATCCGTCAAGAAACACAGGAAAAGGGGCCTTATGGAAATTCATTAAAAATTCAATTATAAATCCTCGTTTACGCAATAAAGTCCACAGTTTTCATCGGATTCTCTTCAAACTTTCTCAGAATGACTGTTCCAACATAAGGATCGTTCCTTTTGAAAATGGATCTGATCCTTCAAGAATCACGGGAGAAGGGGCCTTATGAAAATTCATTAAAAATTAAATTAAAAATCATTGTTTATGAGATAGAGTCCACAGTTTTCATCGGATTCTCTTCAAACTTTCTCAGAATGATTGTACCAATATAAGGATCGTTCCTTTCGAAAATGGGTCTGATCCGTCAAGAAACATGGGAAAAGGGGCCTTATGAAAATTTAATTAAAAAATTTCTTTTTTAACACTCTGGAGTCAATAGTTTTCATCGGATTCCCTTCAAACTTACACAGAATGATTGTACTATCATAAGGATTATTCCTTTTGAAATTTGGTATGATCATTCAAGAAACACAGGAAAAAGGGGCCTTATGAAATGTTTAATAAAAAATTCTCAATAATAATCTAGAGCCAACAATTTACAACGGATTCTCTTCAAACTTTCACAGAATGATTGTACCATCATAAGGATTGTACCGTTTGGAATCGGATATGATTCCTCAAGGACCACGGGAAAAAAGGGCCCGATTAAAACTGGAATGAAAAAGTCCTCGTAAACACAATAGAGTCCATAGTTTTCAACAAATTCTCTTCAAACATTCCCAGAATGATTATTACATTAAATGGATTGTTCCTTTCGGAAGTAGGTTTGATCCATCAAGTTTCATGGGAAAAGGGGCCCTGTGAAAATTTAATAAAAAAATCTTAGATAACACATCATGGCCCTAGATTTCACCTGATTGACTTCAAACTATCACAGAATGATTGTTCCATCATAAGGATTGTTCCTTTCAAATTGGGTCTGATCCATTGAGAAACATAGGAAAAGGGGCCTTAGGAAAATTCAATTAGAAAATCTTAATGCTTGTAAGTCCACAGATGAAATGGGGTTGTCTTTATACTCAAACAGAATAATCATAATTTTGTAAGTAGAGTTCCCTTTGGAATTGGTTCAGATCCATCAAGTAACATGGGAAAAGGGGCTATATGAAAATTCAATTAATAAAACCCTGTTAACACAATGAAGCCCACAGCATTGATCAGATTTTGTTGAAACTTTCACAGACAGATTGGAAGGTCATAACTTTCATTCTTTTCATAACAGGGTTTGAACTGTCAAGAAACACAGGAAAAGGGGCCTTATGAAAATTTCATTTATAAATCCTTGTTACCAAGTCCAGAGCTTTCACAGAATGTTTGTACCATCATAAGGATTGTTTCTTTCCAAATTGGGCCTGATCTGTCTAGTATCATAGGAAAAGGGGCTGTATGAAAAATTATTACCAAATCCTCATAAACACAACAATGCCCTCAGTCTTTATCAGAATCTCTTCAAACTTTAATAGAATGATTGTACCATCATTTGGATTGTTCCTTTGTAAATTAGGTCTGATTGGTTAAGTGACACAAGAAAAGGTACCTTATAAAAATTTTATTACAAAACATCATTATTACAATAAAGTCCTCAGTCTTTATCATTTTCTTCAAACTATCATAAGGATTGTTCCTTTGTACATTGGGTCTGATTTGTTAAGTTTCACAGAAAAAGGGGCCTTATGAAAATTTAGTTACAAAAATTCTTGACACAATTCAGTCCACTGTTTTCATTGATTCTCTTTAACTTTTAAAGAATGATTCTACCTTCATTAGAATTGTTCCTTTTGAAATTTGGTTTGTTCTGTAAAGTATCATGAGAAAAGCGGCCCTATGAATATTTCACTATAAACTCATTAACACAATAAATTCCACAGATTAAACAGATTGATTGTACCATCATTCCAATTGTTGATTTTGACAGTGGATCTGACTATAGCAAGGGTCACATAAAAAGGGGCCTTATGAAATTTTTTTTTAAGTATTCTGGTTAACACAATGATGTCCCTTGATTTCACCGGATTCACTTCAAAATTTCACAGAATGATTGTACAAATACTTAGATGGTTCTTTTCAGAACTGGGTACAATCCATCAAGTATCATGTAAAAAGGGGCCATATGTTTTTTTTTTTTTAAATATTCTAGTAAACATAATGAATTTCCAATATTTCATCGGATTCACTTTTAACTTTCATAGAATGATACAACCAACAGTAAAATATCACGGGAAAAGGGGCCCTATGAGAACTTGAATTTAATATCTTTGTTAACACAATAAAGTCAACAGTTTTATTGGATTCTCTTCAAAGATGCATGGAATAATTGTGGCATTTGAAACACAGGAAAAGGGGCCTTACAGATTATCATTCAAAACATTCTTGTGTATGTGATGAAGATCACAATCATTATCAAGTTGTCTTTTAAATTTCAAAGGACAATTGTCGGGTTGTAAGGAAAGTTCCTTTTGGAATGAAATTGATCCATCAGAAAACACAGGAAAAGGGGCCTTATTGATTTTCATTCAAAACAATCCTGTTTATGTGATTAAGTCCACAATTATTGTCAGATTCTGATGAAATATTCACAGAATGATTGTAGGGTCATAAGGTAACTTTCTTTTGGAAATGGAGTGGATCCGTCATGAAACATGGGAAAAGGGGCCTTGAGGATTGTTGCTTAAAATGATAAAGGGGATAAAGCCCCCCCTTTTTTTTCTTTATGCATTCTTCTTTGAGCAATTAACTTCCTTAAATATCAGATTTTTTAACGGAAAACTTGATAACCAGTAGAGCGTCTCAGGCCCTCATGGGCTTCTTGTTTAAAATTGTAGTTGTATCATGATCCCGTCATTTATTTGAACCAATTTTATTTTGATCATCTGACTATTTTTATGTGAAACACTATTGGTTTTCAAGGAATTCTTCATTTTACACATGTTATCCACAGCAATTAAGAGTTAACAATTAAACATTGGCTTAGAAAATTAAGTACAATTTAACTTCAACTTCAATACATATCGGGCACTCATTAATGTCAATTACCAATCAATAAATAAAAATAACTTTTTAGAACAGAACATATGCTCCATTACGCCTAAGTACAACAAGGAACAATAATGACAATATATACAAATGAAATATATATTAGAAAAAGAGCCTCCGCTAGATTCCAACTACCGGTATTCGAGTGATAGATGCTCTCTTTAATCGGGAATTGGAATTCAAATATGAAATAAGGAATAGGCCTAAATAAGTTTTGTCATTTATAGCTCGTTACATCTAAAGGGGACCAAAGCATCACAACTACATATCAATTAGCTTAGTTAAGCTGCAGTTATCACATTTTGGTCTCCAGATTACATTTTAACCCATTAAGTTATTAATTGGATTTTATTTTTTACAGACTTGGAACATTAAACTTCACTAGAACCAATAGTATTTATAATCATCTTGTGCAATGGTGGCTGTATCCCCTTCTTTCCTGGTCTTGTTCGAAACGAAAAAAAACAAACAAAAAAAAAAAAAAAAAAAAAAACAAGACTGGGAATAAAGGGAAGACATCTAATAGAATTAAAGATAACAATTACTTAATATTAGTAAAAGCCCCCCTTCCCCCGAAAAAAAAACCCCAAACCAAAAAAAAAAAAAAAAAAAAACAAGATTTTCACATTCTTTTATAATCAACAGGTCTATTAGTACACTGTAGTTCATATTTTGTAATCAGAAATCAAACACAATTGATAACTAGTTACATTTTAATTCACCATTCACAACACAAAAAACATACAAACATGATAACCTGTATTAAATGCAATAAATTATTAGCTTTCAATACATAAGTAACTACATTATGTAAATTCAATTTGCATTATATTTTCTTTGAATTCTTTCTTTGTCATCTCCTCCGCTAGAACTGAAAATGAATAACAAAAAAATATGAATATGGTCATTTTTCCCATTAGAAAAAAATGGATTCGAGTTGACTCCACATTTTTCACATTAGGTACGAGTTGACCAAATCTTTGGTACGAGTTGACTTAGGTACGATATAACTTTGGTACGAGTTGACTGGTTATCGCGTAAAAGGCGGGCTTGTGTAGGAGTGGGTTAAGAGAATTTAGTTCTTTGGTATTTGCGTGGAACTAATTACAAAAGTGCAAACTAAGACCGAATAAAGGCACACAGAATTCTTAGATTTTATTAAAGACACTACAAATTTGTTTTTTAAGCATTCAAAAAATAATTTCTATTTGATTAAAGCTGGATTAAAGTATCAAATGAATATTGAGGTTTTAGAGACAGATTTCCCAAAGGGGGGGGGGGGGGAGAGACTATAATTATTTTTGAAGTAATACGATAATGTATTTACTAATTAAAGGATCTGTTCTAAAAATAATTTTAAATAATTACGACCTATAGGCAAATAGACCTTCCAGAGTTTCTAGGAAAAAATGTTGAGATTAGATTCAAATGTCAACCTAAGGTCTCATTCCGAAAATAATCATATAATGAGAGGAGAGTCTTTTTAGATTCAGAAAATGAAAAAAAAAATGATTCAGTAGAGGTCATCCTAAGGTCTCCTTTCGAAAATAATCATATAAGATGAGAGTCATTCTATATTCAGAAAATGGTCTAGGAGGAAAAAGTTCGACCCTGACCAGAGTGCCCACACCGCACTGTCTCTCAAGGATCGATATTTTTCGCGCCTTCCAGAAGGTCATTTTGTCGCCTGACGGGTCACATATAGATATATCAGTCATAAATTAACTAGCAAAATTGTGTACCAACAACCACTCAGCTGAACGCACGGAACCATAGTTCCAAATATGATTTGACCAATGAGAAGGCTCTAATCCAGTGTTGACAGTCCTTGCCGCCGTATTGGATACACAGATGGTCAAACCCCACTCTACATTTTATCTTGACCCGTTTTTGCCTAAAGTAGTTCCCTTAAAATTCCATGTTTCTCCTTTTGGTATGATGTTTTCTAGTATTCGCGATAGTTTGAAGTCTAGCCACTGCCCCACTGTATTTATGATTTCTGTTGGGACTATTCGTTGTTCAGTGAAGAGCTTTGAAATGCCCCCCTCCCCCTTCCCCCGCGTACGGCCGTCCTTAATGAAGGAAATATCGATGGTTGCTGCATTCTATGAGAATTTGTCGAAAAGTATCATTGTCCGTAGCAAAAATTTCATTGCAAATGATCGGTCTTTTAGATTAACTCTGATTTGAATCCCAACAAAACCTGTGAAAAGGGCTTATACACTGCGAAAACTGACCTTTTTTACTATATTTTTAGTCTTTCGCCAATGGGTTGACAATCATAAACCTTAGTAGGATAGCAGCTGGAGGCTAGGAAAGGAGGTAGTGGTAGTACTGGTGTGAGATATACCAGGAATCTATTATTAGGTGCTTCGGTATGATTGAATTACTATTAAAAGTGGCGTTAAACCCCATTCATTCATTCATTCAATCAATCAACCAATTAATCAATACCCTATCTTTAATTAGTGAAAATCGGACAGGCGTGTAGCCAGATGTCTACGATTTATTTAGGTTATTAGGTAACACGCTCTGCTCTCATTAAATGGGTCGCAAGACCAAATCCTGGCCCGGCTAACACTATTTGTTACATTTGAAAAGTCGGTTTCTTGCGCTATCTTTATCTCAACAACATGCGAATAATCACCAGTGGAATGCCCCGTCGCTACGATATCACTGAAATTTTGTTAAAAGTGGCGTTAAACCCCATTCAATCAGCCAATCAATCTTTAGTTGAATGCTATGGTTGTGCTATGAGAGAAATGGCTCAAACCAGTTATTTTATGTCCCATCCGTCGCTCTGCAATAATCTTATCCCAACATAGTTAAACTTAACTACATGTATATTGCAACATTTCAGAACAGTCCAAAATCAAAGGTTTTGCAGGTGACATTTTAAAGTTGATTTTATGTGAAAAACATAATCATTCAACAGGGTAGAAATATTGTAGAATAAAAAGAAAGTGCTTGTGACAAGTAATTTCTTCTTTTTCCGCAATATTTTCTTATGTATGAAAACACAGGGCCGTAAAAACCAGGGATTGCACTTTACTTGAAAGGGTTAACCAAAGAAAGGTACACATTAGCGTGGCTTGTTATTTGACAGACATTTTAATGACATTCCTGTAGACCAACTCCAAGATTGCTAGCGATAATTAACCGCTCCTTGTGAGGTCTAATCACCATTAACTCAGACAGGTATCGTACAGCAGATCGTCAGATAATTTACCTCATTACAAATTGAAATTTAATCGGTCGGTCATCTTTGCTATGGTTTCTCGAATACTCTCAATGATCATGTAAAGGTACAAAAACACTGCCCATATTATTAACAATAATATAGCAGCAATTGTCTATGACGTAGGCAATTTATGCGTTGCGTAAAACGCAGAACATACATTTCTAAAGGTATGAAAAACAATTCAGCATATCTTGTTTTGTACATATCTTTACCTTGAACAAAATCAAAAGAAGCTGAATTGATTCCCTTTTCAATTCTGTTTTAAATCGTTTTTGACTTGAGTTTCCATGTTTTTAATAATAATCAAATGGAAGGACATTGTTTGTCCTACCTTTTGAAAAACGAGGCGCACGTTCGCAAAGAATTTTTCAAATATTAGTAACAAATCTCTTAAATGATCGCTGCTACGGAGTCATTATATTGTTCAATCTGCAATACGGCATACAAACCATTAAATTTATTGTCAATAGCATTTAGAGGATATCGACTGGCTAATGAAAAATTACCGTAAGTGCCTATACGATATTTCGCACTGACTTGTCGATATATTTAAGAATTTTCAATATCGCCTACACAGTATTATTGACAATAATGTAAGGTCAACAAATGACAATAATAAATAAAGTCACCAATATTCAATATTGCCCTCACACTATCAGTTAAATTGTCAGTTTTTTTATTTGACGGTATAATTGACAATTTGTGGGCGATATTGGATGTTAAAAATATGTGAGTTATTACCTATATATCTAATGAGAGTTTCGAGAGAATAAATTGATATGTCAGGATTTTATCGAGAGCTCCAGAAGCCAGAAGTGTTTTTATACCCCCGCAAAACGAATGGTTTTGGGGTTATACTGGAATCAGCCTATCTGTCCGTCTGTCTGTGTGTCCGTGTACAAAATATTACCAATTTTGTGTCGCGAACTCCTTCAGTTTTGTTTCAATATCATTGAAACTTTAAACATAGATTAACAACATGTTGAAGCTTTGCAAGACGCAATTTTGAAGTCTTAATTCGCCATGGTTCAAGAATTATCTCCCCTTGAAATTAGACACTTTTTCAAAAACAAGGCTCTGGCGGGGGTATTTAGTCACCTCTTGTGACAAGTTCTAGGGTTTTTTTTTGTTATCCCTGATCGCTCTCTACAGAGTTTAATTAAGGTGTTACTAATAGCGGGTGTATTCTATCGCCGTAACATAGTGGCGTGAAGGTGCTCTTTATCCTACTACATGGTAGCTGCCGTGGTTCGCATGGGAATTGATTGATTGAATGGATTGGAAAATAATGTGGAAATGCTTGTTGAAAGCCATTTCTTTATCATCCACAATAAGTTCTGCCGGAAAAAACCCAAAACACATAAAAATTAAAATTCCGTGGGAATTGTTGTCGGCAATTTCTTTATATTCGGACAACTCTTGAATTTATCGTTTGGTTTTAGGTTAGCCGCTTTTGTCAACAGAATTATAGGAGTTAAACATTATTGGGTTCCCTTGAAACGTTCACATGATATATGAGGTCAGAATGACTGTTCCTTTAAAATTTGGAGAAGGTCCGACGAAAAAGCACATGTAAGGGTCTAACATCGAGACTAGTAATAGTTGGAGAACTTTCAAAGTGTGTGCAATTTGAAAATGAAAAATGACTGAATATGTAGAGAATATATTGAGAAAGGAGAAATAGCTTGTTACAAGTCACTTCTCCTTTTCCCATAATATTTTCCTTGGTATTATTTTACAAAGGCGTTAAAAGGTGTTACTGAGTGGTACTGGGTTTAATAATTCTTTTACGTACTTCAGCTTCAAATGTCGCAGCAATGGAAATAGAAACCATCGGAAATGATTCTCGATATTTTGATCAAAGGTAAATAAATAAAGGTTAGAAAAATATAACTTCGAATTCAAAAACACAGAGACTGCTCTATCATATATCATTTTCATACTACAGTCAAGCAGACTTCTCCAGATTTCAAGAAATGTCATTGAAACCCAGACAGATGGTTAGCATTCATAACAGCAAAGCGCGGAAATGCAACTGACTAAACCATTTCCTGTTTTGTTAGAAAAAAATTAGACCGGTCCAAATTCAAAGGTTTTGCAGACGAAAATTTAAAGTGGATTTAATTTGAAAAATAACCATTCTGTTGGGTAGAAAATATTGTAGACAAAGAAGAAATTGCTTGTTACACGCAATTTTTCTTTTTCTACAATTTTTTCTTATCAAAAAATCACATGGACGTAAAAACCAGTGATTAAACAGGAAAGGGTTAAGGTATGCAAGAAATGACCTCTGCTAATACAAGATATAGACTTATTCAACCCATTCCGACACATCAATATTTTAGACTGATCCAAATTCGAAGAAGTTGTAGACGATAATTTCAAGTTAATGGAATTGTTTTTTTATTTTTTTATTTATTTTGTCTTTGGATTGAAAACATGGTGGATAATGTTTTCCAAAGATTTTTCTTAGTGGGCATAAAAAGAAGGGATTGCGTGGGAATGGGTTAAAGAGACCAAACGAAAGATTCTGTGTTGTTGGCTCATTAGTCATTGATGGGCAAAGATCAATTAGTTGATTCAGCTTGAAACTGGTTATTGACGGATCTTGTCTGTCAATCAAAGAACCAATCGACCAATCAAATAATTTATTCAGACCAGAAGGGAACTTTAAACTCCGCCATTGGCCGACATATATGTGACAGATATTGTTTTTGTTGACTTAAGCTGTAGTTATGACGGCTAGCTCGCTAACCAACCATTTATCTTTTTTGCTAATTTATTGGTCATAAATTTTGCAAAATGACACCGTTTAACCCCTTCAGGTTCAATCCCTGGTTTTTACATCCCTGTGATTTTATACTCGAGAAAACGTTGTGGGAGAAGAAGAAATGTCTAGTAACCAGCAATTTCTGCTTTTCCCACAATATTTTCTACCCTGTAGGTTGGTTACTTTTCTAATTGCACTCACTTTAGTTGTTCTGAAACTTCTTTTCGCTGTCTCAAGTTTTAGCAGGATTCTGGGGAAATGTGATATAGTGACTCGCGTACTTTCATTTGACGCCTGCGCCGCTTTTCAACTTAGTAAATCTATTTTCAAACAATTTCAATAAAATGATTATCTGTAGGGCTTTTGTGATTGTGTGTGTTCAGTAGTTTGTCTTGTTATGTTTTTGCATTCAAATATTTCATGCAGGTTTTGATCAATCACAATTCTCCCATTTTGACGGACGAAATTGAATTCAATTATTTCACGATTAAATCCAGATACACGACAGGTTTAGTTGGACCGAAAAATCCTTATTTGGATAAAGACTCATTTACGTCAAGCCTCTCTCGTGTATGTTCCTCATAGATCATTACTAGATGACAAAATTTTACACTAGTCAAAACAAAAAGTTGCAGACGAAAATTTTAGTTGAGGACATTTTATTTCAATCATTTATTTGTCGTTTGTCGAAGAAAACATTGTGGATGATGAAGAAATTGCTTGTAATCCACAATGTTTTCCACGGGATTTTTTTCCCCTAGAAGGGCTTTATTACCTGGTTATATATTTCTTTCTTTGAATAAAACCTCATTTACGCCGATCTATTCCTCATAAGGCCGATAGCGCAATGCCACAGTGGTAGCGCGTAGGACTCCCTAGTCATGGGGTCCTGGGTTCGATCTCCGGTCTTAGGCTAATTCCACTTAGGTTTGACCCTTTCCTGTTTTTCAAAATTTTAGACCTGTTCAAATTCAAAAGTTTTGCAGACGATAATTCTTATTCGATTTTATTTGAAAATAATCATTCTGTAGGGTAGAAAACATTGAGGAAAAAGAAGAAATTGCTTGTAACAAGCAATTTCTTCAATTTCATTTTACAAACAATTTATTCTGTTTCAGCAATGTTTTATCAAGTATGAAATAATAGCAACGTAAAACCCCGTGTTTGTACAGGAAAGGTTTAAAGGACATTTGCTAAGTCGAAAGGGTGTAGAGGTAGAACTGATTTGAGAAATACCAGGAATCCACGGTTAGGTGCTTTAGTCGCTGCGATATGACTGAAATATTGTTAAAAGTGGCGTTTAACCCCATTCAATCAATCTATTGGCCCTAGAATCCAAACGACTCATCAAAACTTCACGTTGTGATTGAAAGCAGTCTTCTATTGTCTCGATCTACACCAGCTCGCAGATATCACACATCATTCACCATTTTACCCAATGAGAGAGAATCTGACTGACAGGTGACAATGGGCATGGCATGCTTATCGGTTACATAAATGGTGTTAATTAGACAGAACCAAGATTTTCATTATATACATGGAATATCGCATTCATCTATAGTACGGTTCGTTGTTGAAGAAAGCAAGATGGATTGATAAGAATTGTACCAACGGTAAATATTTATCTTGTTGACAACTGTTAGGGTTTTTACTCTTTCTTGTTCAATGCCTGAATTTTACATTGCTAAGTTTGTAATTGAGAAAATGCTAAAGAAAAAGAAGAAATTGCTTGTGACAAGCAATTTCTTCTTTTTCTACAATATTTTTCTAATATATCTTCTACCCTACTGAATGGTTATTTTTCAAATTAAATTCACTTTGAATTTGCGTCTGAAAAACCTTTGAGTTAGGCAAGGCTTAAATTTTGCAAAAAAAGGAAAGTATTAAGACATTAAGGCTTAAAGAAAAGAACGAAAGAAACTTCGAAAAGTCGAATGTGTTATCGTATTATGAATGGTATAAAAGTTCATTTGTTTTTTCAATGCGGCTGGACACCGCTGTTTACATCGAAATGAAAAATCCTCTTTAATAAGCTTTTTAACATTTTCTTTGAAAAAAAAAACAAAAAAAAAAAACTGCGTATTTTGCATGATAATCTTTCGATGTCGTCAAGGCTTCTTGTTTACAATCCAAAGCTGAGCTTGCTAAACATAAGGTTCTTAATCAAACGCTCTAAAATCTCTGTCTTGAGAGCGCTTTATCTTAATTCCATTTTGTAAAAAAATTGATAAAAAGAATGCGCCTCTAGATGTTGAGAGTTTCATATTTTATTAAATTGACACACAAACAGTGTAAAAGGCAAGGCCAGTGAGATGGCTACTTTTGTCAAAATGGTCATTTTGTGTAAACCATTCACAAACAATCCCGCTTTTAATGCCCCTTAAGAAAATAGCTTTGGAAAACATTACGGAAAATGAAGGAATTGCTCGTAATAATTTCTTCAGTGTCCATAATGTTTTCTACCATAGTTAAGGACATTTTTTATCAACTTGAAATTGTCGTTTGCAACATCTCTCTATTTAGATCGTCTTTTTTATGTTGGAAAAAAATTATATTACAATACTTTTTCTTTTTTTAAAATCATTTCGATTGGGACAAGGCTGATTTTACTTCGACAAACGCATGATTTCGAGATACGTAAAGTCCAATTAACGAGTAACTACTATCTAAAATACTTGTAATAAGTGAAGTTAGCTGGGTGACTGGCGTCGAAGTATTTAGATAATAACCATTCTAGATTCTACTTCATTATAAAATTGGATGACCTCCGCTATATCAAACCGCTTTTGAAATATTTGAAATAGATATGTGTTTTCATTTCCAATAGTATTTTCTACCCTGAAAGATGCGTTTGTTTTTGTTTTATTTATATTGATTGTACTAGTATTTTTCTCCCTCTCTTTGGGGGAGGGGGTGTTTGTGTTCGTAGTGTCAGTGTTTTGTTTTTTGTATTGGGGTGGGGTAAATGTATTTATGTGACCAATTAACACACAATCCCTTTATGACGCACCTAAGAAAAAATCTTTTTGAAACAAATAAATATAGAAGAAGCATAATATAGACAATACATAACAAAAGAAACATATTTTAAGTACATAAATTAAGAAAAATATATGCAAAGCTTAAACCGGTTGCCGCAAAATTACTTTCTCGCGTTCCTAGATTTTCGTAAAAGAACAAATATCTTTTCGATATAGACTAGTCTAAGTGCTTGACGCTCGGGACAGTCTGCGTTAAAAAGTGTTTTACTCTTTCATTTGTCTTGAACATTTATATATATTTAGATAAACGAATGGGGTTACTAAACAGGGTTGAGAAGAAATGAAAAAAAAAAAAAAAAAAAAAAAAGAAAACACAAATTAGAAAAATTGAATTAAAAAAGTATCACCTTAATCAAACCGAAACAAGCGAGCAACTAAAAATGAACTTGCTTGCAAAACAATACTTCGGTGTAATTCTAAAACCTCGTAACTACAGCTTTATTCGAGGTCTTGGAATTACACCGACCTGGTGAAAAAGAAACAACAGAATATACAGAAAGGTTTAAATGGGCGTTATATACAATTAATTAACAGAGGATAAAATCAAGTCAATTTGTCCGGATAATGTATAGAAACACGAAAATATTGAACATTTACCATTAGATCTATTTGGTTAAAAGCTGATCTTATTTAAACATACGTATATAGTACATTCGTTCGGCGCGAGTATTAGTTTATTTTTGAGGAAGCATAATCGAGGCTGAGAGTCTGATTTATTAGCTCGGCTGTTTTCGGAGAAAACCCGAGGTATTGCTATAGCCTTGGTGTAGTCATCGTCGTTGTGCGAAAAAAATGACATTTTGTGATATCTCTGGTTCTACTAAAGGCAATCACCTGAAAATTGGCAAACTTTTTCACTATCAAAAGAGCAACCTATACTATCAAGGGGGATAACTCTAGATGCATTTTGTGCTTTTATGCACTATTCAGCACCCGATAGCCGCGCGTCGGCACCCGTAGACAGTGCTCTTGTTATAGCTTTTCTAATCTCTCAAATATTTAGGTTTAATGAGATTTGAATCCGCATGAGGCTGCAGTTACGATATTCTTGTAACCAACTTACTACGCCTACTACGGTTTATCGGTTTATTTTGTGTTTTTTTCCGGTTTTGTTGTAATTGTCAAAAGTTTATCCTGAAAATCGGTATCTTTAGACAGAAATACTGTTAAAAATGGCGTTAAACCCCATTCAATCAATCTTTAGACAGAAAACATTCGCGTAAAAGTAAAAATGCCGGTTACAAAATCTCACGGTTCAAATGCACTAGTCCCACTATAGTACAAATCTGGATCCCTATATTTGATCATTCATCGTTGGAGATGTAACTCCATTACGTCATCATGGCTTCGTAAATAAGTCGAGAAATACGGATAATTGTTAATTTCCAATTACATGGACTGACAGTTCAACATGATAAATGTATGAAAATGATGCTATTTTTATCTTGTTTCGTCATTGTTTGTCATCAATAGATGTCAGTCTATTAGTTTTCAGACAAATTACAGTTATCACGTAAAATAATCTGCAAATACGGTATTTTGTTCATACAACGGTGACGTTCTATTTTGTTGTAGGTTTTCCATAATTACGCAATAATGAGCGGGCGTTCTATTGATGTTACCTAGCACATACCACTGATTGGCTATACGCGTAAATATTACATATCGTCGGTGCGCGAGCAAAATGTCGTAACTACAGCTTTATTAAAGCTGTAGTTACGATATTTTTCGCGCGCACTGACGATATACAAAGCTGTTCTGAAATAAGGTCTTATTCACATCTCAAGGTATGTTTTATAACTATTCGGACCACAACACTTTCCGGCACGTTTGAAATAAATTTATTTGTTTGAAACGCAACGTTTAACAGAACTTCAGTCATATCGCGGTGGCTGGAGCACCTAAACGTGGATTCCTGGTATTTCTCATATACTACCAGTACATCATTTTCGAGCCTCCAGCTACAATTATCCACCTATTGGTGTAGAAAATAGAAGATAACTTTTTGCAGGGGTTACCAAATCTTTTATCACTAACATGCGATAGAAAAAAATAATAAATAAATAAAAGAATGGGGTCGTTATTGATTGTGATTTCTAGACTGCAATCTTTGAAATTAATTATGAAGCTTATGGGTGTTAGTATAACTTGAAACACGAAGATAGATTCGAAGGTGTTTTGTAGTTATATCTAGTTATTAATCCTTTATCAGACGACACAATTTTATACTGGTGCAAATTCAATGAAGTTGCAGACGACAGTTTCAAGTTGATTATTTTTTTCAAATCTGTTTGACTGTTGGGGTAGACAACATTGTTGATAATGCAATTTCTTCATTTTCTACAATGTTTTTTTTTAAATTATTTTTTTGAGGCGCGTAAAAAGCGGGATTGTTGGAGAATTGACAATGAAAGTATGTTTACCGCACTATCGCTTCAATTTTTATTATTCCGGGGGAAAATCAGGTGACTTCTGCATCATAAGCCAATAAATAAAAAATGGTAGCTGTGGCAATTGACAGATCGCTAAAACGCCCTCTGACTCCGACAGGAAGTTAGAATTGTAAATTATACGCCATTAACTTGCAAAATTTATATTCACTTACATGTAGCAACAACAGCAACGCCAAAAGTTGGTTGCGATCTGAACGTCTTAATGACTGTGAATAAGCTGTAGTTACAAAGTTAAAGTCGCGGAAACCATCATAAATGACGACAAAGGTGTAAACTGACGATTCTCCGATAATAAACGAATCAAATATTCATACAGAGACTTGTGCGACAAATAGCCAACAAGCAACTTGCCCTTATTTTATGGTCCTGGACATGTATTTTGCAAACTAATATCTTTGAAATCGCAGAAGGAAAGTGGGCGTCAATTTTCTGTTCGCAAGCTACTTCCACTTTACTCCAATCCTATTGTCGGAGATACTTAACGATATTAGCGGTCGGGGACGTTGCGTTGAATAAAAACTAATAGCAAATAAGTTGTGAAAGATCTATGCGTTATAGCGCTTCGTCGAGCCGTAGTTACGATGTTTTGGATCGCCAAACAAATTAGTGGATCGCGACTGTCAATCAAAAAATCGTGTGACCAATCAATTCATGTATTCAGACCGGAGGTAAGCTATGAACTTTGACCAACATTTGTGTCAAGCATTTGTTGGTCTGGAGACTTAAACGTCGTAACTACCGCTTTAATAAACCAATTTTAGCTTATGAGCATATCGTTCTCATGGTGAGTTTTTGTGGTCTTTGAATGTCCGTCGTGCGACGTCAACAGCAACTTTGTTCAGATTCCATTATTTGGTCCAATCTTTCTGAAACTTGGCCATCATGATTGTTAGAACATAAGAATGACCCCTATTGAAAATTTGAAGCTACTACTGGAAAACTAAAGAAAAAGAGGCATTAATGACAATTTGTTTACATTTTAAAGGCCATAATTTTCGCCAAATCTTGATAGACTTGATCAGAATGATTGTTGGTGAAAAGTATGAATCCTATGGAAAATAGGAATGTTTCATTTGAAATGAGGCTGCGACAAAAGCGGAGTGGTAGCGTGTAGGACTCCCAATCACGGGAACCCGCGTTCGGTTCCCGGCCGCGGCGAATATCCTTTCGACATTAGATTCCTAACAATGGGTAGATAATCGTAAACCTTATAGGGGTGAGCAGTTGGAGGCTAGAAAAGGATGTTGTTAGTGGTGTAAGCAATAAGGAATCCATGGTTAGGTGACCCAGTCGCCGCGATATGATGGAAATACTCTTAATAGTGGGGTAAAACTCCATTAAATCAACAAACCATTTGAAAACAAGGAAAATGGGCTTAATGACGTTTTCTTTGTTTACCATCCAGAGCTAGAATTTGGGCCCATTTTGACGAATCTTGGTGAGAATGACTTTTAAGACAACAAAAATGAACCCTTTTGAAATTGTCGGGTTCCAGGTAAACCACAAGATAAAAGGTCTATATGACAGATTGTATTCTGAATTCATTTTTAGATTATAAGCCGCATTTCGTCTTTTCTTGTGACCCACTGAAAGCTCGATTTTCTGTAATTTGTTTGTCTGGGTTGAATTATTAAAGCTTTAAAAAAAAGAAGAAAAAAAAGGAATTTGCCTCTTAATATATTTTGATAGCTGACTAATACACAGCATCAATAGAAAACTATTGTTTTTTATTTGTATTACATTTATAAGCTGAATAATAAATATTAACTTATTCTATAAATTCAGTTTCATGATATGAAACCATTGTTGTTGTTTTTTTCTTCATTTCTAGGTAGCAATACAAGGCCAAGATGTTAATGATATTTCAATTAAAATTCTAAATACGAAAGAAAACCAGTTCTACTCCACGGCCATGGAAGACAACATCACAGAGACCGATACCACGTTCGAAAGACAATTTGAGGAGAAGGACCAACTATACGTAATCGTCATGACTACGATCAGCATCGTACTTCTGCTATTTACGATCGTCGCTACCGTGGCATTGAGAAGGACTAAATGCACCCCCGAAACGGCCAGATTCCTATCCAGCGGTCTACTATTCTTCGATATCACAGGAACCATTAGTTTTACTCTCAGAAGATTTGTTGCCTTGCGTGATTTGAACATATTCATTCAAGTTTTAGGGATCAATTCGGTATTTCTCGCATACGTCACCGTCGGTATGATGTCCTTAGAAAGGTTCATTATCTTTTACTCTCCACACTTCTATCTTAGACGGATGACGCCAGTGACGGTAAAAAAGGTCGTGACGACAGTCTGGGTCAGTATGTTCCTGACGTATTTTTTCGTTCGGTACGGTATCTGTTTTACGTTATATCCAAACGCCACGATGGTGGACGTTGTTGGAAGATGTAACTCTGTTTCATATCCTTTCTACGCCTTCTTTTTGGTAACTGCCTGTATCATATCGGCGGCATGTTATATTCGAATTTTCCTCATCGAAAAGGACGGAAATAAACTCGAAAAGCCAAAGGGTATTGGAGCTACTTTTCGAGCTTTAATGAAATATAAAACAACGGGTATTGTATTTTTATACATTGTTTCAATTCTCATAACGACAATTTCTTACAGTTGTATCATTCTGTTTCTAAAATCGAGTCAATATTTGACTCGTATATCAGTTGACGTCACAAACATGACGTCATGTATCCTGGATCCGTGTTTATATGTGCTCTGGTTTCGGGAATGCCGGTATGAAGTCTTGAAAATGTTTGTATGTGTGAGCCCTCGATTAGCTGGTAAACTTGAAGAGATGAGAATGGAGATTTTCAATGTTGTGTTGGTAGATTCGAAGAAAATGTTTAACAACAAAGTGCGACCAATTCACCACCCTGACGTTATTGTCCAATTGTGATAAATATATGGACTTCTTTTATATACCTACCGAATTTTCTTACAGAAACATTCATTGCACGCGGGCAAAATCGGACTCCACAGAAAAAGCAATCTGTATCATACATGTACTGAACACTATGGTTATGGTTTTACCGGTAAAATTAACGTTCATATGATTTTAAAAAAAAGGCTGAAATAATTCATCTTTTATAGTCCAATTTTGTTGATATATAATAAGTGAAACCCATTGATACTAAACCTTGTATTGGATTCTTGTTGCGTAGAAAATATTTCGGTCTGGTAATATATCAATTTTTCTACGCGACTCGAATCCAATACAATTCTTTTTAAGACAATAATAACGTAACATTCCTTATTTATTGCAATGTATATTTAAAAGATTGTATGTATTCATCATTATGCACATATTAAAGAAATACAATGTTGAGTGGATCGTCAATACATAATTGCCTTTGTATTTTGCTCGTTATATATTTCTGTTTCTGATTTATGACAATATCTTTTTTAGAAAAAAATCTTTTGAAATTGGTAACAATAGAAATTCGCGGTTTCAAGACTATTTACATAAAATCGAGATATACAACATAAAGAAATTTTATTCCTGACGAAGTTTTTTTCCCCTGATGAGAGAGGATTTTAAAAAATATAAATTCCTTCAGGTTTTTTTTTGTATGCGAGAATACTTCCTCAAAGAGACCAAAAGCGAATTGAAGCTTTTAATTCTCTCGAGCGCGTTGGAGTCTCAATTATGAGGTCCAAGATTTCGACTCCCAGTTGCGGCAGATATTCTGTCCGGCATTCCGAAATATATATATATATATATTGTGGAAAATGAAGAAGCTGCATGTACCATTTTCCTTAATTTCTTCGATCCACAAAGTCTAAAATAAACAAATTCACCACGTTGAGATTGTCGTCTGCAGCTTCTTTCAATTTCAATTCAGACCAGTCTAGAATTTTCTCGAGCGGGTATGGGTTAATTAAAGAATCGCCAAATGTTACCAGTTGCTTAACATCTCATACGCTAAAGAAGTTTATTAAGTAGGCCTTGAACACGAACCCTCAACATAGAACTCAGAAGTCAGATGCAGTACCAAGCTAGCAGTTCGGGCTGACCCTAAAACACTAAGAAACTAAGAAACTAAGAGCGAAGTCATGGCGTGTATAAGGATGGAATATGATTGATAGTCGAGTACTTGCCATTTCCCTGAACTCAGACTGAAATCAGATTAGTACATTTAATTACCTTTGAACAGAATATCGGATTCTTTTGACACCTGTCAACTCGCTATAATACACATTTATTTCCCGGAAAATCTCGCTTGCTTCATTCATTATAACGCATTTTCAACCCAATACCAGACGGCAAAAATTCAGATCGCTCCAAAATTCAAAGAAGTTCAAGAAGATGATTTTTAGCAAATGAAATTTTAAACACCTTTGTCTTTTTGAATGGAACACATTTTGGGTGATGAAGAGATTGCTTGTTACAAGAAATGTTCTGAAATGTTATCTTGCGTCAAGAGGTTGGATTGTGTGTGAATGAGTTAAAGAATTTACATAGCCTTTGTGAGCATGTTTCAACTCATGAAAGAATGATGATAATAAAAATTACAATAAAAGATATTTGATTATAGCTTATTGTTGTCTTGATTTCTAGGGATATACACAAAAGTCGTATATTTCACTCCGGGAGAGGCCACACAAAAATGTAAAGCACGCAAAAATAAATCTGTACTACGGCAATTTATTCAATATTCCTTCCTAATCGTACTTCATCGTGCTTTACTTTTCCCTACTGGGTAATAGTTTTTATAAACGCGTTTTTTTCAGGTCAATTCCTTAAATACATTTGTATACTCAATAAAGGTCGGAAACCTTTTAAGAGATGAAGAGAATATTTTTTATTTTCATGGAGGTATGAACCGAAAAACCTAATCACACTGTATGAATACGCGGTTCATACCTCCATGAAAACAAAAAATATTCTCTTCATTTCTTATAATTTAATAGCATCGAGCGAAAAAATGCAACAACTTAACAAATTTTGATACCTTTTTGTAGTGAACTTTCTTGTGCGGAAGCATTCAAAATGGCTGCGTACTCAAAATTTTGTTCATGGAGGTATGAATTAAATTTTTCGACCAATCAGATCGCTCGTTTTTGATAGACGAAACTAACAATTAAATTATTGTAGTCTAACGGCGAAAATGTGTCTCTACTTGCAAATATTGCAGGTTTTCAAAGCTTATATACACCATGGGATTGCAGCAGGTTGGTGGTTTATCTTCCAAAGCTTATAATTTTATTTCTATTTGAATAAAATTTGGAATAAAAAGTACCTGCCTGTGTACGAGACCCCGTGTGGTTAAACGGGGTGTAAGAATAAAACACTGCGGACCAAGCCCCGTCACATCTGCCATTTCTTCTGGTGGAATAAACATGACAACTGGCTTTTTGTAAGAGGCGACTAGAGGGTCTTCATTCAGCATTTTTCTTTCTTTCCTCATCTTTTATTTAATATGTCTTGCGCGCCAAATAACTACAGCTCGGTTGTCGTTCTAAATCCTCGTAGCTACAGCTTGATGAAAGCTGTAATTACGAGGTTTTAGAATGACAACGACGAGCTGTCGATGCGCCGTAAAACACGAATTATAGCTTAAATACACCGAGGTCATTTTCATAAATAACACGATAGACTCTTATTGGTTATAACAACACAGTCGCCAATGTTGTGTGAATTTAAAGATTTTTTATGTTGGTAGACAATTGATTGATTGAATGGGTTTAACGCCACATTTAACAGTATTTCAGTTATATCGCGGCGGCTGGAGCACCTTACAATGGATTCCTGGTATTTCTCACACAAGTACTGCCACTACATCTTTTCCTAGCCTCTAGCTGCTATCCCTCTTAGGTTTACGATTATCCACCCATTGGTGAGAGACAAATGACGGAAAGAATATGTGCCGCCGCCGGGGATCGAACCCATGACATCTCATTATTGTAGATTAGGAGTCTGACGCGCAACCGACTGCGCTATGACGGCGGCTTGTTGGTAGACAATCGACGTTTTATCTCCTGTGAAGTATACATGGTAGGAAGAAAATCTGTAGGTGATAAATAAGGTTTTCAGGTGAAATTAGCTATTTTGACTAGCGTTGTTATACAAATGTTTTGAAAGCACTGGTAAAGATACCGTAGTCGAGTTATATTTATTCAAAGTTTGATAAAATTCGCATCAATTGGGATCGAACATCTAAAAACAAACAGAAGGTACCGTCTAATGAACTATGGACGAAATTAACGTGGTTATAAATTAGCATATTTAGTCTACATTTAGTTTCTTGAAGGATTCTGCAGGTGTTTCGGTTGTCTCCCTTAGTTTCAGGTCTACGCCATACTTCCCAGAATTCAGATCTTTAATATGAGCCACTACTTCCGGTTTTGTTATATTTCTCACCATATTGTCTGAAACGATCAAAAGTGTGTTAAGTTTGTACTTCATATTACAAGATATGATTTTTTTTTTTGTAACATTTGATAACTACGAGGTTGTGAATGCTGTTAAACTCATTACCAGATGGCAAAATTTTAGACTGGTCCAAGTTCAAAAGAGTTGTAGACGACATTTAAACTTTCGTGAAATTTTAGATTTATTCAACTTTATGGGTAGAAAGCATTGTGTAAAGTAAGAAATTTCTTCATTTCACACAATGTTTTCTAAATTGTTTGTCTTGAGGGACATCAAAATGCGTCATTGTGTTGGAATGGGTTAATGAAGACATCAAACTTTGTTTTTAATTCGTGTCGTTTTTATTTCATCTCAAGGTGCCTTGAATCTTCCGCGTTTGTAAGCAAATGAGATCATTTTTTTACGTCGGGTCAACTTATAAAATGTTTCTTGCTGTTTGGGAGTTATTTTATGAGCTGTTGTCCATGTAAAGCCAATGTAAATATTTTCCGTATCACCTTGAGCAACATTGTTTCTCTGTTACGGGAAAAAAAATCATGTAACTAAGTATAACGCAATACACTGTATTATCAGTTTTGTAAGAGCTTTCAAGGTAAGACCATGACGGTAATTCACCACAAAATATCGTTAATGCGAAACTTAAGGTTTTACCATTTTCTACGAGAAGATTAATTAACTGGGAAAGCATCAATTCTCATAGGGGATAAACGGGCATGCCGATGGATATAGCATTTCATAAAGAACATTTTGTCGTTGGGAGTGCAAAATGTCGTTATAACAGCTTTGTTCAAGCTGTAATTACGACATTTTGCATGCCAAAGGACTATTTATTACGACTCGACGACCTACAAACTGAAATGGGAAGCTCTCTTCCAAAGCATATTTTAAGTATATTTCACCGAAGTTTTAGGATGGACATGTGGTGCTCTTTTCCGGGAAACACTTACCCATTACTGGACGACAAGATTTTGGTCTGGTTCAAATTCAAAATTGTTGCGATTCTAAATATGATTTGCCCTTTAGGATAAATTATATTTGTAGATTTAAAAGGTATTGTTTGTAACAAGTAATTTCTTTATTTGCCTCAATGTTTTTCAAAGCATTTCCTTGAGATGCGTGATTGTGCAGAAATGGGATAAAATCGTGTCAATTGCAATAGAATCTGTTTCAATTAAGCCAGCTCAAGATCTACTTTAAATGAATATTTTAAATATCAAACGATGACATTTATTGGACTTAAAACTATGGACACCAGCCACGATCTGCATGTCAAAACCAGAAGGCCAGAGTCACCTCAAATCGCCCACCTGTATTTCTGTGAAATAGAAATCCGTTCTTGAAACAAGATATTGAATTATGAGTAAATTGGCCAATGGTTTGGAGAAAAAGTAATTTTATAGCCATATCTCCGCCCCTTTAAAACACAAAAAGCATAATTTATAGGATGATTGAAATGATAAGATTGAAATAAATCATCGCGGTAATCCTACAATTGACCTATCGCTGGCTAAGCCCACTTACACCATTGGCAACGACCATCGACTCCAACAGGAAGTCCCGCTTCGATTTTAAACGGCGTTATTTTGCAGAAATCACGGTAGATGGTATGTAACAAAAATAGAATAGTTGGTGTTTAATTCACCAAACCAACAAAAAAGATGTACCAAAATGGCGGCCAATGTTGGAGTTAAATTTATTTCTGGTTACAATTATTTATTTCATTGGTCGACTGGTTATTTGATTTACAGCTGCGATATGAAAGAAATTTCGATATTCTAAATTGTGACCCACAATTATTTAAAGTTTGTTTTCATAGAATTATAATGTCAGTAATGACCTTTTCAATTTAGCTAGTCATTCAAAAGTACATCGTACAATTCCGCTCGGTCACGGATATTACCGAAATCGTCCGTAAAGTTAGTCATCAGGACCTGTGCATCTACAATAGCCAATGCCGAGGATAAGCGAACATTTTGTTAAGAATCGGGTGCATTCGACTCGAACTTCACCTGTACCTTCCTTTTTCACACCTATAATAAGGCTTTTGTTTGCTTTAGTGACCAAATAAACGATAGGTATTTCCTGCCTCGAAAAGAAGGTCTGGCTTTATCATTAAGAATCAATCCAAATCTCGTGAACACGCTTTGTGAAGGGTAACCCAAGAATTATTCTTGCCAACTTTGGTTTAAATTTTGTCAATAGTTACCGAAATGAAGACATCTTTTATAGTAAAAAAATCAACATTGAAAAAAGGAAGTCTTAAATTCAGCAATGGTTCCAGTGGATGAGACGTTAATACAGTTCAAAGTGTTAAAATAGCCCCGTCCTGTTAATTCCGCATTTATTGACCAGTCTTTGATGAACAGGTTTTAATAGGAGACACCCGAGGAACATTTCTTACAAGTTTGATGCAAACAAGTCATTTTCTACGAGGATTTGGCGGTTAAGGAATTTTATGTGAAAAAGACATGTAACAAATATTGAAAAATACCGTTATAATACGATCAAGTCAAACTGAGCATTAGAACCTTTTGACGAAGACTGTTCATTTTTTTTTCCGAAATAAATTTAGTATGGTCTCGGTTGATCAAAGTAAAGTTTGTGCTTTCTAGCGAAGGTTTGTTTTCACGGTCAATGATTTTATTCTAGAAAAGGTATTGTAGGTTAGGAGAAATTGCTTGTTATTAACGATTTTTTCTTTTCCTACAATGCTTTCTTCTCTATACAACTGTTACTTGTCAGTTCAAATGAGTTATAATTTGTCGTCTACATACATCTTTCAAATTGGACCAGTATTACATTTTTTCGTCTGCTGAAAGGGTGTGCCACCTAGAGTTAAACTCAAAGTGCACAAGGTTTGTAGCTGTATAATAAATATGAGACGCACCTATAGCATCCTGTATTGAGTAAACATTGTCTCCTGTATAATCATCTGGCAGATATTCCTTTGGTAACATATGTTGTTCAATCCGGTCATAAACCGAAACCATCTTACTGTGGAGAAACAACTGTCAAGAAAAGTAGGTCATAAGCTCATTTGTTATCCGTCGAAAGCTAGCCCCACCCACTGACTCCAGTGGCCACGCCCATCGACTCCTGCAGGAAGTTCCACTTCAATATAAAGCGGCGTTATTGTGTAAAAACTATGGTCAGTAACATGTAATAAAAATCAAAATGGTTAATTGGTGACTTAAACGTCGTAACTATAGGATGAATAAGCTGTAGTTTCGACATTTAAATCGCCAACGAATAAAAAGATTAATGCTAAACATAGATTTCTGCCAATTTTGGAGTTCAAAGTTCACTTCCGGTTTGATTGTAAAATTTGATTGGTCCATCGATTGTTTGATTGACAGTGGATGATCCGCCCCGTCAATTATTTATTCGTCGAAACGAGAATAATTGAGGTAATGAGAAGTACAAAAAATGAATTAATGATATGTATTCGTTTCAATCTAAGATCGATTTACGTTTTCATTACACGTGCAGCATTTTATTTTCTTGATTGTCCATACGGGCGTTAAATCCCATCTGCTCGACAACTGCAGCGTTCAGTCTAAAAAGGAATGAATGGGGTTTACGGTGCATCAACTGCTGAGGTCATCAAGCGGGCTAAAAAAGAATAAATAATTTCTAGTTTTAGTAAAATTCAGAGTGATAAAACTATATTGGTTAGTAATATTTGTGACGAAGATAAAAGGAGGTTGTTTATGTACGTTTGTATATGTTTGAATCATTGGATCAATTGCAGTTTAAGTAAAGAATGTTTGTTATGAATATTTGTAGAGGACTGAAATGAACCAATGTGAACCCGGTGTGGTACTCTGGCTTTCCCCAGACCAGGAGGACTTTTAGTCAAAAAAATGAAATCAAAATTACTTTCATACATATGATAACAATAAAACGGTCCTACTACAAAGAACATATTATTCTGTAATTATTACCATAAAAAAGTGTTCACTCAATTTTGTTTTATTTCTCTTTTCTTATTTCATTGAAAATAAAAAAAAATGGCATCAAATTGTAGTGTAAAGTTTAAAGAAAACATCTGGCTATCAGATTTTTTCAAATAAAGAGTTAATGTTGGTTATTTTTAGGTCACCTGACCGAATGGTCATGGTGACCTATTGCAATCATCGTTTGTCCGTCGTCGTGCGTCGTCCGTCGTGCGTCGTGCGTCGTCCGTCGTCCGTTAACTTTTAAACATTTTCATCTTCTTCTAAAGAACTACTGGGCGGATTTCAACCAAACTTGGTAGAAAGCATCATGTGGGATGCCAATTCAAGTTTGTGAAAATAGGGGTTCTGGGGGTCATAGGGGCCCGAATCGGGGGCAAAAAGGGGTAATTTTTGGTTCTTCTTTAAAAATCTTCTTCTAATAAACCGTTAATGCCAGAGCTTAAATAGTTTGTGTGCATGACAACTAGGACAGGTATATTATAAATTGTGAAATTCATGCCCCTGGGGTGATGTATGGGGCCACACCCAGAGGTCAAAGTTCATCATGTTAGAAATTTCACATTTTCATCTTCTTCTGATGAAGTACAAAGCCAATTTCAAACTTACTTGGTGAAAAGCATCATTTGGTACTGATTATACAGATTTGTGAAAATTAAAAGGCTGGGGGGTCAGGGGGCCCTAAAATGGGGACCAAAAGGGGGTAATTTTTGGTAACTTTTAAATATTTCATCTTCTTCTCGAACTACTGGGGGGATTTCAACCAAACTTGATAGAAAGCATCATTGGGGGATGCCAATTCACGTTTGGGAAAATAGGGGTTCTGGGGGTCAAAAGGGCCCAAATAGGGGGCAAAAAGGGGTTATTTTGGTACTTCTTTAAAAATCTTCTTCTTATAAACCGTTAATGCCAGAGCTTAAATATTCTGTGTGCATGACAACTAGGACAGGTATATTATAAATTGTGAAATTCATGTCCCTGGGGTCATGTATGGGGCCACACCTAGAGGTCAAAGTTCATCATGTTAAAAAAATCACATTTTCATCTTCTTCTGATGAAGTACTAAGCCAATTTCAAACTAACTTGGTGAAAAGCATCATTGGGTACTGATTATACAGATTTGTGAAAATTAAAAGGCTGGAGGTCAGGGGGGCCTAAAATGGGGACCAAAAGGGGGTTATTTTTTTAGGTAACTTTTAAACATTTTCACATTCTTCTCAAGAACAACTGAGGGGATTTCAACCAAACTTGGTCGGAAGCATCATTGGGGGATGCCAATTCCAGTTTGTGAAAAGAGGTTGGGGGGGGGGGTGCTTGGGGTAAAAGGGGCCCCAGACGGGGGCAGAAAGGGGTAAATTTGTGTACTTCTTAAAAAATCTTTTTCTAATAAACCCTAAATGCAAGAGCTTAAATATTTTATGTGCATGACTGGTAGGACAGGTATACTAAAGTTTGTGAAATTTATGTACCTGGGGTCATGTATCGGGCTACGCCCAGGGTTCAAAGTTCATCATGTTAAGAAATTCATATCTTTAGGTCACCACCGAATGGTCATGGTGACCTATTACAATCATCGTTTGTCCGTCGTCCGTTAACTTTTAAACATTTTTTATCGTTTTCTCAAGAACCACTGGGCAGCTTGGCTTAGAGTTTTTATATTTTGTCCGTAGCAACCATCATCTAGAAGAATCTTTCTATAACTTGCACAGCTTGATTCGCCCATCAAGAGCTCAAACCCTATTGAAATTGAAGAAAATCCATTTAACAGTATTAAAAAACTAACGATTTAAAGTTACAATTATTTTACAAATTCCTCAGGGAATGAATAACACTATGAAAAATAATCACTCAGTGTCTCAATATTTCGGCTTTGTGCCTTTTTCGTACAATATGGCGACGTTATACGTTTTCTAAAATGCTGTGATAGATTTAATGATTCAGAACTCTTGAAAAAAATATTGAGACTCTGAGTGATTAATTCTCAGAGTACACTTAAAGTTAATTCTTGTTTACTCGATAAAGTCCGCATTTTTTGGCCCAATTCTTTTAAAATTTTCTCAGAGTTTCTTTGACACGAAGGCAAGAAGGCTAACCAAAATGAACAAATTCCATCAAGCAGTAATGGAAATGGAACCATATTGCATATTTCTCTTGTTTACACAATAAATTCCACATTTTCAGCTACACTAACCAAAGGCCAGCGGGGCTATTGTCATGGTCCTGTGTCCGTCGTGCATCTGTGCATGCGTAAACTTTTCTTTAAACAACTATATCTTGAAAAATACTGGGCCAATTTTTAACCAAACTTAACAGGGGTGTTCCTTGCACAATCCTCTTCCAAACTGCTAAAAATAATTTTGTTCCATGAACTCTGGTTGCTATGGAAACAAAATTAATTTCTAACAGAAATTTTGATTGCAAAATTCTTTAAAACTACTAGGTAGATTCTAATCAAATTTCACATGAATGTTCCTTTGGTGGACCTTTTTCTAATTCTTTCAAACAAAATCACTTGTCTTGATGCTCTTTTACTCAGGTGACCGTTAAGGCCCACTGGGCCTCTTGTTGAAATCAAAGTTTCAAAAGTACACATTAACTAAGGTCAAACTAACTTAGAGGATTGAACTTGTTAATTCAATATCTTGTATGGCCGACGCTGCTGCCGATACGAGCGAGTATGCGACGTCGCATGGTCTTCACATAACGCAATTTAATTGCGGCTGGAATGTTATTACATTCCTAAATTAAAGCATTTGCTAAATCTATCAAGTATTGCCTCGCATATCGAAAAATCACATTTGCCTTTGATTTCGTTTAAGATTAAATATGTCTACATTAAGTGAAAATCAGTGCATACTAGCGTTGATGTTGCTTGCTTGTGGTGATAGCGTAACATACGTGGATAGAGCGTTTGGCTATATCAAAAACACAATTATTCGTCTAAGAATGATCGCCATACACCCGGTCGACTAAGATCAACAACTGATCGAGGTGATAGGTTAATCACCTTTACGCACTACCGTAGTCGGTTCAAACCGGCCTGTCGTAGCGCAAGACAGTACGGTTATAGTCGCCAAACTGTGTTGCGTCGTTTAGGGCAAGTCAGAGAACCAATTCGCCCAAGGAGACTGTATGTTCTACCTGCATTAACAGTGCATTGGCACAGCTATTACACTTATATAATTATTATTTCATAAAAACACTGTTCTTCACTTACTCTATCTCTTGTTTTCGGTTTCATTAACGACTTGGCAAATTGTAGCAAGGACTCTAGAAAAGCCGGTAATCCGTATATATTTAAACCTTTCATTCTGTCTGGTAGGTTTTTCTGAAAGATAAATGAATTTAAAAAACAACAGAATGCAGCTATCAATAAATAATCATTCAATATTTGCTACAATTTTTAAAGTTTTGGCCATATTCATGTCGGACAAGTGAACTTTGCCGCGGACTTGTAGAACATTAAATCAGGAAAATCTATAATTTTGCGGGATTTGGTATAAAAAAAAAATTTATAAGAAAAAGAAAAGAGTTGTTGGGTTATTGAATCATCGTAGCTACAGCTTGAATGACGTTTGAACTATTTAATTCACTTTCGTTGCATACATATTGGAGATGAACGTCGTGACTCCCCAACGCGACAGCTTGTTGATCGAAACATTCGATTGGTCAGTCAATTCTTTGACCAATCAATCAATGGCCCGCCGTTGGCCCTACCATTGAATCCAGTCGGAAGTTCTATTTCGATTCATAATGGCATTATCTTGAGAAATGTTTAGCCAGTAGCATGAAATAAAAACGTAGAATGGTTTGTTGGCGACTCTAGTTACGACGTTTTATTTGCCAAACTAACAGAAATACTTCACATAAATGGAGGCCAGTGTCGGAGTTTAAATTTAAATTTCAGTCTAGACAGTCCATTTCATTGGTCGACTGATTATTTGATTGACAGCTGCGATTGTTAAATTGACAGCCATAATTTGTTTCTAACAGGTTTTTATACTTATTCCTTCGAAAAGTCGTAAACATTCAAAACTGAGATCGGGTTTAGTACATATCATAGCTGGTTGAACGGATAGAAATTAATCCTTTCCGGTTTTGCAAAGGTTTAGACCTGTCCAAATTCAAATGTTGGCAGAAGAAAATTTAGAGTGGATTTAATTTGAAAAATAACCTTTTTGTAGGGTAGAAAAGGAAGAAATTGCTTTTTACATGCATTTTATTCCTTTCTACAATGTTTTCTAAATTCTAAAAGGATGCAAGCAGCACACAGTCTGTGCAGTTTCGATAAATTTCCTTTTCCCATAAGTTACTGTTTCATTAGACGGTTTGTTTACTTAATATTGCCATAGTAACAGAATTTTTAATTCCTGTAGAGTGTTAAACTTTCACTCCGACCTAGGGGGTAACCGTGTATGCCGATCGTGGTTCATTATAAATGGTGTGAAAAGTGTGATAACAATGCGTTAGATTAGCCTTGTATGTCGAGTATCATATCATACCGTTTCTATATATGGTTTGATATTTAATCCCAAGCTTATCCACAATTTCGACAAATTATTTGAAATTTTAACCATGGGGTCAAAATTTGCTCTGTACCATCGGAATTTGAATAAATTGGTGGCTTTAAAATAATGTTGATTCAAAACTTGATGAAGCAAACGCAGTCTTGTGGGTTCCTTAAGCCACTGTCTATCATGAAAATTAGATTCAATTTCTCTTTTTAATTTGTGGTAAATGGGAAACCTTTCCAAAACATATTGACGTATCATTTGCTGACTGAAAGTTCTTACAAACGATGATCAATAATCTATAAATCTACCAACCGATTTGTACGTAGGTAACTTGTTGGGTGTTTTACAAATGTAAGCGGGGATTATCATAAGTAATATTGTCTAAGAGCTGATGTGCACACCAATTGATTAATCGCGGCTGTCAATCAAATAATCAGTCAACAAATGGGAGCATTCATTTAGATTGAACTCCGGCATTGGCCGCCATTTATGTGAAGCTTTTTTGTTGGTTTGGCGACTTATCCAAGCTCTAACTACGATGTTTAGGTCACAATCCAAGAATTCTACTCAAAGTGCTCAAGTGTGCTACTATGATCACCCTCCGTCCAGCGTGCGTCCGGCGTCTGTCGTCCGTCGACCGTCAACTATTTCTTCCTAAACTTCTGGACAAATATCAACCAATTTTGACATTGCCAAAATTAAGACTTTTGGATCCCCAGGTATACAAAGCCTATATATGTTTAACCCATTCCCACTCAATCCCTCCTTTTTACGCCCCTCAACGAAAAAGGCTTTGGAAAACATTGTGGAAAATGAAGAAATTGCTTGGATCAAGCAATTTCTTCATTATCCACAATGTTTTCTATCCAAAAAGACAAAAAAAATTAAAATTCAATCAACTTGAAATTGTCGTCTGCAGCTCCTTTCAATTATGACCAGTCTAAAATTCCACTGTGTTGGAATGGGTTAAAGTATTGCTAGACCCACTTGTATAATGATCCTTTTGAAAGAAACAGTGTCTTTGTCTCAGGTGGGCGCACTAGGGCCCACGGTTCTCTTATTTGTTACATGCTACTGGCTATTAATTTTGCAAAATAAAGCCGTTAGATATCGAAGCGGAACTTTCTATAGGAGTCGATGGGCGGAGCCACGGAGTAAATGAGCGGGGCCTGCGATTGGTTAATTAACCTCTTGCCTTTCATAACTTTTTTCGGGCTTTGAAAGAAAGTTTCACCACGGCCATAGAGTAGTTGGTAACGCATCGGACTCTCAATGATGAAGTCCAAGGTTCGATCCAAGGTCCCGCCAAATATGCTTTCCGGCATTTATCTCCTACCATTGGTGAATAGTTGTGGTGTTAGAAATACCAGAAATCCGTAGTAATGTGCTCCAGCTGCCGCAGTATGACTGAAATACTGTTAAAAGTGGTGTTCAACCCCATTCAAACAAATAAAACTATTGAATCCTAGATAAATATATCTGTATTGATCCCGGAATTGTCCAGCATCAACAAAAAGTATAGCCAAGGATCATCCTGAAATTGCTTATAATCTGATCCTTTCTCAATCTACGTGTGCAATATTCTTAAGAAAATTCACAAACTCAGAAAACAACTCCTTAACTGACTCCAAAACAATCCTACATTTTACTAAAAAAAAAAAAAAAAAAGAAAATTATAGTTTTTTGGACTAGCCGAGGTCGGCTGGATTCTGATGAATTGTGAATAAGTGAAACCTACCTCTACTATAGTCTGAAGTTTCTTTAATGTGGACGGATTCATTAATTTCATAGTATCCATTGTTGCTGACGACGCGTCAATAAAGACCTTATGACCATTGACTTGGACTCGCTCGTCCATATGTAACATATCTTGTATACACATCATGGCCTGTACAACCACGTCCAAGGTTCCGTACTTCTTCTCGATCTCAGACATATTCAGTGTAGCTGGAAGTAGGCAGTTTTGTTTCATTTTTATTTACAGTAACAATTTCTATTGTTCATTTTTGTGGTAAATTGGCACTGAACATAACGGAAATCAAGACTCATTCGGTTCTTCTGACATCAAAATTAAGTTGTGCTTAATATTTCATGTTGCACAACCGCTATCAAACCAATTAAGCTTAAACGCTCCATACAAATAAATAAGTGTGATATATTACAACCTGTTAGAACGATTAAGTTGACGGATTGCGGTTGTCAAAGAGCCAATCGACCAATCAAATTATTCATTTAGACCGGTAGCGAATTTTGAACTCTGACATGTCCGACATTTATGCGAAGTATTTTTATTGGTTTGACGACAAAACGCCGTAACTACAGATTAATCAATCCGTAGTTAAGACGTTTTGGTCGTCAACCAACCATTGTACTTTTTGTTGCATGTTACTCACCATATATTTTGAAAAGTAACTCCGTTGTATCTAAATAGAACTTTAATTCGGAGCTCAGTGGACGTGGCCAGCGATCCTCCAGTTATGAGAGTTTCTCTGACAACCAAGAAGAGTGACTCACCTATCCTTTCAATTAACAAGAGTCTTCCTTCACTGTCCTCGCCAGGAGCGACGATATAAAATCTGCAATACATCAAAACAACATTTATCCATGATGACGCTGTAGAGATCTTCAAAAGATAAAGACAGCATTTATCCGACATCTGGATTCAGTAAACCAAACCCTCAGCGGCGAAAATACAGTAGCAAATGGTCATGGGATGTCAGGAGGCTAGGAAAGGATGTAATGGTAGTACCGCTGTGAGAAATACTAGGGATCCATTGTTACGTGCTCCAGCCGCCGCAATATGACTGAAATACTGTTAAAAGTGGCATTAAACCCCACTCAATCAATAGATCAATCAACCAGTAGCAGATTGGCCGATAGCCAACTACGCACATTCCTACCGCACTCAAAATGGGCAAATGCTGGCTCCAACCACCTACTCCTTTTGCCATGTCCATCGACTCCGACGGGAAGTCCCTGTTCGATTTTAAACGGCGTATTTTGAAAAAAAAAATGAAACCAGTAGCATGTTACAAAAAAGAATCGTTGGATGGGGTCCTAAACGCCGTAACTACAGCTTGAATAAGCTGTAGTTACAACGTTTTAAGTCGCCAAACAACAAAAAATGTTTCACAAAAATGGCGGCCAATGTCGGAATTTGAATCTCAATTTTGGACTGAATGAATAATTTGTTTTGTCAATAAATATTCCTGACGCTTTGACGGCGGCTTTGACATCTATATAACACATTCTGTTCGTTTAGTGACTAAGACGTCGTAAAATACATTTTAGGTCATCAGGTACATCCTTGTTATTTGTTCCGGATCATATATTTTGCGATTTAAATCCGTTTGGTATTTTAGGCAAACTTCCATGTCGTAGGTCAGTGCATCACCAGCGAGCAATGTCGGAGGCCATGCCGTGACCAACGATCCATCAATAAATTGTTATGTTTATTTCTCACGACTTTGAAATGGAATAAGAAATAATGGATATGTTGGACGTTATACCCAGTTTTGATGATCTCCATGATAGCCGGATTATCTGGGTGTACATCGGGATTGAACCATTGTGGGTTCTTTGTTCTCTGAGACCAAAAGTTAGATAACGAGGTTCGAGATTCAAGTTGTGAAAACTTTCTCACTCGTAGGTATCGAAGGAGGAAGTCGGAATCTGTAAATAAAGATAAAGAACGACAAGAACAGTGAATGATAGATATGTAATAAGCGATAATTTAAATAGAAGGTTTACAAATTCGATAAATAAATAAATAAAACAAGTTTGTAGTTCCCTTGCTTGCAAGACTGTTTTTACTAGCACAGGGAAATAATATCAATATATAATGAAACCTTTCTGATAGTTTCTCCCCTTGATAAAACTGTTAAAGGCTGTTTTTTTTTTCAAATTTTGCTACACATAACTCGCTTGTTTACAGATGGTGTAAGTTTGAAACCAGGCGCGTCGCAATGTCTTGAAATCTATTCAAAATTCGTGTATGTAGTGTGGAATATAATACAACTTCTTTAAAATGATCAACGTATAAATTTTCTCGGGAAATTCATATGGGATATAACCCTTGCCTCCTCGAAGTGTCAAACTCGTCTGTTATAACACTTCAGTGAACATGTGTTCAACAACTAATGTGCCTCAGTTGTATCTAATAGATCAACCTTGGCTGCCCCCAGCTAGCGGGGTTATAGAAATCGCTGGCTGCCGTCCTGCAGAGTGGTAAAACCCCACCGGATGGGCCTGTCCGTTTGCCATGGGCTGCTACTCGTGTCGCCTGATGACGAGATCCTAGTGATTAAGTGACCTCAGAGAATGCCTTGTCCTTGTATTTGCAACATACCACTTCGGCCTTGAATTGGGCTAGACGAGGGGTCAGGATCAATCGGCTGGTCATACCATGACCAGGACCTTTTCACTTTCTACCATTATCTTTCCGACTTTTATCACTACCGTTTTCACACCCAACCATTTTCTTCTATATCTTGCCCTAGAAGCGGTGGCTCATGGATCAATCGGTCGATAGCCTGTAGACTTCTGACTGACTCTTGTTTCCTCTTAAGGACTTTCACACTTTGTATGGCTCTTCGATAACAAAGTTCTCAAGTTTAGCCCTTTCGTACCAGGCATACCACCAAAGAAGTTCCATTCTGATCAGTAAATGGGAATTCTCTAGATTGTTTGCCCTTAGCCGTACTCCAACGTGGATGAGGGCACTGGTGGTGAACCCCGAAAAGTAAACTAGAAATGAACAAAAATGCCAAGCTTATCGACAAATCCAAAAAGAATCTGTTTCATTCAGATGATTCTAACCTAGAATCAAAATTCACATTTCCCAATTCTATATCTTTTGAAAGATTCTTTTTAGATCAAATTTCTAAACGAACTACTTAGCCATCTCCATTCGCCACTACATTGACATTAGTCGAATAACAGAAGTTACTGCAAGCAGTCAAGCAGCACTTTGTTTCAGCAAGTTACTGGTCTTCGAAAATACGACTTTTCCAAATTTACCGAAAACGAATACCAAGCTTTATAAAGGTCATTAATCGCCTTTGACCATGTTGCGTAACAAAGGCACTAATTGAAGATGATAAAATTACTGCCCATTTGGACTTATTTTTCTCAGCTCCTCCCTGACAAAGCTAAATGATCCGCTTACACAGTTGCCTGAATCTTTTGTTCTTGTCGGAGTATTCAATATGTGGGGTTGCAACAACAATAGCTATGCGGCGCGCAACTAGAAAAGATTTTTGTCGATATTTTTTTTGCTTTTCATGAATGACAACAAGTGTAAAACTTAATTTAATTTATTAACTTGTTCTCCTCTATAGTTTTAATTCTGTGTTCCCGAGTTTTGCTTCTAAATTTCACTTGGAAATGACAGATGACTTCAATGGCAACGATAATTTTACCTATCACTATGTTTCACATAACCATCCAATCATCCAGAAAACTCGTAAATGGAAGCTACCTGGGGCCACCTGGAGCAAGTTTGATACTCAGTACCAAAACACCCAATTAAGGCAAAGTGCCCTGTTAAGCCTTGGTTCAATGAAGCTTGTAACCAGGCTGTCACGGTCAGAAACGTTGCATTGAGGGGATTCAATTTAAGACCTGCGGCCACTACTGAAAGCCATGAGCAATTCCGTATTTTTTGAGTAAAGGCTAGGCGACCATAAACGAAAATTCTGGATACTATATGTCTCTAAACTTACGAATAGACCTTCTTCAAAGAAAACAGATACACTTGCTGCAAACTTTGCTCAAAATTCTTCTTCAGGAAATTAATCTCAAAATAGGATCTAAAATCGGCTCTGGACAAAGCCAACGTCTCTTCTCCTGGCTAAGATGAAATACACTCTCATCTTTTTAAATAATTACCTTTTACCTCTTTTGTCAATTTTACTAGATACCCCCAGCTGGCGGGGGAATAGAAATCGCTGGCTGCCGTCCTGCAGAGTGGTAAAACCCCACCGAATGGGCCTGCCCTTTTGCCATGGGCTGCGACTCGTGTCGCCTGATGACGGGATCCTGGTGATTGAGAGATCTCAGCTGAACGCTGTGCTTGCAACACACCACTTAGGCCCTGAGTTAGACTAAAGGGTAGGAAGGCTCAGACTATGCTGTTGTTGCTAGTCCCCCTAAGAAGAATGACGTACAAGGTTCTGCAAGATTCTTCAAGGTTCCTTCTTCATTACTTTCCAGAGGTATAATTTCAATAAATAATTTAAAGAATTTAAAGAAATCTTGCATCCCTCAACACTTTCTGAGCTACTCCCTAACGAATCAACATTTAAAACCGACAATCCTACCACTTTAAGAAAACCACCGAGTATACCATCTAAGATTATTTCAGAACCCTTTACGAACGTTACTTCATATCAGATTCTCTTACATAACTCCATTTACAGCATCACCTTCAACAAAATCTTTAATTACTTCCCTTCCAATATCCTCTGAAAAATCTTCACAAAATACACATCTAAAATCTCATTCATCTTCATCTTTGTCATGGGTTCGATCCCCGGCGGCGGCAAATATTCTTTCCGACAATTGTCTCTCACCAATGGGTTGATAATCGTAAACCTAAGTGGGATAGCAGCTGGAGGCTAGGAAAGGATATAGTGGTAGTACTGGTGTGAGAAATACCAGGAATCCATTGTTAGGTGCTCCAGCCGCCGCGATATGACTGAAATACTGTTAAAAGCGGCGTTAAACCCCATTCAATCAATCACTCATCTTCATCTTAATTTTCAGATTCTATAACTTCATATATGAACCATCCTAAACCTATTTAAAGAAGCAACCATAGGAATCAATGGCGTACCTCTCAACCAAAAGCACAGTCAAAAGATACTCAAAGGACTTGTAAACATGCTGGTATCCTAGCTCAGGCCTCTAACAATTTTGGGGTACTTGGGAACGAGGGAGATGTTGATCTAGAGGTGTCGCTTCTGATTAGAAGCTAATACTTGGTCTTCTCAATCTGAATCAAATGGCTGGAAGGAAGACTCTGACAATCGATCTGCAATAAACCATCCTCATTCTGAATCTTCAACTTAAAAATGAATTGATCAAATTATCTCCATCAGTTTTACGTTGAGTTTTACGTATAATGGAGACAATCACCAAGTGGAATTGTCCAGGTCTTAAACTCTCTCTCTCTCTCTCTCTCTCTCTCTCATCAACGAACACAAACCAGTTACTGTTGGCCTTCAAGAGACCTTTCCTAAACAGGAAGGTGTTATTTC
This sequence comes from Fragum fragum, assembly GCA_946902895.1. NCBI lineage: Eukaryota > Metazoa > Mollusca > Bivalvia > Cardiida > Cardiidae > Fragum > Fragum fragum. The sequence continues at coordinate 60,359,694 of OX336374.1, forward strand.
TGCCATAGTTCACTCCGTTTACTATTCCCCCGTGCCACATTGGGTTATTTCAGACATTTGGACATTATAACATCTAATCATAACAATCATTTCAAACTTCATTTACTGTTAATAGAATGATTTTATTATATTTCGTTTTATTCGTTTGCCACCCACTTCAAAAATTATAATTATAAGTAGTGCGCTAAATAATTTTTGTTGTCGATGTTTCGTATGTACCCGTTCATTCTTGAATTCATTAATTACTTTGAGTTTTACTCAGCTAGAATTTCTTTATTGGTTTTAGAGTGCTAAATGACCTCAGCTGTCGGTGCGCCGTAAACCCCATACATTTTAGCAGATGTATCCAAATGACGCTTGCACTTTATAAATGGACCCCCCCCCCCGAATAAATATTCATGTCGCTCTAGAGTGATTCACCATCATAAACACCGGCTGCATTTTAGTGAAGGGATGTTTGCGTTTATATACATAGTCTGGTATACGTAACCCCATCTCCGAGTAATAGAACAAAAAAAAAAGTTGTATTATCGACGCCTGCTTATTCTCCACACCTCGGGGCCATTTATTGATCAACTTATAACGCACCCATAAAAATCATTTTAAAAAAGTGAACGCATCACCTGTATCTCATCTTCAACCACGGCTGTTTCTTGACTCGGAGCCTCGCGTTCTATCTGTTAACAGCACATTACTAATTCTTCAAAAATACAGGGTCCCAAAAAGCCACAAGGTCTCTATCTTTAATGACACTTATTAAAATTCAAAATTGAAAAAATGACCCCAAACCTGTTGGCGTCTTTAGCCACTGTTCCTGATCAGCCCAGGATCTTAGGGTCTCTATCGCACCATCAACCTCCTTCTCGTCCTCTCCAAGTTCTTCTTTAGCTCGCTGTTTCCATTTCTCGGGAAGCTTGGTCAGAACTATTCATGAAAAATGAAATGAACATTGTTGTGTGTTCACAATGACAGTGTAGGCTTCGATGCCTCGATGCGATCTTTGTTTACTCGAGGACAAGCATTTGTATCCTGAGAATTTTGCTACGATCGCGAACCACTGTCTAATTGTGAACGCAAAAACTTATTCATTTAATTATTTAGATTTAACTGATAAAAATCATGGCAGTTTTACTATTTGACATTTTGAGAAATATTTTCATTATTACATTACGTGACATCATGATCATGAAGAAAAGGATTCAATATCCACCCCCACAACAAAATGTTGTGTGCAGCAAGAGGACGTGAATCTATAACGATATACCAAGAATAATTAAGCTATTTGAATCGTCGAATTTCTTGTGAAATGTGAACGAGGTTGGTATGAATGGATCTAAGACAGCTTCCCTTTGGTGCGTGATAAATATTATTTAAGATTAGATTAATCTTGAGAAAATGTGTTCTTTTTTAGGTAAATGACGTCACTAATCTGGCAAGATTTAAAGTACACTGAAATTATTCTGCAGAATTCATCGATTTAAATGTTCGCGTAGTTGCAGAAGCAAGTTAACCCTTGTCATGCTGAATTTTAAGTCCTTTACAAATTTTCATTAAAATCAAATGCCTGAAGGCACTGGAAGCACCAATGGTAGGTAAAAATTTCTGTTGAAAATTTATCTTATAAACAATTCAGCCTTAAAGGGAAAAGCAGATGGTATAGACTATGATCAGACTGCACATACGGACTCTTCCGGGTTCAGCATGACAAGGGTTAATGCGTCTTCGTCTTGATGGGTTCTTACTGGCGTTTTGGTCTATCTGACGAATGGCTGGGAACTGGTTTTAATATAGGTCCTTGAAGATCTATTTTAGTCGGTAAAGATCGGGTTCCCTATCAATGATGAAGGTATGTCTTATATCGTCTATTGGTGATCGAAAGGTCGTAACGACAGTTTTGAAATACCTGTCAGAACAGCCGTTCTGGAAATTGTATGAATACCTTAATTTGTGTGAAAGAAGTTCAGACCATACAGTTCAATTTAAACTTAAACATGAGGCCCAAGAGGGCCTGTATCGCTCCACCGGCTTTAACATCTCCAGATTAGAAGTCTGTAATTTCAGAACAATGCTTGTAGATCCTGGACAAAGGCTAATTACAATAGATCATATAATGAAGTTTTCAGGTGAGCTATGGGTGTATATCATAAAACAAGATATGATTTTAAATCACAAATGCCAAGTTTTGACCTTGAAAGATGACTTTGATCTTGGCACATTTCTTTGATATAAAAAGTTAACATGAATTCGACCAAAATATTTAATTACCCCTAACCCGCAAACCCTTTACCAACAATACCAAGATTTAGGGGATTTCAACAACTAAACTATTCTAAACACATTTTCAAACAATTTAAGTAAAGGGTCATCCATGGAACATTCATACCAAGATTCATTAAAATTAGTCCAATCGATAGGGAAGAAAAGCTTTTGATAAGTTTTCAAAGTGAAAACTGGCCAAGCCTTGCCACGCCCATATTTATGGGCCCATCAAAATTTCATGAATAATTTGAGTAAAGGGTCACCTAAGGAATATTGATACCAAGTTTCATTGAAATGTGGTAAAAGGAGTTGGAAGTAGAATTGTTTAGATTTTAGAGTGAAAAAAAGCCCCACCCTGCCATGCCCATATTTGGGGGTCAATCAAAATTTCATGAACAATTCAAGTAAAGGACCATCCAAGGAGCATTCATGCCAAGTATTGTTGAGATTGGTCAAATGGTTTTGGAGGAGGAGATTTTTAAAGAATTTAAAGTGAAAATAAGCCCCTACGTGCCACGCCCATATTTGAGGGTCAAACAAAATTACTTGAACAATTTAAGTAGATGGTCACTCAAGGAACAGTCATGCCAAGTTTCAATGAAATCGGCAAAATGGTTTGAGAGGAGAAGATTTTTAAAGACTTTAAAGTGAAAACAAGCCCAAACCTGCTATGCCCATATTTGGGGGTCAGTCAAAATTTCTTTAAAAATTTAAACGGTCAGTCAAGGAACATTCATGCCAACTTTTGTTGAGATTGGTCAAATTGTTTGGGAGGAGAAGATTTTTAAAGATTTTAAAGTGAAAATAAGCCCCGCCCTGTCACGCCCATATTTGGGGGTCAGTCAATATTTCTTGAACAATTTAAGTAGAGGCTCACTCAAGGACCATCCATGCCAAGTTTCAATTTAATCGGCCAAATGGTTTGAGAGGAGAAGATTTTTAAAGATTTTAAAGTGAAAATAAGCCCCGCCCTGCCACGCCCATATTTCGGGGTTAGTCAAAATTTCTTGAACAATTAAAGTAGAGGCTCACTCAAAGACCATCCATTCCAAGTTTCATTTTAATCGGCCAAATAGTTGAGAGGAGGAGATTTTTAAAGATTTTAAAATAAAAATATGCCACGCCCTGCCACGCCTATATTTGGGGGTGAATCAAAATTTCTTTAACAATTTAAGAACCCAAGGATCATTTCTGCCGAGTTTCATTAAAATCCGCCCATTGGTTAAGGAGGAGAAGATGTTTAAAGAAAAGCTTACGCACGGACGGACGGACGCACGAACGGGCGCACGTCGGACAACGCCATGACAATAGCTCCCTTTGCCTCCGGCCAGTGGAGCTTAAAACAACCGAGCGTGGCCGAATGAAGATCAAAGAGTGAATAAGATGAGGTTTCTATAGCCGTACACACCTCGTGATTGCGTATGGATTTAAACGGGATATTCAAAATGGTTTTGTTTTTCAGGTCTGACGTCATGGATGCGTTGTTAATTTTCATGTAGGAGGTGTTGTATTTTTGACCGTCTCCGAGTCTTGGTGCCGTCGAGACTGTCGAACTGATCCGACAGTGTGAACCTTTCAATAACCCAGAGCTAGGAAACATTGTTTTAAGAGATGAAGAGTTTTTTTGTTTATACAGTGTGATTAGGATTTTTTTCGGTTCATATCTCCATGAAAACAAAAACTATTTTCTTCATTTCTTATAGTTTAATGACATCAAGCGAAAAAGAAATATGTTTACATATAATGATACATTTTTATCGTACTATTTTGTGCGCAAGCATACAAAATAGCTGCGTGCTCAATATTAATGTAAGTATGAATAATTATTTCGACCAATCAGAACGCGCGTTTTCGATAGAGGAAACTAAACATTAAATTATTTAGAAATGTTGAGAAAATGCATCGATTAATTCAATTTTGTGATCCATGTCAAACACTTGTGTTCAGTCAGAGAAGTTTCCCATCTTTCGAGAATGTTATAATAGTGAAAACTAACTTTACAATACAACGAGAATATATATATATATATCGTTTTTAGGGGATAAAATATCGTAACTACAGCTTGAATAAATCTGTAGTTATGACATTTTGCTCGCCCGACGTTGATGTATTATCAGCAGTACACGCAATTAAGATTTATTATCCTGTTAACATTTCATCACGAAAAAATAACTGAATCAAGTGAGGAATTGCACATGCTGTGTAACCTGTATAAAAACATAAAACTTCGTTACATTATAACATAAGAAGAGTTATCTCTATAACTCGCGGTTGCTTCATAAAGCAAGTGCATAAGCATAGTATTATGCCGGTTTGAGCCTACTTTAATTGTTATGTAAAATGTAATATTTGTTTTCAAAATACCAGGAATCCATTGTTAGGTGCTCCAACTGCCGCGATATGACTGAAATAATTTTAAAAGCGGCGTTAAATCCCATTCCATCAATCAATCAATCAATCAAAACTTGTCAAAATTTTCTATAATGCATGGTTATCCCTTTCCCACACAATCCCGCTTTTTATACGGCCCCCAAATAAAGAAAGGTTGAATAAAGCTGTAGTCACGACATCTTGCACGCCCATCAACAAACAGATGTCTCGGTTAAATAATTCAAAGGAATTCTTCGGTAGGCAAGCACAAAATCATAACCACAGCTTACAATGCATGACTTACGCCGTTCGGAAGATCAACAACGCGACGCAACGTCATAGTGTCACATAAACCTTTCCTGTTCAATCCCTAGATTTTACGTACTTGTGAAGTTTTTAATTGAAAAAATACTGTGGAAAAAGAAGAAATTGCTCGTGAAAAGCGATGGAAAACATTGTAGAAAATAAGAAATTACTGTTTACTAACCCTAAAAAGACAAGTGATCTTTAAATTTCATCAACTTATTAGCTTCAACTTTTGTAATTTGGTTATAGGTAACTAATGCCAAATCTCTAGCTGCCGCGGCCATACCGCAGTGGAAATGGGAAAGACTCCAAATCACGGGGTCCCGGGTTCGATCCACGGCTGACATATTTGACCATATAAGGTAAAGGGGTTGCTTATAGCCCAATCTCACAGAATCTTCCTATGTGATATTACTATTATTAGAAAGTTCAAGATTGGTTCATCGGGAAATTGGTTATAATAAATTGTATTTCAGCAAGGGCAACGGGTTCGATCTCCGGTCGCGGCAAATATTCTTCCGCCATTTCTCTCCCACCAATTGTTGGATAATCTTAAACCTAAGTAGGATGTGCAGCTGTAGCCTCGGAAAGGATGTAGTGGTAGTACTGGTGTGAGAATTATCAGGGATCAATGATTAGGTGCTCCGTCCACCGCGATATGACTGAAATACTGTTAAAGTTGCGTTAAATCCCATTAAACCAACCAACTAAATCTCTATTAACAAATTAGACGACATTTTCCACGTTCTTGCTGTTTTTGTTGGTGGTTATTTGTGTTGTTGTTGTTGTTACATAAACCTCAAGCAACCAAAATTTTGTGAATTTAGAGCAGGGTTCTCATTTTTTACAAAATTAATCAACGTTTCAGCCCCTTGACAATAGAAAAGCAATTAATGAATTATAGAAAAACATCCCTTCAGGCAATAAATCTATTAAATCAATACGTCGTTTGGCGGGAAAAATGTCGTAACTACTGCTTTTTTCAATCTGTAGTTAAGACATAGATCTGACTCGGGTGAATAATTCAAAGGAAATCTTCGGTAGGCAAGAACAAGATCATAACCACAGCTTGCAATGCATGATTTACACCGTTCGAAAGTTCAACGTCGAAAAACTTAACCCTTTCCTGTTCAATTCCTAGTTTTTACGTACCTTTGAATTTATAATTTGGCAAGTTTTGTAGAAAAAGAAAAAAATGATTGTCGCTAGCAGTTTCTTCTTTTTCCACAATATTTTCTACCATAATGAATGGTTATTTTTCAAATTAAATCCAAATTAATTTTTTTTCTGAAAAACCTCTGAATTTGGACAAGTCTAAAATTTTGCAGAACAGGAAAAGGTCAAGTGCTTAGCAGATTTTTATGAGTAGATATCAGAAAAGTTTTTAGACAAAATATTGCTGAGATTATATCACCTAATTTACCTTCGTATTCGATTCCCACCCATCACGCGAAAAAGGAGTATTCGATATTTTTGCGTGACAAAACCTTTTAACTACAGCGTAATAAAAAGCCTATGTTGCTGGTTTCCTTGACGTTAGTTTCATAGACACCAAAAACAAGTAAAAGACGGACCGCTGTCAATCACAACTCGATTGACAAATCGAATCATTCATTTATACCGGAAGTTAATGGTGACCTCCGACGTTGGTGCATAAAAGTTGATTTGCGACCTAAACGCTGTAACTGCAGCATAAAGCTATAGCTACGAAGTTTGGGTCGCCAACCAACGATAGTTTTTGCAGGTTGTTGTTGTTTCGGGGCTTATTTCTTTTTTTATGTGCCTCGATATAAATTATGAAAAATATCATCATTTGATGTCTAAGTTGACCAGCAATGTTGGAGGTGCAGATGACTGGGTCAATGATCTATCAGTTGATATGTCCAATCTGCGATAAAAGGTCTTTTTTTATTCACGACTGTGATGACCTAACCAATGAGGGTCTATCGTCCACTTATGAAGTGATCTCGATTTATACGTTTTAAAACTTAAACATTTTCACTTGTAATTATGAGGTTTTCAGGTCGATATATTTTCTGGAATTATTTTTATTTTTATACCAAAATGAATTAAAAAAATAACTTGACTGTTTCGGTAGACGAAAGTCACGACCCCGTTCAATTTATATTATCACTATTGACGGGTCTCTTGCTCCGTCTACTGACTCGGACAGCTTTTTTTTTTTTTTTTTTTTTATTTATGACCCGTAACAGGCTTCAAAAAAGAAGGTTGGGTTGGCGATCTAAACGTCGTAACTACAACTTATTACGACGTTTAAGTCACCAAATCAACAAAATATGTATGACATAAACCTCGGCAAAATATTGGAGTTCAAAGTTCACTTCCTGTTTAGATGAATGGTTTGATTGGTCGATTTATTTGATTAACAATCGCGATTTGTCAATTAACCCTGTGTGTGATATTACAACCAGTTCCGTATGGGATTACAATACAGAAACAGAGCAGACTTTAATGTAAGTCTGAGCGTTTAGAATATTCGGTAGTCCGTAAGCTAGTCGGCTTTGAGTCAGTCTCTTAACTAAGGAAGGCAGTGAAAATCCTGATCACACTGCGCGTATGCCCTGGCTAACCGAAGTCATTACTTGGTGTACATGAGAAATTATTTGAATTGTCAAGCACAGGGTGAATTATGTATGAAATAAGGCTTACCTGTCGACATTTGAAGCGAAATTGTATCCTGCTTAATGAACTAGAAAAAATGAACAGGCTGTCTTCACCTTGTACTTTTTTTTTTTACTGAGAATGAATTAGTGCGTGTCTAGTAAAACAGTACAGTCACGTGATGCCGAGTTAAAGTGGTGTATCGACTTTTTCTGCTCTTACAAAATGTTCATTTATTTTATTCAGTATCGCCACTTTCTCTCTTGATATGACTGTTCTTGAAAGAATAGGGGAGAGAGAGAGAGAGAGAGAGAAAGAAATCAATTTTCTCCATTCCCCGCATTGTTTTGTAGAATATCCCCCCATATGGACAGTGTTTCATTCCTTGTACATTAGGAAATCTTTACACGCTGCAAACAAATGTAGTAAACCAATGCATCTATTTTGGGTAAGCATAGACCGGTAGTAGTTTTTTCCGTACCCATGTTTCAATTTATGGATTTCAATTGTCGATCAAAATATCGATAGACTAATCAAACATTTCATTTAGACCGTAATTGAACTTTGAACTCACAACATTGGCCGATATCAATTTTTAACTCCGTCAGGAAGTTCCATTCAGATATTCACTTTTTTTCAAAATTTATAGCCAGCAATATTGAACCACAAAGGCAAAAAGTTAGTAACAAAAACGTCGTAAATACAGTTTATTGATGTCTTTGATGATATTGAGTTCAAAGTTCACTGTCGACCTAGATGAATGATTCCCTAGGCCCCGCCCATTAACTTCACCAGGAAGTTCCGCTTCGATTTTTAATTTTGCAATATTTATGGCAAGTAGCATGTAACAAAAATTGAGAATTGGTTGGTTGGTGACCTAAACGTCGTAGCTACAGCATGTATAATGTTTTAGTTGAAAGCTTAGGTCCGGGCTTAATAAATAATTTGATTGGTCGGTTGATTCCTTGACTGACAGATTCGATGGCATCGTTTTGTGTCAAAATTGCATTTAATCACACACCCACAACGAAGTGGATGGGAATAAACTGGAATCGCTATGGCTGTCCGTTCGTCTGTACTTGGACGTATTTTTGTCCGGAGCTCTTCTACAACACTGCAGCTACAGCTCTGAAAATTACACATGATATTAACCTCAAAAGGAAGTTGTGCACCTGCAATTTAAAAGCCCCTAATCCAATAGGGTATTGAATTATCTCCCCTTGAACACATTAATTTACTGAATTAAAGTTGTCTGGAGCTTTTCTTCCAAGTTTAACATGCACTGTACTCAAATTAAAACACTGTGTATCAAGTAGCATAAAGTTGTGTATGTGAAATTTTCATTGCCATACTAACATCTGATGCTAAATAATCTCCCTTGAACTTGTAAATTTTACTGAATTCTTAATGTCCGAGTACAGTGCTGCCCTAACAGTATTGCAAATACTGAGTGCAAATTTACACGCAAAGTGTTTGCTATAGTTTAAACTTGTATTTGTGATATTTTCATGACAGTGCTTTCATTGATTGCTCAATTATATCCCCTTGAAGTTGTAAATTTTACTAAAATCTTAATGCTCGAGTATTCCTGCTGCATATTTCTCCGCTTGGGAACTCTGTCAACTCAATGTTATAAATTTGGTACCTCCACTAGTGATGAAATTAACTCTCACTTCGAAAATCTGGAAATACTTTTTTCAGTGGCCGCGTGTCTCTGGTTATAACAAGAAGGGCCAGAGAGGCCCTAAAGTCGCTCACCTGACTAATGTAAGACGATTAAAAAAATTGAAAGAACGCAGGCATGCTTGACCTTTAGCTTTGACATTGAGGTTATCTGAGAATTTCTTTCAAATGGCAAATCTACTCACAATTGAGATTAATGGTGACATTTTATTTTTAGTAACCAAAATTTTCCGTCACAAATATGGACTAAGGCACATACACCAACTTGTCATAGAGACAACTTTGTCTTGCTCACTACAAGAAGGCTTGACAAAAAGAAAGTAATAATAATCTTAAAAGTTGTCCTGTTTGATAAACACTGGAGATCAGTTGTTGTTTCTCACTAGTTACCCATCTCACTTGTGCATACCACTTGTATTTTGCCCATTGGTGGCAGGCAAAAGGTACTTGTCACAATGATTGTGCCAAATGTCCAATGAAAGATGACCAAGTCGTTTTTTAAAAAAAAAAATCAGTTATATTGCGGAGCATTTGATTCCTGGTATTTCTCGCTCCAGTATTACCATTACATCCTTTCTTAGCATCCAGCTGCCATCCAATCTAAGTTTAGGATCATCTACCCATGGGGAGAAAAATGCGGTAAAGGATATGTGCTGCTGCCAAGATTCGAACCCACAACGCCAAGGATTCCCACAATTTTCTGCTTGCAAACTTCAAGACTTTTTCCAGACTTTTTCCAGGATATTTCTCTAAATTTCAAGACTTCTTTTTCATTGCAAGAATTAAAGGATTATTATGACACAGATTGTTGTATCCCCGAGACCCAATTTTATTAATGTCAAACTAAAACCCTAAAATTTGTCCAGAAAACTACAATAATATAAAATAAGGATAAATTTGATTGCTTCTAGGCGTGTAGATTGTCAATATCATGATAATGATAATTTATTTCAATATCTATTTACCCACAGTTCTCTTTTTCATTGAATTGAATTGGAAGCCATTTGTTACTTTCGTATCCAAATTCAATTCATATCCGGCTACTGGTACACTTAAGATGTTGCTTTGGATATTCTCCTAAATACTTGCTTTATGTATTCTTACCATATATGTATAGTAAAATTGGACACCTACCCCCATTCCTAGTAGAAAATTAAGTACCATGCTTGTATTTTTTGGTGAAACAAATGCCAATTTCTCTTTCTCGGTAGACATTGTGACGTGATAATGCATCCCCATGTAATTCACACTGTGATAAAACCTACTGGTACTTGTCAACTGTTTGGAACATGTACTTTAATTGGGTCTTGCATCTTCATCAAATTGATTTGTCTTTTCCCTAGTTTTTCGTGTGTTTTTTTTTTTTTTTTTTAAAGATATCACAAAACCAAGACTTTTTTCCCGTTTTTCCGGTAGCCTGGGAACCCTGGACACACCATGATTATAGATTGGGTATCTAACGCATTCATAACTGGCTATGTTGGCAGCCCTGATGTACTCAAAGACACAACAGCATGGTAATAGCCCCATTGGCCATTGTCAGTGAGATTCATACCCAGTTTGATTGAAATTGGTCTAATGGTTTGGAAGAAGATTTTAAAGTCAAAATCAGCCACGCCCATATTTGGGCTTCATTCAAAAATTTCAAAAACTAATATTGAAAAGGGTCACCCAAGGAACAATCATGCCATGTTTATTTGAAATTGGCCCAAGTTGAAATTGGCCAAATGGTTACCGGGGAGAAAATGTTTAAAAATTTCAAAGTCAAAATGCCCCGCCCCATAACGCCCATATTCTGGCATCAATCAAATTTCTGCGAACAACTTTTGAAAAGGGTCATCCAAGGAATATTCATGCATAGTTTGGTTGAAATTGGCCCAATGATTACTGAGGAGAAGATGTTTAAAGATTTCAAAGTAAAAAAATACCCCACCCTGTCACGCCCTTATTTGAGTGTCATACAAAATTTTGCCAACATCTATTGAAAAGGGTCACCCAAGGAATATTCATTTCAAGTCTGGTTGATATTGGCCCAATGGTTACTGAGGAGAAGATGTTTGAAAATTTCAAAATAAAAGAACTGCCCCAACCCTGACACGCCCAGATTTGGGCGTCAATCAAAATTCTGCAAACATCTTTTGAATAGGGTCACCCGAAGAACATTCATGCCAAGTTTTGTTGAAATTGGCCCAATGGTTACCGAGAAGATGTTTAAAGATTTCAAAGTAAAAATCTGCCGGACCATGCCACGCCAATATTTTGGCATAAACCAAAATTCCGCAAACATCTGTTGAAAAGGATGACCCAAGGAACAGTCATGCCAAGTTTGGTTGAAGTTTGGTTGAAATTGGCCTAATGGTTACTGAGGAGAAGATGTTTAAAGATTTCAAAGTCAAAAACTGCCACGCCCTGCCATGCCATTATTTAGGGGTCAATCAAAATTCCGCGCACAACTTTTGAGAAGAGTCACCCAAGTTTGGTTGAAATCTGCCCAGTGGTTACTGAGGAGAAGATGTTTAAAAAAATGTTGACGGCTTCCGACTCACGACGCACAACACACGACGCACGACGGACAAAAGGATTTGAATAAATCCGTAATAAGTTTTAAGAACATAAGACTATAAAATAACCAGCTTTTCTGTTGAAACCATGTTGAAAGAGGCATGCTGGTGGAGGGAGAAATGCGGGATGACTTAACATTCAACCTCTATAAAAACTCTACAAATCAAGTAAAAAACGGTAAAATTAGAAAAAATAACCCATAACTACTAGTATATGAGCAAAACTACAAATTTTTAATTGTTCTATACTCCCTCCGAATCTCCCTTTAAACATCAAAGATGGAGAAAATAATTTACAGAAAACAAAATTCGTTGATATTAATGCACACGGTTCCCAAAGGATCAAATAAGATGAAAATTATTGAAATACATAGACAAGGACTCGAAATAGGTATGTTTGGAATATGATAAATGGAATAATGTGCTGCTATGCGCGAGAAAAAGGTCGTTCTTCGGACTCGTTTCTTGATACATTACAGCGAATTCTTGCGTTATCTGCCGATAGGTCTGCATTTTTTAGCTCGTCTGTTTTCGGAGAAAACCCGAGGTATTGTGATCACCTTGGCGTCGTAAGCGTCAGCGTTGGCGTTACAAACATTAACCTTGGTCATATCTCTGTTGTTATCGGGGATGTCCTCATGAAACTTGGCATGTGTATTGACCTTCACAAGAGCAGTCTAGAGTTTCAAGGGGGCTAACTCCAAATGCATTTTTGTAAGAGTTACGCCCCTTTTCGACTTAGAAGTCTTGCATTATCCAGCACCTGCAGCCGAGCGTTGGCACCCTTGGGAGGTGCTCTTGTTAAGTTATTACAATATTCAGAGACTATAACACGCGCCCACATCGCGAAAGATCGATTTTTCTTATCAAATCTGTCCTGTTGATTAACCTTTTTGTCTAAGTGATGAAATTTTGATAAGAATAAACCACTTGAATTGTTATTTATGCAAACATAAAAATCCAGTTTATGGATATTTTTTTTACCCAAAAAGGCCATACAATACATTGCGATTTTATGAATGGGATGTCCTGCTTATATCAATCTTGATTATATACTCTTCAATAGATTAACATATTAAATCTTGAATAGAGACCACCATTTGGGAAAAGTTTAAAACCGTTCGGATAAGGGATATTTGTGGTACAAGGATTAGCATGTAAGTGTTTTAAAATAACTGTTCTTTGTTTAGTGTTATAACTTATTTTATACTTTATCAAAATTCTATTATATCATAATTATATTTTGTCTCTCCGGTCTTTTTTTAAAACTCTTTTACTGTGTTCATTACTCCCGTCATTCCGTTTAAAGGCAACGTTGCGCAAATCCACTAGATATTCTAAATAAATCATAAACATATAAACATAACCTAAGAGTATTTTTACTTTTTTTCCCAAACTGCAGATTCGTGATTTTGTCTATAGGTTTGTTAAAAAGTTTTTGTGTGAATTTATTTGATCGCAACTATGGGAACTTTTCTAAGTTTTCTAGGGAGGATCTCGCAATGAAAAAAAACGCGGTCTGGTCGGTAAATAGAAACAGTCAATCAAGTACAAAGAAAGGTCAATTCAATTAACGCATCCGTTTTGTATGCAGAACTTATACCAATAAACTTAGATAACATTATTCATTCTTAAATAAATTCAATTAGTATATGTTTAGTGAATTATGTTAAAAAATCGAAATTTAATTCTTGGATTATTTTTGTTATTAAATGGTCAGTTTGTATATATTCTTCTATAGGACGGCGATTTGGTATCGGAACTCTTTCTTTTCTCAAGGTCGACGCCATATTTGCCACTGTTTAAATCTCTCACATGATTTACCACTTCCGGTCGTGTTAAATCGTTCACCATATTATCTGAAAGAAAAATGAATTCCGTTTAACTACTTAAACACACAACAAAGATGTGACAAAATAAAATAGAATAGAATGTACGAAATAAAGATTTTCTATATTAATGCACTTTGAAAAGGCTAATTTCGGGTCTACTCATAACCAGAATTAGGTTTAAGATAGACCGGGATTTCATAGAGAGATGTTCACAATCACGTCCCTGAAGGAGAGGCAGTGGCTTATTATAGCCATTGCTACCAAATTCTACAGCTGGGATGACTGAGGCTGGTCAATGATCACACCCAGGTGACGGTAGGACTCAAACCCGTGACCTTCAGATCACCACTCAAGCACCTATACCACTCTGCCATCTGGGCCAAATATTTACCAACGAGGAAAACACTATCGACAAAGGCCAGTCTATCGCTATGACTAGCGATTATTTTTTCGACTGATGATCTGTCAAGACTTTTATTTCCTTACCTATAACGTCTTGAAGAGTTCCAACACACGGACCAGTATAATCGTCAGGTAAATATTCTCTGGGTAATGAACTAGGTTCAACTTCATTATAGACAGACGCCATACTTCTACCGTGCATTGTCAGCTGTAAGGCAACAATATTTCTCTATACAAATAATTAAAAGATGAAAAGAATATTTTTTGTTTTCATGGAGATATGAACCGATAAACCTAATCACACTGTATGAATACGCGAAGCAGATTCATACATTGTGTGATTATGTTTTTCGGTTATATTTTTTTCGACCAATCAGAACGCTCGTTTTTGATAGACGAAACTAAAATTTAAATAATAATACAGGCACTATTGCTCAAGCGACCGCCTCTTTTATGCGACCACTTTCATTATGCGACCAGTATTAAATCCCTTATCCAAAAAGCACAGGATCTCCATAATTTGACGTTTTCGCTCTTAGAATTACCACAACTTAATCCTGTTAGAGTGGATCTCGACATAGGTTTAAGTAAGAATCTGGTAGTATTTTATGCCTGTTCTCGGACTGATATCTTATGTAAATCACAAAAAATGTATTAAGCGACCATTTTTCCTCAACGGCTACATTTTGCCTGTCCCTTGAGGAATCTCTTAATACAAGTTTAATTGTACACTTGTGCTTAGATCTGATAAAAGCTACACACAAAAAAATGAATTTCTTTTTCTCATATTTCTTTGAACCTAATATGTGTTTTACGAAATGATGACGGAGGACGACATTTTTGGAGAGAATTTACGTTTCCTCTATACCTGTAATACTCTGACGTATAAATTTCAGCGCTTTACTCGTAACCGACCAATCGCTGGCTCAACCCACTGACTCCGTTTGCCCCGCCCATTGACTCCTACAGAAAGTTCCACTTCGATTTTAAACTGCATTATCTTTCAAAATTTGAAGCCAGAACCATGCAGCAAAAAAAAAAAAAAAAAAAAAAAGAAAGAAAAAAGAATGGGTTGGTCGGCGACCTCAACGTCGAATCTACAGTTTAAATAATCTGTAGTAATGACATTTAAGTCGCAAAACTAACAAAACAGCTTCAGAATAGCGACAATTTCCGGAGTTCAAATCTCAATTCCGGTCTTAATAAATAATTTCATTTGTCAATTGCTTCTTTGATTGAAAAGAGCTTGAAAATTTGAACAAAATGAAAAACGGTGACCGCAACTAGTCTTTGCTTATAAGGATTAAGTATACTTTATTTTAAAACATCGCGAACTTTGCAAACTTTTGATAAAATGATCTACTCTATCAATCGCGACTGTCAATCAAAACTTAAACTGCCAATCAAATAGTTTATTTTAGACCGGAAGTGACCTTTAGGCTCTTACATTTATGTGAAGCATTTGGTTTGGCGATTTAAACGTTGTAAGTACAGCTTATTCAAGATTATTTTAGTTAAATGATGGGCTGTTGCTAATTATAGGTTATCTTTAATAGAGGTGGTGGAGAAAAAGAGTGGTCGCTGGGGGTCATCTTGTCAGTCTTTTGGTTGGTCAGTCGGTCGGCTGATTGATTGGTTTGTCCGTCTGCAGTATTTTCCTTGTCCGCAATTTCTCAGCAACTACTGCATGGATTTAATGGACAATTTACAGATTCTCCTTAAATCAAGCAGAGATGTGCAGAGCGTAGTTATGTCTCTGATTAAAAATCTTGTTAGCACATATTTTCTTCAACTACTACAAGGATTTGACTCACATTTTATATGTGCACACAGTTTCCACCAAAGATGTGCATATTTTATTTATGTTACGGTCCATTGACTTTTCTTTGGGTTATTATCCTTTATTGAAAAATGGCTCTTTTCCCGTGACAAAATATTTTCTATGATATGGAGCCGTCCAGGGTATTAATCACGTTCAGTGATAATGTAGTTTTCCTCGCAATAACTCGGCCAAGATGGTGGGTAACTTGTACATTTTCATTTCCGCAACACATGGCTCTGACGGTAATAACATCTCATATTATCCAAAAACTTAAATGAAACATCGCGTAACGGGATTTACACGGTGTTATTTGCATTTGCAAATATCTACAGTTTCATAAAAAAGGGTTAGATTGATAGCTTTTGCTATGAACTGATAAAAACACCTACCTTTCTCCGCAATTTTTCTGACATCAAATTTTTCGCAAACTTCAACAGAAATTCAAAGACAAAATTGAAGTTATATACATTCAGGCTTTTGATACGTATTGGATAGCTTTTCTGTAAAAAAGGAAATTGAATCTCAGTATTATTAACGTTTTACTGTTAGAACCATCACGATCCGACAAAATTTTTAGACTGGTCCGAAATAAATCAAAGTGCTGTAAACACTGTAATTGGTCGTCACTGAAAATTTGACAGATCGTTGCATACCGACTTTTAAAAAAAGGGTAAAAACAAATAAATACTACTTTCACGACAAGGAGGTTCTATCCTGGTGAACCATATTTTCGTAAATTTTTATTAGAACTAATATTATTTTAACACGAACACAAGACCCTGATTCGAATTTTGCTAAAGTCCCGTGAAAATTTCACAGGAAAACAAATTTGTATAGTTGAGATCATTCATCAATGTCTATTTTTTCCAGAAATCCCAAATTGTATAATACTCCTCTATTAACGTAAGCTATAAAAGGGTCACATCATTATTTCTAGGCAATGTGAGAAACTCAGAGTCGTCAGGGATCTTTTTTTCTATAGTTATGTTTTCAAAGGCAACATGGGTACCGAGAAATAATCAGCTTTTTGTGAAAACTAGAATTTTAAAAATTCTTGTTCGTTATATATTCAGTAAAAATATCTTCCTTCTTAAGTATTCTTTAACCATTTCCGGCACAATACCTTATTTTAACTTCTCTGTGATTATAAATTTTAGAAGACATTGTTTGAAACGATGAAGTTGCTTATAATAAGCAATTTCTTCTTTCCAACCTTATTTTTTAACCTGTAGGTTGGTTACTGTTAAAAATACAATCACTTTTAATCGTCGTCTGTAATTTCTTTTAAATTAGTCCGGTGTATAATTTTCAAAAAATATGAAACGGTCAACCAAGTCTTTTAAGAATGATATGAATAGATCACCCCTGCAAGCTTTAGCATAAAGTTAAAATAGAAAAATCATGGAAATATGATAACTTGCTGGCAGCAGGTTCATGAAATTTAAAACCCGCTCTTTTTTTCGGAGAGAAAAAATCTTACCAAATCCTTAGACGGTGCTGTATATAATTAAAAAACAATTGATACTCTTCTTTGAACAAATTCTTAAGACAGTTTGAAAGCATAATAATGAAATTTGCAGCCGCCGTCATAGCGCAGTTGGTAGCGCGTCGGACTATCAATCTAGAGGTCCCGGGTTCGATCCCCGACGGCGGCACTCATCCTTTCCGACTATTTGTCTCTCACCAATGGGTCGATAATCGTAGACCTATGTGGGATAGCAGCTTGAGGCTAGGAAAGGATGTAATGGTAGTACTGGTGTGAGAAATACCTGGATTCCATTGTTAGGTGCTGTAGCCGTCGCGATATAACTGAAAGATTGTTAAAAGCGGCGTAAAATCCCATTCAAACAAAATAAAATTTGCTTGCCAACAGTACTTTTAGTAATTTGATTATCTTATGGCTGGAAAATAATTACGAGGCAGTTTCATCCACTTTGAAGATGCTTGTTTACACCATGAAATAGTTAGTAAGACGCGTTCATCACTAATGGAAAGTCAAAATTGAGCGATAAAGGCTGACGACAAATGACAGCATGTTTAATTTGAATTAGTTTTTCTTTTGTCTCAATTTTTCTCTCATAGCGCAATTCTAAGCCCGTCGTACTCTCAATCATAAGGCCCTGCAGGGTTCGATCTCCGGTAGGGACAAATATTCTTTCTGACGTTTGTCTCCCTACAATGGTTGTATATCGTAAACCTAAGTGGCATGAGCAGCTGGAGGCTCGGAAAGGATGTAGTGGTAGTACTGGTGTGAAAAATACCAGGAATCTATGGTTCTTCAGCCGCCGCGAGTGATTAAATATTATTACGATCTGTTCTTCCTTTTAAAGATGTTTACGTCATATAACCTGTTAGAATAGCGAGTAAATAATGAAAGGATCTCGGCTGTCAATAAAAAAAAGATAAATCGAATCTTACATTAAGATCGGAAGTAAACTAATGCCTATTTGTTGGTTTTTGGCTACATAAACGTCATAACTACAGCTTTTTTTAAGCACTTCAAACAGTTCTGTCCTTGCCAAATCATATAGAAATCGATAATTACCTGAAGAAGGGGTATCGCTCTTTTCAAGAAATCTATATTATACAGATGTGTGACGTCATGTGACGCCAGTGTTGCGTCATGTAACCAAACAATTCCGTTCACCTGGACACGTTCATCCATACATACAGCGTCACAAATACAAAACAAGGCATGGTGAACTATATCAATACCATATTTCTTCTTTGCCTCTCCCATGTTGAAACAACCTTAAAGGTAAAACAGTTTCCGTGAAACATCGCAGGTCTCTTGTCGTCTGAAATGATCTCTTACGTTCAGGATACTATTAAAGCCATTGCTTTTTTTCTGTAAAAAATCGAATGCGAGGAGCAAGAGTACGACGCCGAGAACACGTGGGTACGAGAATACGGCAGTGCGATATTGAGATCAAGAAAACGAGAGTACGACTGTGTGGACACACCTGTTCTTGTTATTTCTTGTTCTCATTGTCGTAGGCCGCCGTCATAGCGCAGTCGGTAGCGCGCCAGACTCCTAATCTTCAATCATGGGTGTCATGGGTTCGATCCCCGGCGGCGGCAAATATTCTTTCCGACAATTATCTCTCACCAATGGGTGGATAATCGTAAACCTAAGTGGGATAGCAGCTGGAGGCTAGGAAAGGATGTAGTGGTAGTACTGGTGTGAGAAATACCAGGAATCCATTGTTAGGTGCTCCAGCCGCCGCGATATGACTGAAATACTGTTAAAAGCGGCGTTAAACCCCATTCAATCAATCAATCTCATTGTCGTACTCGTGATCTCGTGGTCGTTCTCTCCTGATCTCACCGTTGTGCTCTCGTGTTCTTTACATCGTACTCCTGTGTTTTTGTCATCGGAACCTCATTTTATTTCAAACGTACTCTTGTTCTAACCATCGAATGCTCAAGTTTTCAAGACCATACTCTCGTGTTCTCACCATCGTACTCTCGTAATCTCGCCATCCTACTCTTGTGTCTTCATAGTCAAATTCTTGTGATGTTATTTTTGTACTTTGGTATTCTCGGCATCGTACTCTAGTATTCTCGCCAACGAACTGTCATGTTTTCACCGTCGTCGTACATGCGTGATATCACTATATTACGATCGATTTCGCGTCATCGTTCTCTTGTTCTCTCATCATTGTACGATCTCTCGTTTGTACTCTCATTTTCTAACCAACGTGCTCCCGCCATCGTACTATCGTGATCACTAGATCGTACTACCTTGATGTCGTAATCGCACTCTGATGACCTTACCATCGAACTCACGTGTTCTTCCTTAGTACACCCTATTTTGAAATCATTCATTTAGACTGGAAGTTCAGTTTGAACACCGGCATAGTCCGCCATTTTACGGCGTTTAGGTGGCCAACAAATCATTCTACTTAATATAGCCATTGGCCAAACATTACGCAAAGAACGCCGTTAAAAATCGAAGCAGAACTTCCTATCGGAGTCAATGGGCGGGGCCAAATGAGTCAGTGGGCGAGGCCAGTGATTGGTCAATTGTTTGTTTCAATGTAAAATCGATTATTCTTCCAATGAGTGAAGAACAAAGCCTATAATTTCTTGAGTAGCGGAATCACGATTGTAAATATGTTTTAGTTGTTGAAATGAAAGAAATGAAAGACAAATCGATAAAGCTCGATCCCCGACGGCGGCACTCATCCTTTCCGACTATTTGTCTCTCAGGAATGGGTCGATAATCGTAGACCTATGTGGGATAGCAGCTGGAGGCTAGGAAAGGATGTTTTGGTAGTACTGGTGTGAGAAATACCAGGATTCCGTTGTTACGTGCTTCAGCCGCTGCAATATAACTGAAAGATTGTTGAAAGCGGCGTAAAACGCCATTAAAAAACCAAAAACAAACAAATCGATATAGCACGAGCATCAAACAACAATTCTTTTGCAAAAATAGACAAAATGTAATCTTTTTCGGGAAAATTACTGAAAGCGTGTTATTTCAAACGTGAATTATATGGCAACAATTGATATCTTTGGTTCCGTGTAGGTGACGTTTAGTACGACACAATGGACGAAATCGGGGCTAATTCTACCGAAATATTTTATTGTTTCGATAATTATCTTGGTATTCCGTTGTTGTAGTTCTTTTTATTGTTGTTTTTAATGTTTTTGTATGTTTGTATGTGTTTTTATTGTTGTTGTTGTTGTTTTCAGTGAAGTTATCGAGTGATAATCTTAGGAATCTCGGTAATCTACCGTAAAACATATTTTTCCTGTCTCTCCAATGTTACAACATTATAAAAAGTATTAACCCTTCCCTCTTGTGCAAAATTTTAGACCCGTCCAAATTCAAAGGTTTTTCTGACGAAATACAGTGGATTTGAAACTATTCAGTAGGGTGGGGGATATTGTGGAAAAAAGAAGAAATTGCTTGTCTCTTTTTTTACAATATTTTCTCAATGTTTTCTACAATTGTTTCTAAATTATAAAATGACAGGGAAGTATTAAACGAGCTATTACACAGGAAAGTATTAGGACATCATAGTGAGATGGGTTTGCGACATGGGTAAGTCGCAAATAATGGAAGTTCTAACCTGGTCTTTCGATGACAATTCGTCTCCCTTCACTATCTGTTCCAGGCATGTAGATAAAGAATCTGGAATGGAAAAACGAAATATAAATATTTTACTTTGAAAATTTAAGCTATAGCTTGTTTGTAAAAGTCGTACTTTCGAGATTTTTAATAGATGAAGGGATAACTTTTTGTTTCCTTTGAGGTTAAAAACGAAAAACCTACTCGCCCATCTGTATGAATCCGCTAATAATATTTTGTTCACTTCTTGGACAACACGAAGTTCTTTTAAAAGGGGTGATGAGACAGTTCGTCGGTGGGCGACCGAAATATTTTGTTTCCCCACCGACGATTTTTTACTGGAACTGTTTTTTTGTGTAAGCTTTTGGAATAGTTTTTTAAGAGCGAAACGGATTTACTAGCAAATCGGAATTAATTGGTTTTAATAGACATTATTAAGTGATATATGCCGTAATGAATATTTTTAGCTTAGAATGGTTCTAATTGAAATGGCTCTTTGATTTTAGCACTTTTTTCACCAATGCGACACAAATTTTCAGAGCTTTGAAGATGACCTCATTTGGCATCGTTTTCTCCGGACGCCCATTGACCTTATTTTGGCTTTTCAACACTTGTGTAACCCTAGCTTTCAATTAATCAACGGTGGTCTACGAAAACTCGTACAATTCATAGCCTAAGCTGTAGTTACGAGGTTTAATTAGAGCACCGACGAAATGCCTAGAAAAGTCATGGGGGTAAGAATAGAAAAAACGGAAATTCTAAAGCAGTCATCCAAAATCACATGTATATGCGTGCTAGTTTTTCCTAGTGCTTCGTGATAATCCATGCGAGGTTTTACACGTATTACATGTCACCCAAGTTATATTTGTACCACATTTTAATAAAGTTACCTCGCGTGTACCTTTGTCAAGGTTGACTGAGTTTCGATTACACGAAGTTACAAATCAGAAAGGCACGCGACATTTAAGAAAATAAAATTTTGCCCCTATTTCATCGCGCTTTATAACTTGATTTATTAACTGTATGGGCTTAAACGTCAAGTTTGATACTATTTCAGTTATATTGAGGCGACTGGTTCCCCTAACCACGGTTTCCTGTCTTTTATCACACCTGTACAACAACCACAACGGTATTGCAGACTCGCCAGCTGCTCATCCCACTTAGATGAGAGACAAATGATGAAAAAGCGTCGATTTTTTTCAATTATCAGAGAGAAACGGCTCGTCCGCGGAAGTCACATATAAAACGGCTTTAGCTTGGTGTCTTGTTTATACTGTAGAGAGCACGGAAAACAAGATATGGCTAGCTGCTCAATTCATTTGAAAACTGTTAAAGACCGTGCACTCGCTTTTAAAAATAATAAGCAGTTTGATATTAGCGTTTACAGCCTAACTTATACCTGTAGCATATTGCACACTTCAGAATGTTAAGAAAGCCTGTGTGCATGAAACTAGCGATCTTAAGGTATACCCTGTCTATGCAAATGTGGCTTAGAGAAGCAATACGCTATCGATATCGTGTATAGAGGGCTATAAACACCGAGTTGGTTGAGCAGGTTATCAAAAATAGCTATAGGCAAGGAAATCATACACGTTTGACGACATAGAATAAACTGCTTCTATGGAAGTTTGTATTGGGGTTGAGTAGCTGCGAAGTTCTCGCATGATTGGAGGTTCGGATGGCCATTTCAGAAAACCTTACGATACCCTGTTCTGACAATTTCCAGTATTCTCGGATCTGTTGGATTTATTTTTGGACAAAACCATCCGGAATTCTTCGTTCTGTTTGTCCAATAGTTAGTCAGTGTTTCTCGTGCACACAGCTGGGAGAATTTCCGAACCCTCAAGAACCGTAGTAGGAATTTATGATCTGCGAAATAATAGTAATTACAAGATGTAACGACGGATTAGTGCAAAACTATCGTAAGTGTCCTTATATTGGATAGCCTTTTACTAGGTTTTAGCACATACCGTCAATATATATTATAGTAAAATGTGTATACAGGTTGGCTGGTGACATAGTCGAAATTTGTGAAGGTTGACGACGGCAATAGTCTAGGATCAAGCGAGTAACAAGGGAACAGTATATTACCAGACGGCAAATTATTAGACAGGCCTAAATTGAAAGGAGTAGCTTTTAACAATTTAAAGATTATGAATTTTTAGATTTTTTCACTATCTGGATAGAACAGATTGTGTAAAATGAATAATTGCTTGTTACAAGCAATTTTTACGTTTTAAACAATATTTTCCCAATTTTCTTTTTCTTACGGGACATCAAAAAGCGTCACCTTGTGGGAATTGTTTGAACAATTTCCACTTTATCCCGCATTTTTACGCACTGGAGAAAAAGTTTTGGAAAACTTTGTGAGAAAAAGAAGAAATTGCCTATAACAAGTACTTTCATCTTTTCTCACGATGTTTTCTTCTCAAGGTAGCAGTTATTTTTCAATTTAGTTGCACCTTGAAATATCTTTTGCAACTTCTTTCAATTTGGAACACTCTAAAATTGTGTCGTTTGATCATTGGTTAACCCATTCCCACTCTATGGCGATTTTAGACGCCCCAAGAAAAAAAAACTTAGGAAAATATTCCGGAAATGAATAAATTGCTAGTTACAAGCAATTTCTTCATTTTCCACAACGTTTTCGACCCAGAAAATTGAAAAGAAGTCAAAATTCTTAAAATTTAATTTGTCGTCTGCAACTTCTTTCAATTTGGACAAATCTGACATTTTGCTGTCTGGTAAACTTTCTACTAATCTGACCGGATGTACGTCGCTCCCTTTTCTTAGTCCTCTCGATTCTGCTTTCTTTGGAATTCGACAGTACCCGCCCCGAGCGTGTAGGCCAAGGAGAGTCGTGATTGTTTATATATATATAAAAAGAAATCCCAAATTATAACGGTTATAACTGATGGAAGAAATATGCCACCATAAGTACTCTTTGTAGTGTACGTCTGTTTTATTGTCGTTTCGCGTAATTTATCGTTCGATCATATTAATACTTCGCCTGTGGTCGAGCAAAATGTGGTAACTTCAATTTTATTTAAGATGTATTTACGTCATTTCGGTCAATTACCTTCGACAATTAGGTCAGACACAATAAATGATTAGGATGACACACAAAGCTAATTCTTTTCGCGCCATAGATAGACCCGTATGATCGGGGGGTGGGGGTGGCCAAGCATCCCGCCCTTCCAAATGATTTTGAAAAGAAAGTAAAACTATCCATTATTTTTTACAGAATTACATATAACCACTGAGTAAAAATCTCTCAATTTTCGAGTTAGTCAACACCGTCATCTTGACCTCAAAAGCTACGACGTTACAGTAGCCAAGCTAACAAAAATGCTATACAGAAATGTCGACCAATGTCGGAGTTCAAAGTTCACTTCCGGCCTGAATGATTTTATTAGTCGATTGATTCTTTGATTTGCAATCGCGATCGGTCAATTCTTCAATTAGGATATCTGTTACGAGCGAAAATTATCGATCTTTGTCTACACTACCTGTTTGTATCATACAAGTCAGTATTATTTATTACATTCATTTTTCAAAATAAATAATGAGCAATAACTTATGTTTCCAATGCTTTCAGCCCTTTGATTTTAATACGATCCCAGAGAAGATTTTGTTAAGCATGACAAGGGTTAAGCCCACTGAGGGCTTGTATTTCTAACCTGTGGGTGATTTAAGCCAGGTTTGTTGTTCCACCCAGGTTCGAAGAGTCTCTACCGAACTGTTTATTTCTGCATCATTTTCTCCCAATTCGTTCTCGGCTCGCTTTAACCATTTCTGGTCGAGTTTCGCCGTCAGTCCTCCTTCGAAAAAAGTAAATTAAAAAATCGTGACTCTATAGAGAGAGATCTCTACTTAGACCAGTGTTTTGTGTATAGGGAATTTTATGTTAAAAGAGCGATACAACATATTGTATTTGCTTTGAGCTGTTTAGGAAATTTTTGATATTTCAAGAGACCGAAGCTTGAGTGGAATTCTAAAATGTTCCTTTACAACGAGAAGCAGATTCAAGATATTGCATCGTAGGCGTATATTCGTGTGCAATTCCCCGGCGGCGGCACATATCCTTTCCGTAAATTTTGTCTCTCACCAATGGGTGGATAATCGTAAACCTAAGTGGGAAAGCAGCTGCCGCGATATGACTGAATTACTGTTAAAACGTGGCGTTAAACCCTATTCAATCAATCGAATCAATGTATGTAATTCATTATATACCTACATCTTTAATCAAGTAAAATCTAGATGGATTTCCTATCTTATTTACCATTCTGATTACGTTTAGTAGCATTATGAATGAATATGACGTCATCTTTGATTACCTTATATGGAACCGTATTTGACACTCTCAGATACGATTTTTTCTGACGTTTCCGAATGTATATATTTTACTAGAGATATTGAGTTTGGTTTGAATGGGGTTTTACGTCGCTTTCAACAATCTTTCAGTTATATCGCGGCGGCTGGAGCACCTAACAATGGAATCCTGGTATTTCTCTAGCTAGTACCACCATTACATCCCTTCCTAGCCTCCAGCTGCTATCCCACATAGGTCTACGATTATCGACCCATTGGTGTGAGACAAATAGTCGGAAAGGATGAGTGCCGCCGCCTGGGATCGAACCCGGGACCTCTAGATTGACAGTCCGACGCGCTACCAACTGCGCTATGACGGCGGCACTAAAGATATTGAGAGAGATATAAACAAATGAATTGCCATCACCACTCTTCGCAATACCAAATATCTAGTTTTGAAATATACTCGAATCGCACATTTTAATTTATATCGTTTCTGGGATCGTTCGGATTTTATTACAATTATTAACTAATTTCCAAACGTCAAAATTTTAGATGGGTTTCCATTGAAAGAGGATGCAGACGACAATTTTCACTGGAAGAAATCATTTGTTTATTTATACTATTTTGAAATTATTGAGGATGAAGAAGAAATTGCTTGTTACAAGCAATTTCTTCTTTATCAACAATGTTTTCCAAAGCCGCTTTTTACTAGGGGCGCCAAAGAGCATGATTTTGTCGGGGTCGTATAGTTGATTGCTTTAAAAACCTACCAATAAAGTAACTCATTTCCCACACAATTCAACTTTTTACACCCTGTAGTAAAAAGCTTCAGAATTCAAGTGGAAGTATTGTGGAAAATGAAGAAATTGCTTGTTACAAGCAATTTCTTCATTGTTCACTATTTTCTAACCAAAAAGCCATACCATTTTAAAGACCCGTCAAAAAAATTGCCGGCTGCAATTTTTTCAGTTAGGTCTAGTCTAAAATTGTGTTGTCTGGGGTGGGTTAATTGATTTGAAGACCTATCAAATAAGCATCAAAAATGAAATCAGTACAAAAATCACACCAAACTGCATGATTTTCTCACCTCAAAAGGTTAAAAAATTTCCAATTTCAAATGGTAAGAAAAATATTTTTCTTTGGGTATTTTATTGATAATTGAAATTAAATACGGACATTCTTTCATTCGCCAATTCGGCTAATAGGAAGAAAATTATTGAAAGTAGAAATGTCACATGACCTTCAGTTCTGACCTTGAACTTGGAAGTATCCAACACAACGTTACGCATGACACTAATACTCATCGATGGGGAACAACCGTGCTAAGTTAAATTAAATACATCAATTGATGTAGATGGTGTTCTCCGTACAAGAATACAAGACTACCATACATACACAAACACACATAGCAGACACACGCACACACAGACAGAGGAAACTCTATATGCTCGTTACCATTACAAAGAGTATACAGGGGTTTAAACAAACTGAATGTAGATCGTTTGTAGATCGTTTGTGGGCTAATAAGTTGTACAGTAAACAGATATAGTTCGTAGTTGCGACATTTTGATCGCCTACCTTCGATAGACTCAAAAAAGTCAATTTACCTTCATCCATTGAGAGATAGAAATATATATTCCAAATACTTCCTAAACCGCACGTTGTGTAGCAAATATTAACAATGTTATAATACGAATTTAATTCTTATTTTCCACTAATTGGCCTATAATTGTCAAATAAACGTGATGTATTACAAATGATAGACAATATTTACGAAAAGGTATCTAGTAACTTAAACTTGTTGTTTAACGGTCAAAGCGTCGTATTGATAATTTAGATAAAGCTGTAGTTACTACATTTTCGTTCCTCGGTGGTATATTACGACCTACTTTTTCTCTTAATTGGTACAGATTTTCATTGTTGTACATTCATTAACCAAAAAAATTGACCAAATATCCACCTAACCCATTCCAACATAATGACGCTCCCCCCTCCCCCAAATGCAGCCAGGAAAAAGCTTTAGATACATCGTGGAAAATAGAGAAATTGCTTTTAACAAACAATTTCTTCAATATCCAAAATGTTTTCTTGCAAAAAAAAAAAAAAAAAAAAAAGAATGAAAATTGCTGTCTGCATCTTCTTTCAATTTGGACCAGTCTAGAACATTGCCTTGTGGTAGTGGGTTAAAGTAAAGGATAGGTAAAATGTTTGATTTAACTTACACAATACATTAAAGCGTCAAAGAAATTAATTTGTGAAATTGATCGCTGGCACACCCTTAACATCCGACAAAAGGTCGACTTAGATATAAAACGGCGTTATTTGTAATAATTATGGTCAGTAGTAACAAAAAATAAATAAATAAAATGGTAAGCTGGCGACCTAAACTTCGTACTACAGCTTGAATCTCCAAACCAATAAAATACTCTATATAAATCCCGACCAGTGTTGGATTACATAGTTCTCTTCCGGTCTAAATGTATGCTTCAATTGGTCTATCGAGATTTTAATTGACAATCGGTTGCATATCGTCAATGCGCGAGTAAAATATCGTAGCTACAGCTTTATTAAATTAGATTTATTACACCAGATTTGGGTAGGATAAGTCCTGCTTTCATTCATTTAGCGCTACTGAACATCATCTTAGCGCAATCGGAACTTCTCGAGAAGTCTCGGCGGACACTGGTGACGTCATCAAGTTGCCTTGTAATTCACGCGCAAAATGACGCGCTTTTTGAGATATCTACCGAAAAAAAAATCATTTTATGCTACAACGGAATTCAAAACGGTGCACTGTCGGCATTTCTTTTTACTCTTCGGAATAGCGCAAGATTGGTTATCTTGCATTTCGTAAACAACAAACTCTATATTCTCACTCCTAGCACCGCTACTCGTGAAAAATATGGCGTTGATTGATCGATTATGAAATATAGATCGATCTTCTACTAGAACAATTAATCACAATCTATATTTGTCGTTACGCGATATTTCATTTCCGTCTCTGCATTACATTACAAGAATAACCCGTGATTTAATTCAATCATAGTAACACCATAGATGTGGTGAGTATCGCGTAACGCGGTATTTTCATTGATCTGCCGCGACGGAAATATAATGAGTGTTATGAGGACAGAAATGAAATATAGGATAATGGGATACCCAACATGAACTCACCATTCGCGATGAATATCCCGGTACGCGATATCAGTCTACGATCACAAATTGGTTCTATTTCCGTCGCGGTAAACCAACTCATAGATGGAAGTGAAATACCGCTGAACACGACGTACGCGTTCGCGGCGTTACTTCGACGGAAACAAAATAGGGCGTATTGTTTGTACTGTCTAAATGAAATATCACATAACGGGGTATGCAACGTGTTATGTAGGGCGTATTTTGACTCACTAACGATCGGATGCAGTCTAGCGCTTGAATTCAGCGCCAAAAGTCCCTTGTTCGATTCCTACTCTTCAAGGCTTTCGGTCGAGTATTTAGACCAAAGTACTGTCTCCGCATGACCTCCACAATTGAGGCAACGTAAATCCCATTACATCTGACTCACTCAAATGAAAATATAGTGAAAACATCGTAAGTAAAGATATATTGCTTTACATACTGGCAATTTCGCCTTTTCTCGTAATGCTTCCTATGCTGTTTTGTATTACTTCCGCATTTCCATTTTTTTATGAACTACAATCGAGTGTGATTTTGATTCAATAAAAGTTTACAATGAAGACTTGTTAATTGCTAGATAGACCTATTTAGTATGGCCGGGTCCACAAATAATTCATCATAAACCTGTTGAGAGATGATTGATTTGTCAACATAAATACGTGTAGATCGTTTACCTTTTGAGAAAATACCAAATGTGACACAATGAAACTCCACTATTTTCTATTGTTACGATAAGAATTCAGTCTGTTTCGAATTAAAAGAATTTGCAAACGACATTTAAAATTCTGCTAAAATGTGAAAAATTTGGGTCAGATGGAATCATTGAAAACAGAGTAAAAAACATTGCAAAGGAGTAGAAAACATTGTGGGGAAATGAGAAATTGCTTGTAAAAAGCAATTTCTCCCTTTAACAGAAATTTGTCCGTGATAGTATTTCTTCAGGTTGTCAAAAAGCGTCTTCGTGTGGGAATGGGTTTAAAAGAAAATAAACCATTATTCATCTTGCCGCTGTGAATAAGAATCAGAGGGCTGAAGGTTCTATATGTAGCCAATATCCAGATGGGATTGTGATTTTAAGCTCTACTGGCCAAAGGCCAGAAGAGCTATAGCGATGGCGTTTTCCAGTCCGTGCGTCCACAGTTGGTGGCGCGTCGGACTGTCAATCTAGAGGTCCCGGGTTCGATTCCCGACGGCGGCACTCATCCTTTCCGACTATTTGTCTCTCACCAATGGGTCGATAATCGTAGACCTATGTGGGATAGCAGCTTGAGGCTAGGAAAGGATGTGATGGCGGTACTGGTGTGAGAAATACCAGGAAGCCATTGTTAGGTGCTCCAGCCGCCGCGATATAACTGAAAGATTGTTGAAAGCGGCGTAAAACCCCATTCAAACAAACAAACAAACAAATCGTCAGGTCGTCCGTTCGCCCGTTAAATTTTCCTTGTTAGCACTCTGAAGTCCACATTTTTCATCGGATTCTCTTAAAACTTTGTCAAGATGATTGTACCACCATAAGGATACTTCCTTCGAAATTGGATCCGATCCGTCGAGAAACATGGAAAATGGGGCTTATTTAAGATTTAATTCAAAACTCCTCGTTAACACATCAGAGTCTACAGTTTTCATCGGATTCTCTTCAAACTTACTCAGAATGATTGTACCATTATAAGGATCGCTCCTCTCGATTTGGGTCTGATCAGTTATGAAACACGGGAAAACGGGCTTTATGAAAATTTGATCGAAAAATCTATTAAAAATCCTTGTTAACACTCTGTAGAGTCCCAATATTTCACCAGATTCACTTAATACTTTCACAGAATGATTGTACCATCATAAGGATCGTTCCTTTCGAAATTGATCCGTCAAGTAAAATGGGAAAAGGGGCCTTATGTAAATTCAATTAACAAATCCTCGTTAACACAATAGAGTCTACAGATTTCAACAAATTCCCTTCAACTTTCACAGAATGATTATACCATCATAAGAATTGTTCCTTCGAAAGTTGGTCTGATCCGTTAAGTATTACGGGAAAAGGGGCATTATGAAAATTTCATTAAAATATCTTGGTTAACAAAATGATGTCACCAGATTTCACCAGATTCACCACAAACTTCCATGGGATGATTGTACCATCATAAGAATTGTCCTTTCGAAATTCGGCCTGATCCGTCGAGAAACACAGGAAAGGGTTATAAAAAAATAATTAAGTCCACAGATTCCATCGGGTTGTCTTCATACTCGCAAAGAATATTTATACTTTTGTAATGATAGTTCCCTTCGGAATTAGGTCAGTTCCACCAAGTAACATGGGAAAACGGGCTATATGAATATTTAATGAAAAATCCCCGTTAACCAAATAAAGCCCGCAGCTTTGATCGGATTTTGTTGAAACTTTCACAGAATTATTGTAGATTCATTTTGAAATGGGGTCTGAACAGTCAAGCATCAAGGGAAAGTGCCTTATGAAAATTTCATTAAGAAATCCTTGTACTATAATAAAGTCAAAAGTTTTCATCATATTCTTTTCGATTGTTCACAGAATAATTGTACCGTTATAAGGATTTTTCCTTTACAAATTATGTCAGATAAGTCAAGTATCATGTAAAAAGGGACATTACAATAATTTCATTAAAGAAATCCTTGTTAACATAATTAAGTTTGCATCGGATTCTGTTCAAACTTTCAGACAATGTTTGTGCAATTCTTTTGAGATCTGAGTCTTTGAATTATTATGTATGAGATATATTGAAAATTTAACGGATGTGTAAGGGAATTTGTAAGCAATTTAAAGAAAAATAGACTGTGTATGTGTGAGAGAAGCGGAAAGAGTGTGTGTGTGTATATGTGTGAGTGTTGTTTGAAGGCTACATTGAAAATAAGTATTGCATTGTGTTTTAACTGTATGATGTTATCCTAATGAGCGACCTTCAAAAAATAAAGATATTATTATTATTAGGCAGTATTATTAGATAATAATCCAAAGACTATTCCCTATATTTAAAGGAGCAATCTTTTTACAGAATTTACAGCTTTTTTTCTATTGATTCATTAGGTGTTTGAGCAAACTCGTCTGACTGCACAGACTGATCCGAGTGGAAATAATTGCTTTTCGCATTAGCAGCTATTTTGAATTTCGTCACTCAAGAATCTTCAATTTACAATGATGATGATAGAAGGATATTAGTTCTTAGCTCACCTGAGCCTAGAGTTGGCATTTGAGCTTTCGTCCGGCAGCTGTCGCCTGTCAACAATTTCTTTAAACAACATCTCCTCCCAAATCACAGAGCCAATTTCAGCCAAATTTAGCAGAAATGTTCCTTAGGTAGCTCCCTGCAAATATAAGCAAAACAATTGAAATCCGTTGAAAACCCCATGTGCCATGGCAACAAAAGTAAAATTGAAAACAAAATCTTTAAAAAATTCTCCTGAACCAGAAGTCCTAGAGCTTTGATAATTTGCATGAAACATCGGTATTTTTATCTCTGTCAAAATAACTTAAGTCATTAGTCAAGGGTCCCCAGGGGCGGAGAGTTTCTATCTAGAAACAAAGAACAAATTTTAAACGACATCCCCTAAAACACTTGGCCAATTTCAAATGAATTTGTCAAATGTTCCTTAGGTGGCCCCTTTCAACAATAGTTTAGAATTGAAATCCGTAGAAAACTCCGGTATCTAAGTCCTAGCCCCAACATTAAATTTGTCTTTTGAAAGAAATTTTTGTTTGTTTGAATGGGGTTTTACACCGCTTTCAACAATCTTTCAGTTATATCACGGCGGCTGGAGCACCTAACAATTGAATCCTGGTATTTCTCACACCGGTACTACCATTACATCCTTTCCTAGCCTCCAGCTGCTATCCCACATAGGTCTACGATTATCGACCCATTGGTGAGAGACAAATAGTCGGAAAGGATGAGTGCCGCCGTCGGGGCTCGAACCCGGGACCTCTAGATTGACAGTCCGACGCGCTACCAACTGCGCCATGACGGCGGCTTTTTGAAAGAATAAAGAGCCTTATTGTGGGTGATCGCACTAAGGCCAGTAGCCCTCTTGTTTATCATTCCAAGCTCCTGACCGAAGGCCAGCGAGCTTTTGTCTTGGCACTGTGTCTGTCGTGCTTCCATCCGTTAAACATAAACTGTTTCTCCTCAGCAACTGCTGGTTATCTCAAACTTCAAATGATTGTTCCTTATATATAGAAGTTTGATTGCCATGGCAACCAAAGAAAAGAAGAAAAAAATCATTTTCCCTCAAATTATTAATTGGACTTTATTGTTCTTCTGGAGAAATTTTCCTTGCCTCATGGTCTACTCAATTCCATAAAATTATTATGACTCATCAGAAAACACGCTTTATATGGGTCTGGCTTTTCTCCCACGTGTATTTGTTATATTTATTTATTGTCGGCAAGGAGATAACACGTTATTTTGTAAAATAGTTGAAATAATTGACTGCCTTGTATTTTACCTCATAGTAGAAAAAAGACATGTTAATAATGACTTGCACAGTTGGTTGATAAGAAAAAAATGTATTTAAA
This sequence comes from Fragum fragum, assembly GCA_946902895.1. Lineage (NCBI taxonomy): Eukaryota > Metazoa > Mollusca > Bivalvia > Cardiida > Cardiidae > Fragum > Fragum fragum. The sequence continues at coordinate 60,392,653 of OX336374.1, forward strand.
CCATTACCACACAACAAAATTTTGGACGGGTCTAAATTGAAAGAAGTTGCACACATTATTTTTTTATGTTGAAAGAATAAAAGGGATATTCTGGACGTGGCTTATTTTCCATATCAGGAAAATGCATATAGTTGTTGGCTTATGTGTGATTTATAGTGTAAAAAAGAAAACTTAATCAATTTGTTTGACATGACTTGTTCATATTTCATGCACAGTTTGTTTATTACCCAAAATTGATCCATATAAGAAAAGGGAAAGCTCATTTAACTCATCAATATACACCAAAATTTTATCATTAAATTTTTTGAAATTGATTGGTGTTACAGATAGCAATTTCTAGCGTATAAATATTCCGAGAATGTTTGTTTTGGTGCATAAAGAACATCATGGAAAATAAACTACATCGTATGGGTGGACATATTTGAACCAGTGGAGCGACGTAGGCCCTCTTACAAGTTGGTCCTTTATAAGTTTGACCCGTTAAAAAAGAGTAACTATTATTCATAACAACAGCGCACATTGGTGTTAGTGATATTACTTAATATATTTTAAGGGTTGCTGCTGGTAGTAAACATCCAATCACAGGTTCTCAATATACATAGCATGATCCCGTTACCATACTCTAGTGATCTCGCCGATGTGCCGATCAGACTCTTGTTATTTCGTTAACGTACTCTCGAGTTCTCGTTATCATACTCTAGTGTTCTCGCCGATGTGCCGATCAGACTCTTGTTATTTCGTTAACGTACTCTCGAGTTCTCATTATCATACTCTCGTTTATTAAGTTCGTTTATTAAGGTCATTGCGCTCTTGTGATCTCACCATTATACTCTTGTTTACATATTCATTTCTTATCATCATTCCCTCCCGATCAAACCATCAAAATCACGTGTTCTTGTTTTCGTAGTCTTGTGATTTCACTATTAAACTTTTGTGTTGTCATCATCATCTCCCATGCTCTCTTTATTAAACTCTCGTGTTCTCATCTTAGTGCTCTCGTATTCTCGTGTTTTTATCGTTGTACTCTCACGATCTCATCATCGTTCATATGCTTCATTCATCGTACTCTTGTGTTATCATCATCATGCTTCCATGATCTCGTCATCGTTTGCCGTCATCTTACTCTTGTGTTCTCATTGTTGGTATCATACTCTTCATCGTTGTCTTCATCGTACCACGTGTTCTCGTTTTGTGTTCTCATCATTGTACAGTCGCGTTGTTGTAGTCGTACTCTCATTTTCTCATCTTGTGTTCTGGTCATCATACTCTCGTTTTGCTGTCACACCACTCTCATGTTCTCCTCATCGTGTTGTCGTCATTGCCATCTAGTGTTCTGGTTGTCGTCATAGTACTCTAGTGTTCTCATCGTTGTATTTTCGTCATCATACACTCATTTTCTCATTTAACTCATGTTCTAGTGATCGTACTCGCCTGTTCTCGTGATCCTACTCTCGTGAACTCACAATTGTACACTTGACAATGGTGAGATCACGAGAGTACAATCACAAGCACACGAGAGTCCGTTGATGATAACAATGATGAGGTGAGACGGCAATGACGAGAATACGAGTATACGATGATAAGAACATGATAATGAGAACAATTAACCAGTAAACTAGATGGCAATGATGACATGAGGAGGGCACAGGAGTAGAATGACAACAAAGCGATAGTATGATGGCGAGAACACAAGATGAGAACATGAGAGATAAATGACAACAACGCGACAGTACAATTATGAGAACACACGCGTGGTACGATAAAGCCATGAGCGATGGCTAGTATGATGACAACACTGAGATCACAACAGTACGATGACGGTAACAAGGGTGCGAAATCACGGGAGTACGATGATGATAACACAAGAGTGCGATGAATGAAACATGAAAACGATGATAAGATCTCGAGAATACAATGATAAAAACACGAGATTACGAGAGCACCAAGACGAGAATACGAATTTACAATAAAAAGAACGTGAGAGATAATGATTTAAAACACTAGTACAATGGTGAGATCACGAGGCAGCAATAAGAAGAACATGAGATTTTGATGGTCTGATCACGAGAGCAGCTGCCGTCATAGCGCAGTCGGTAGCACATCAGACTCATAATTTTCAATTATCGGATGTCATGGATTCGATCCTCGATCCCCGACGGCGGTACATATCCTTTCCGACTTTTGTCTCTCACCAATGGGTGGATAATCGTAAGTAGGCTTGCAGCTGGAGGCTAGGTAAGGATGTAGTTGTAGTACTCGTGTTAGAAATATCAGGAATCCATTGTTAGGTGCTCCAGCCGCCGCGAATGACAGAATTGATGTTAAATGCGGCGTTAAACCCCATTTAATCAACCAATAAACCATTTTATAGATAATTATTTGATCTTTTCCTTGCACGTCCGCACTTGTCATAAGACAAAAACCGGCTTGTAGAAGTTAGGGGTTTCCTGAGAGGGGTATACTGTTAGCGCTATCGCGTTTTTCTGTAAAAAAATGTACGGTATACTGTTGATACTGTCGCGTTTTTTCTGTAAAATTTGTACGGTCTATTGGTCGCACTATCGCGTTTTTTTGTAAAAGATGTACGGTATACTGTTAGCACTATCACGTTTTTCTGTAAAATATGTACGGTATACTGTTGACACTGTCGCGTTTTTCTGTAAAATATGTACCGTATACTGTTGACACTATCGTGTTTTTCTGTAAAATATATACGGTATACTGTTGGCACTATCACGTTTTTCTGTATAATATGTACGGTATACTGTTAGCAATATCCCGTTTTTCTGCAAAATATTGGATTGCAAGGCATGAGAGTACATTACACTCTTGTGTGCTCACCCTCACACCCTCGTATCCTCGTATTCTCATTGTGGTTCACTCATGTTCTTCATTGTACTCTCGTCTTCTAGTAATTGTATTCTTATGTTCTCACCATCCTACCTTCCTGGTCCTAACACCGTAGTGGCATTATCTAGTGCTCTCATCATGTCTTCATAGTTATGTTTGTGTTCTCTTCATTATACTCTCCTTTTCTCCCAATCGTACTCTCCTGATCTCAACATCGTAGTCGCGTCATCTCATGCGTCCCTATTCTCATGTTTTTATTGTCATTTATGTGTTCTCTTCATTATTCTCACGTGTTCTCACCATAGCACACTCCTGATTTGAACAGCATATTCGCGTCATCTCATGCTCTCGTATTCTCATGTATTCATTGCATTATTTGTTCTCTTCATCACACTTTTATGTTCTTACCATTGTACTCTCATGTTTTGCCATCTAAATCTCATGTTCTCAATATCGTACTTTTGTGATCTCACCATTGCACTTCTACTGTTTTGGTCATTGCACTCGTGTTCTCACCATTGTATTCTCCAGATCTCTCCATCATATTGTCATGTTCTTATCACCGTACTCTCGTGTACTCGCCACCGTACTTTCATGTTCTCACCATTGTATTCGTATTCTCATAATCATACTCTTGTGTACTCACCATCATACTCTTCTGGCTCACCATCGTATTCTTTTAATTGTACTCGTGTACTTAAAATCATACTCTTGTGTACTCACCATCATACTCTTCTGACTCACCATCGTATTCTTTTAATTGTACTCGTGTACTCAAAATCATACTCCTATGTCTCACAATCGTACTCTCGTGTTCTAGTAATTGCACTTGTGTGTCCTCACCATCAAGCTCTCGTGATCTCACCATCATACTCTTGAATTATCATCATCGTATTCTCATGATCTCATCATCTTGTTGGCTCACCATTGCCTTCTCACATTCTTGTTATCATACTCTCATGTTCAAATCTTCATTCTCTCGTGTTCTCACGATTGTGTTTTCGTGCTTTCGTCATCATATTCTCACATTCTGGCCACCACACACTTGAGATTTCACCATCCTACCATCATGTTCTCATCATCATACTCTAGTGCTCTCGTCATCATACTCTCGTGATCTCACAATGAGAACACTAAAGTATGATGGATAAATCACAGTAGTATGATCAAGAGAATGAGAGAAGCATGACGAGAATACGATGATAATAACAGGCTAGTACAGTGGCAAGAACACGATAGTACATTGGTGCTATCAAGAGAGTTTGATGTCTAGAAAATTAGAGTACTATGTTTAGATAAAAAAGAACAAAGGTGAGACCACAAGAGTATATTGTTGTGAGATCATGAGAGTACAATGAAGAGAACATCAGTCCGATAACGAGAACACGGGAGTACAATAACAAGAAAAGGAGATAAAAATGGACAGAATTCGAGACTAAAAGGAGATCATGAAAGTGATAAGGTGAGTACAGGAGAGTGCGATGTCAATAAAAAGATAGTATTATGGTGACATAACGTAAGTAAGATGGTGAGAACAAGAGAGTACGATTGCTAGAACTCGAGCACAATGTTGAGGTCACAAAAGTATGCTGTTCAGAACAAGGGAGTAGATGTTGAGATCACTGGTGTACGCTGACAAGAACATGAGAGTATGATGACGAGAGCACTAGAGTATGATGATGAGAACATGATGGTAGGATGGTGAAATCTCAAGTGTGTGGTGGCCAGAATGTGAGAATATGATGACGAAAGCACGAAAACACAATCGTGAGAACACGAGAGAACGAAGACTTGAACATGAGAGTATGATAACAAGAGTGTGAGAGGCAACGGTAAGCCTACAAAATGATGAGATCATGAGAATACGATGATGATAATTCAAGAGTATGATGGTGATATCACGAGAGCTTGATGGAGAGGACACACAAGTGCAATTACCAGAACACGAGAGTACGATTGTGAGACACAAGAGTATGATTTTGAGTACATGAGTACAATTAAAAGAATACGATGGTGAGTCAGAAGAGTATGATGGTGAGTACACAAGAGTATGATTTTGAGTACAAGAGTACAATTAAAAGAATACGATGGTGAGCCAGAAGAGTATGATGGTGAGTACACAAGAGTATGATTATGAGAATACGAGTACATGGTGAGAACATGAAAGTACGGTGGCGAGTACACGAGAGTACGGTGATAAGAACATGACAATATGATGGAGAGATCTGGAGAATACAATGGTGAGAACACGAGTGCAATGACCAAAACAGTAGAAGTGCAATGGTGAGATCACAAAAGTACGATATTGAGAACATGAGATTTATATGGCAAAACATGAGAGTACAATGGTAAGAACATAAAAGTGTGATGAAGAGAACACAAATAATGCAATGAATACATGAGAATACGAGAGCATGAGATGACGCGAATATGCTGTTCAAATCAGGAGTGTGCTATGGTGAGAACACATGAGAATAATGAAGAGAACACAAAAATGACAATAAAAACATGTGAATAGGGAAGCATAAGAGGACGCGACTTCGATGTTGAGAACAGGAGAGTATGATTGGGAGAAAAGGAGAGTATAATGAAGAGAACACAAACATAACTATGAAGACATGATGAGAGCACTAGGTAACGCCACTACGGTGTTAGGACCAGGAAGGTAGGATGGTGAGAACATAAGAATACAATTACTAGAAGACGAGAGTACAATGAAGAACATGAGTGAACCACAATGAGAATACGAGGATACGAGGGTGTGAGGGTGAGCACACAAGAGTGTAATGTACTCTCATGCCTTGCAATCCAATATTTTGCAGAAAAACGGGATATTGCTAACAGTATACCGTACATATTATATAGAAAAACGTGATAGTGCCAACAGTATACCGTATATATTTTACAGAAAAACACGATAGTGTCAACAGTATACTGTACATATTTTACAGAAAAACGCGACAGTGTCAACAGTATACCGTACATATTATACAGAAAAACGCGACAGTGTCAACAGTATACCGTACATATTTTCGGAAAAACGCAATAGTGCTATTAGTATACCATACATATTTTACAGAAAAACGCAAAAGTGCTAACAGTTTACTGTACATCTATGTCCCTGTCATATTGGGACAGGAAACCCCTAACTTTTACAGGCCCGCTTTTGTCTCATGACATGTGAGCACATGCAAGGAAAAGATTTTCAAATCAATGCGATTTAATGGAAGGAAAGGAGTTACCTTGCCAAAGGATAATCTGTTATAAGTGCATTATTGCAGCTTTAGGGATATTTTTGTTTGGTTATTGATTAAAAAAAGAATACAAATTCATCATGTTTCACTAAATTTTCAATACACTTTTGTTACACAAAATCATGTTTGAGGGTTCGATTCCCTCCCCAGACATTATAAATGCTGGTGCATAAAGGGACAGATTGTCTGGAGGTCCCACATGATTTTGATAGTGAAAGACTATGCAATTCAAAGTGTTATTACATATATGAGGCTGTGCGTGACTCGCACATATTGAGCACCCTGAACAGCCATTTGGGGTAATTAGAACATTCGCTGTTTGTTTGAAGAATCTTTGGGTCAGTATCTATCAACAGAGCGCAAAGTGAAGACTCTGATCAGACAGTGCGGATGCACAGGCTGATCTGAGTCTTTACTTGTTGCATGTGTTGCATATTTTAAAATATGATGCTTAATCTATTTGCACACAATAATGCATTATGAAGCCCCTCAAGAAGAACAATTTGGAAAACATTGGCTAAAATGAAGATAATACTTGCAACAAACTTATCTGCATTTTTATGCCCCCGCATCAATAAGATCGGGGGCATATTGTTTAACTGGTGTCCGTCTGTCTGTCTGTCCATCTGTCCGTCTGTCTGTCTGTCTGCAAAACTTAACCTGCCAACTAAACATTTTCCTATAACTTCAACCCTGATTAAGTTACAATGCTAATATTTATTATGTAGATAGGTCTCAACAAGGCGCAACTGGGAAAGGTCATTTCATCAAGGTCAAGGTCAAAATTTTAACCCTTTCACAAGTTCTAAAGAATTCCCATTTAGGCGGCATAGTGTTTCACAATCACATCTTGTTCACAATGTTTTTTTTAGAAGACAGTTGAAAAAAATCTAAAAATTAGTAAACTTTAAATTATTGTCTTCATTTGTAGAGCAGTCTAAAGTTTTGTAATGGGTGATGCAATAATTAACCCACAACCAAACTTCACTTGTTTAGTTTAGCCCAAGGAAATTGCAGATAACAATTTCAAGTTTTCGAAAAAACAATTGTCTCTCAAGGAAGAAAATATAGTAGAAATTGAACCAAGCAATTTTTCTTTTTCAAAGGTGCTTTCAGCTCAGAGAGAAAACAGCTTGAATTCAAGAACTTTTAATTAGCATTTTCAACTCCTCTTAATTTGGACTTCCCTAAAATTTGGCTGATTGTAATGGGTTTAGCAGCTTTAACCCACATTTCCAAAATGACTAATAAACACAATAACTGTTTAGAAAAACAAGAGCACCGCCTACGGGTGCCTACGCTCGGTTGTTGGGTGCTGGATAGTGGACTAAGGCATCTAGAGTAATCCCCCTTGATAGAATAGGTTGCTCTTTTGATAGTGAACAAGTTTGCCCAGTTTCAAGTGAATGTCTTTAGTAGAACCAGAGATATCACAAAACGTCAAAGTTTTCCCACAACAACAAAGATAGCAACGATACGAAGGCTATAGCAATACCTCAGGTTTTCTCCGAAAACAGCCAAGCTAAAATGTGTTCAGCTAGACTTGGCTTCCATTTGTCATGGCAAAAATAGCCTCCCCCACATGTAACTTTGTTTTAGAGATATAAGTGCAGGTTCAGGAACTTCCAAATAAGGCAGCTTACTCTTACTAATTTTTATTTTGAATTAGGGGCAATTACTCATTTATTAGTCCCCCACCGGTTGTACAAGAACCGTTACCCTGCAATGCCCATTGTTTGAGTTATTGCCTAGTATTTTGAGAACCATTACTCTCCTACAACTAATTTTAAGTTAATTTTAGTTTTTGCCATTTGATTATTTTAAATCTTAAATTAGCAATATTTAACAACCATGATAAATGGATCTTACACTGAAACAAACAATTATCCCCTTTTACAAGCAATAAATTTTACACTTTTTACACTAAAGTGAAAAGGTTTACTAGAAAAAAGACTTTTTTAATTCATTGGGGGACTCCTGTATTGCATCACAATACGACATGCACTTATTCTTTTTAGAATTTGCCTGAAAGTTGTGTCTTGCAAATCTACAGCTTGTGATGAAATCTGCCAAGTTTTATGTGAATCAGACAGAAAATGTAGGAGTTGTAATGTGCATAAGCATTTTTAAGTGAAATCAGGGACTTTACTCAGTAATTTTTTCATGGAATTTCAATAAAAGCTGCGTCATGCACATCTACAAAAACAAATGAATACTTCTACCAAGTATAAAGAGAATCAGACGTAACTTCTACAAGGAGATGTTTGTACAAACATTTCTAACTCAAATTAGGAGCAATAACTCAATAAGTCTAGGTCAGTCTTGCACACCTACAACTCCTAATGTATACTTTTGCCAAGTTTGAAGCAAATCAAAAACTGATGGAGGAGATATGCGGACAAGCCTTTGAAATTTTCAAAGCAGGGGCAATAACTCAATAACCCTTGATGAAATTTCATGGAAGTTGAGTCTTCACATCTACAACGCCTAATAAACATTTTTGCCAAGTATGAAGCGAATTGGATTGAAACTGAAGAAGAAGATATCTGGACTAGCATTTTTAAGTCAAATCAGGGGCAATAACTCATTTATCCTAGATGGAATTTTCCTCAAAGTTTGGGTTTGCTTATCTACAGCTCATATTGAACACTTCTTCCAAGTATGAAGCAAATTAGATCCAAACTTTAGGAGAAGTTGATTCGACAAGATTTTGCAGACAGACTGACTGCCTACCCACCCACCCACCCAACAAACCAACCAACAACTAAATGACCCACCAACAGGCTGATATCAGTATGTTAGCCCCACTAAACAACTTCATTCAAATTGGTTAGATATACATCATTCTACACAAGGCCTTATCAGGATCAATATACATATATTTCCCAGTTCCCAAAAGGTCCCAATTTATGCTGTAGGCCAAACAAGAGCACCCCCTACAGGTGCCTACGCTTGGCTGTTGGGTGCTGGGCAGTGGACAAAATGCATCTATAGTTATCCCCCTTGATGGAATAGGTTGGGTTTTTTTTTGATAGTGAGAAAGTGTGCCAAGTTTCAAGTGAGTGCCTTAAGTAGAACCAAAGATATCACAAAATGTTAGTTTTGCACGACGACAAAGACAACAACAACGACAATGACAACAGCGACGATGCCAAGGCTATAGCAATACCTTGGGTTTTCTTCAAAAACAGCCAAGCTAAAAAAATGAGTTACTGATAAAATCAAATTTGAAGAATTGTAGTTTTACTGCTAAACCCATTACCAGATGGCAAATTCAAGACTTGTTTAAATTGAAAGCAGTTGCAGACGACAGTTTAAATTTCATTAAGTTGTAGATTTTCCAACTTTCTGGGAAGAAAAAACGTTGCGTAAAATGAAAAAATTGCTTGTTACAAGCAATGTCTTTTTCACACAATAGTTTCCCAAATTGTTTTTCTTTATGGGCATCAAAAAGTATCATTGTGTTGGAAAAGGTTAATCTTGGTTAATCTTTTCCTACACTGTGACACTTTCCGATTCCCTTCAAGAAAAAAAAAGGAAAACATTGTATAAACTTTTATACGTTTTCTATCGAAGAAGTGGAAAACATCTAATATTTCATAAACTTTAAATTTTTGTCTGCAACTGCTTTCAATTTTGACCAGTCTAAATTTTTGCCATATGGTATTAAGTTAGTAGGCTATCTCAGGAGTAAAGATGATGTTGATTTTTACATGTTAGTATGTTTTCCTATAAGCAGGGAGAATGTCTTTATACTTTCAGTAGAAAATGTAGATAGTATAAAGACAATCTAGTGTAATGGTTTCAGGGGAGGTAATTTGCTGTGATATGCAAATTAGATTACCTTCTGAAAATTGAGTGACTATTTGGAGTTAAATATAAATAAGGTCATACATTATAGTACTGAGGATTGACCTACTTTCGCAATAATTAAGGAAGGCAAACCAATCAGAGCTCATCTTACATCTAGAGTCTCCCATTGACCGGACTTGATTGTTTGCGGGAGTGGATCAATCCACCTTAGTCTTTGATAGTATTTTCTGGCTTTTTTTCTTTTTTAATAGGAATAGCTACACACGAGCACAAGCATTATTTATATTATTGTATATATATATTAAATCTATCCAAATTAAACAAGTAGTAATTAAAGATTACCAAAGTAATATCCATCTATTAAATCTAAGTTGTAACATGAAGTAATTAAAGATCATCTACGTTATATCCATCATTAGTTTACACCTAGGTTACAACTGTGAACTACATCTTTAGGGCACTCTGCGGGATATTTGTAAATAATGAATGTATATATTTTTACATGGTGGTCCTGAGTTGGTGCCTTTTTATCTTCCTCCCCTCTCCTGTCTTCTTTTACTATTTCTTACTTTTAGTCATATTTTTTTAAACCGCAGAGTGCAAACATCTTAGCATAACTATAGTTAGTAAATTAATCTTTTCAATACAACAATAGCTGCTCTCCATATGACGAGAGTCAAAGGCGAGGGTAAATAACCCCCTCCCCCCAGCCCAGCACCCCGGTGAAGGCCCCGGATTCAGACCCGGGGGGATAGCCGGGGAGGCCATCGGGTGGGAGGGGGATCAACAAATAAATATAGTACTGAGGATCTGTTTCTCTGAATGGATAGGCTTTCTCTGTGAGCTATGGTGAATAAAATTTCTGACTGACAAGGATTAACATTAGATTTTGTTAAACTCCTTGCCTCACAATCCTGCTTTTTTCCATCAAAAAAATGGTCTGGACAAACAATCAGGAATAGAAGAAATTGTTCGTCTCTAGCAATTTCTGAATTATCTGCATTGATTTTTACCCCTTGACACTGAGAACTTTTGAATTCTATCAACTGAAATTGTTAGACCAGCAAACAAGATCACTGCATGTGGTTGCCAATGCTCGGCTTTTCAACTCCTTGATAGTCAGTAAAACTTAGAGGTAAACAAGAGCACAGCCTACGGGTGCCTACGCTAGGCTATTGGTTGCTGGATAGTGGATAAAAATCACAAAATACATCTAGAGTTATCCCCCTTTTGATAGTGAACAAGTGTGCCAAGTTTCAAGTGAATGCCTTAATTAGAACCAGAGAATCAAAGTTTTTGCACAACTACTACAACGACGACCACACATAAGTGCAGTCTGATCTTAGTCTACACCTCCTGTCTGTCTTTTTGAAACCAGAGTTGTTTATGGAGTTCATTTTCTAAAGAAGTGTTTACAACTGAACAAGTACTACCTGTGCTTTCAACCCTTTGATTTTTATACAATTCTGATACGGATTTTATTCAGCATGACAAGGGTTCATCAGGAACAGTGTATCTTATATCTTGTAAAAGGCTACATGCCTACATGTTGCTTGTCAGTCTCTCTCAAGTCTTCTTGGCTCTCTCTCATTCTTTCAGTTTGTCCTTGTCTTTCTCTTTCTGTCTGTCTTTCTTTTTCTGTTTGTCTTTCTTTTTCTTGACCCTTTCCAGGACAATCCCTGATTTTTACGTCTCTTTTATATTACACTGAAGAAAACATAGTCGAAAAAGACAAAATTGCTTGCTAAAAGCAAATTCTTCTTTTTCCAGAATATTTTCTATCACAAATGACGGCTACTTTTGATATTGTACGTACTTTATAATGTTGTCATCAAAAACAATGATGTTACATTGCTGTGATTTTATACTTAAGGAAACATTGTGGAAAAAGAAGAAATTACTTCTTGTGACAAGCAATTTCTTCTTTTCCAACAATATTTTCTACCACATAGAACCGTCTCATTTCAAATTGCATCCAATGTTTATTATCACCTGCAACCACTTTCAATTTAGACAAGTCTAAAATTTCAAAAAACAGGAAAAGGTTAAGGCATGATAATTAATAAACTAGAATATTTTTTCCTTATCAAGCCTGCTGTTTCAGGGATATAATATAAACTAAGTCTGTTCACCCTTTCCCACACAATCTATCTTTTTACACCCTGCAAGAGAAATCCTGAAAGCAATGTGAAAAATGTTAAAATTGCTTGTTACAAGCAATTTTTTTCATTTTCCACATTGTTTTCAACCCAAAATCGCAGAGGTATTCAAGGTTCTATCAGCTTGAAATTTTTGTCTTCAAATTCTTTGAATTTGGACCAGTCCAAAATTTTATCATGTGGAAATGGGTTAAAGGCATTAGAAACAAAAGTGGGAAGAGAATATGAAGAGTTTTATTCTTTTCCTTCAATGATTTACCATATTTTCATTACTTGTTTGACACTTTCTACTGTTTTTTCTGTCACTCATCTTCTTTCTCTGTCAGTCTCTCTTATTTTGTATGTTTGAATGGGTTTTTAGTTAGATTGCGACCGCTGGAGCACCTATCCGTGGCTTCCTGGTATTTCTCAGACCTGTACTAGTACATCCTTTCCATGCCTCCAGCTACTCATCCCACTTAGATTCTTGATTATTCAACAATTGGTGAAAGACAAATGTTGGAAAGGATACTTGCTGCAACCGGGGATCAAACCCTGAACCTCCTTATTAAGAGCCTGATGTGCTATGGCTGTGACCAGTCTCTCTTAAATCTTTTTTTTCATTTTATGTCTCTAAGTCAGTCTGTCAGTCTCTCTCAGTTTGTCCTATCTAATTTCCTTCTTTCTTTTTCTGTTGATCTAGATTTTGTGTGTGTGTGTCTGTCTTTCTGTCTTTTGTTTATTATCAAAATCAGTTTTTCAATAACATTCGGACGTTATCCAATGAAACACTCAGACATTATCCAATGATATATCCTTTAACCCATTCCGACATGACAAAATTTTAGACCAAACCAAATTCAAAGAAGTTGCAGATGACAATTTTAAGTTGAAGGAATTTTTAAAATCTTTGTCTTTTGGTGTAAAAAACATTGTGGATAATGAAGAAATTGCTTGTGACAAGCAATTTCTTCGTTGTCCACAATGTTTTCAAAAGCTTTTATTTTGAGGGGAGTTTAAAAGCGTCATTGTGTGAGAAAGGGTTAACTCAAGTTCATTTATACGAGTATATGTGATACGCTAGCTGAGAGGGGCCTCCAGTCTCCAGTGTGTCGTGAAACAATTAGTTGAAACAGTGATAAGATCTAGCAGAGGTCAACTAGTAATAGATATACAAGAAGAATTATGTGGTAATCTAATTTTTTTTTCATCTTTTTGGATAGAATATGGAGTGGAAAATGAAGAAATTGCTTGATCCAATGCTACAATGTTTTCCAAGGCTTTTTTCTTGAGGGGCGTAAAAAGGATTGAGATTGTGTGAGAATGGGTTAATAGAAGTTATTTGTTCAATACATGTGTTTGTGCATATATTTATGCTTGAGGCAATTTGTAGAAAAGAGAACATTTTTACAAGTTGTAGCTATCCACTTATCCTAGTCAGAAGCCTTGCCTTATTTCATACCAATTATTTCTTTAACCCATTACCAGACAACAAAATTTTAGACTGGTCCAAATTGAAAGGAGTTGCAGACAACAGTTTAGTTTATGAATTTTTATATTTTTTTAATTTTCTTGGTAGAAAACATTGTGTGAAATGAAGAAATTGCTTGTCACTAGAAATGTCTTCGTTTTACACAATGTTTTCATAAGTATTTTCCTTGAGGGGCATCCAAAAGCGTCAATGTTTGGGAATGGGTTTACCCATTATCACTAAAGACCACATTTTCTGCTTAGAAGAAATATGTCTTTGGAAAATATTTCAAGAAAAGTATAAATTGCTTGTCACATACAATTTCTTTTGCTCATAATGTTTTCTACCTGATACATTTTTTTTTTTTTCAATTTAAATTAACTTTGTCTTGTTGTCTGTAACCTCTCAATTTGTTAGTGTATTGTTGATCTCAATTTTGTTGCATGGGAATGGGTTAAGAACAGTTATAAAGTAAAAAATACAAACATTCCTTCCTTCCTTATTTATCTCACTTAAATCAATTCGACACGCATCATTTTAGTCAATATGCCAATCACGGACTTCAAAGGATTTAGACTAATGAAACAAAAGAAACTGGACTTATGATTGGGATCGGATATTTACGTTATTGGTTGCCACTGCAACCTGATTTAATACGGTTAATTTTGGAAGGTATTGGAGAAGTTAAACTCATTCCTCTGGGAGATGATCATGATATTCGAATGTTAATGATATTCGACAGATTTATGTTTGTAAAAGAGGTTTGTGTTCTAGAAATACATCTTAAGTTAACCCTTGTCATGCTGAACCCTGAATATTTCTGTTTTGGCAACAAGTATAGACCAAGATCAGCCTCCACATATTTCTACACTACCTGCTTGTCCCTTTTAAGCCAAAAAAAATTTCGAAAAGAACATGAACTAACAATTAGTGATTCCAGGGTTTTCAGCCCTTTGACCTTTAAATTCATTCAGTATCTCATAACTTTTTTTGTCTATTGACTTTAAAAACATTTCTCTTAAAGGAATATACATCTTATGATTGTGCACTGACTTCCTGAAAGAACTTTTTTAGACAGTACGTAATATGAGGGCTGATCTTTGTCTATACCATCTGCAAAAAGATGTATTCAGGTTAAGCATGACCAGAGATAGTATATACATGTATACATATTTTTCTATAACTTTCTGTAATCTTTTGTAATATTTTTCTTTCTAAATTGTTCATGAAAGTGGATTTATGTATTAAAACTTTTTGAAATAAGTTAGTATTTATTAAAAAAAACAAAAAAACTTTGCCCTTCATTAATATTGATTGATTGAATGGGGTTTAACGCTGCTTTTGACAGTATTTCAGTCATATTACGGCTGGAGCACCTAACAATGAATTCCTGGTATTTCTCACACCAGTACTACCACTCCATCCTTTCTGAGCCTCCAGCTGCTATCCCACTTAGGTTTACGATTATCCACCCATTGGTGAGAGACAAATGTGGGAGAGGATATGTGCCGCCGCCGGGGATCAAACTCATAACATCCCATGATTGAAGATAAGGAGTATGACGCGCTACCGTCTGCGCTATGACGGCGGCTTTGCTTGACGACAAATTCATAGACAGATCTAAATTCAATTAAGTTCTAGACAACAATTTAGAGTTGACGACTTTTAAAAATAATTGTCTATTGGTGTGAAAAACTTAGGAAATGAAGAAATTGCTTTTGACAAGCAATTTCTTCCTTTTCAATAATGTTTTCCACAGCTATTTATCATAAATGCATAAAAATTCAGGATTGTGTGGAGACAGGATTTTATATAGGAGAACAGAATCAAATCAGCCCATAAAATACACAAACAAGATTTATAGTAATTAATACTAATTTATTCATTTTTCTTTTTTCATTTTTAGACACAAGTATGCTAAAAACGATCATGTAGTACTTACAGTAAAATCTTGAATTATCAATCATTAACCTATTCCCACACGATGGTGCTTTTTGACGCAGCCCAGAAAAAAGTATTGGAAAACATTGTGGAAAATGAAGAAATTGCTTGTAACAAGCAATTTCTTCATTATCCACAATGTTTTACCCCAAACCACAGAGATTTTTGCAAATTCATCAACAAATAGATACCATCCATAACTTCTTCGAATTTGGACCAGTTTAAGTAACATCAGATATTTGAAAGTCATTAACGATCGATCAACTAGTCATATTCTAGAGAGAAATACACTAAAAACATTTCCAGACAAAGAAAAAATAGACTGGTCCAAATTGCAAAATGTGAAAGTAATTGAAATCTTGTGTGACTAAAGTAAGTGCCAGAAAGTTGAGAATGACAGAGTGAGAAAAGAAGAAATTCTGTTATGAGCAGTTTCTCCTTTTCTCACAATGTTTTTCATTTCATTGTTAATATTCTTTGGTGTGTAATAACACTGGATTATGTGGTAATGATTTTGGCAACCTATGTCGATAAAGACCAATCTTAAATTTGTCATTCCGGACTAAGACATATTGATAAATGCTTTAAACCAATCTCTTTGACTCGGGACCCATTCATTATGTTGTGATCTGGTAATGGTATACAGAGAAATGCTTGTACAGTCTCTTTGAATCTGAATAAATCTAAAGCTATTCAGCAAAGGATAAAATAAACACCTGACTTAACTGATATACTCGGCCAACGATATTTTACTACATTCATAATTATTTAACAATGATGATTGATAAACAAACACACCCATATTTAACCCCTTACCACACATTTAAATTTTAGAACCCCAAAAATTCAAAGAAGTTACTGACAATAACTTAAGTAGATAAAATCTCAAAATCTTTGACTTTTGGGGTAGAAAACATTGTGGATAATGAAGAAATTACTAGTGACAAGCGATTTCTTCTTTTTCCACTGTTTTCAAAAGCTTTTCAAAAGCTTTTCAAAAGCTTTCATATTGAGGGGCGTGTAAAAGGGTTATTGTATGGAAATGGGTTGAAGGTTTTGCTACAAAAGGTGTAGACAATTAGAAAATTTATTTGTTTTAAAATTTGATTCAAGTTTTTTGCAGTTAATATTCAAACCTGGTTACAATAAAATAAGATGTTTTACATTGAGAAATAGGTTTTGTTGCTGGTTTTCAAGCATTCATATAACTTTATATCATTTTGCATTGATTGGGAAACAAGTTCTTCCAACTTAGATTAATTCCTCTCGTTCTGCTTCCTGTAGAATAAACAAGTGCTTGAGCCAAATGTGCAGGCTAGTGAAAGAACCAAGATCAATAGCTGCTCCCGGGATTTGAACTTAGGACATCTTGAGGAGGAATACGACACTATCTCTTGACCACGAACACCATATAATAGACACTCAAATTTTCATTAAAAATACAAAATGTACTCAGCAGCTCATCAACTGATGTGTCATATAAAGCGTAGCTTTGAACATTTTCTGGAAAAATCAAAAGTTTTCATCATTAAAATTTTTTAACCCATTACCAGATGGAAACATTTTAGACTGGTCCAAATTCAAGGATACTGCAGACGATAGATATTAGTTGATTAAATTCCATTTTTCTTTGGAAGAAAACATTGTGAATAATGACAAAATTGCTTGTAACAAGTAAGTTTTTCATTTTCCACTGTTTTCTAAAGCTTTTTTTGGGGGGGGGGGGTCAAAAAGTGTCATTGTGTCGGAATGGGGTTAAAATACAAAAACAAAATCTACAAGCACTTTCTTTCCTTCCACAATTTTTTCTATCCATAACAATTTCTTTTCAAATCACATCAACTTGAAACTGTATTCTGTAACCTCTAGAGATTTGAATGAGTCTTGAAATTATATCATAATGTTATGGTAAAAGGATCAACAGAAATTGAAGCGAAGCAGTTCAAATAAGCTACCAAAGGAATCAAAATCAACTCACTTCAATTCATCTCATGTCAAAGCCATCCTTCCCAGTGGCGCTTTTTTTTCCAAATTTTAATTTCTATGACCATGATCGATAGTTCATGTGTTTCCTCACGTTCATCAAAATTAGGTCAAGGCTTGGAATTTTCTTGTACAAGAACTAATCTACATGAGAACCTATAGATTTGAACCCATTACCTTACAGCAACATTTTAGACTAGTCAAAATTGAAAGGTGTTGAAGATGAAACTTAAAGCGGATCTTGCACATGTGGGTAGAAATTATTGCAGAAAAAGGAGAAATTGCTTGTTACAAGCAATTTTTCCTTTTTCTACAATATTTTCTCAATTATAAAATCTCTGTGTGTAAAAACCCTGTTTGTACAGGAAAGGGTTAAAACATAAGTACCTCTATCTTGGTTTAAAGAATCAATCCATGGTTTTGATTTGTAAATGTATAAAATATTTTATCTTTGTATGTTTAGTTTTCATATCAGTGTTGTTACAATACTATAGTAACAAAGTAACAATTGACTAATTGCGGCTATCATCAAAGGATCAATCAATCAATCAAATAATTTTATCTAGAAGTTAACTTTGAACTCCAACATTGGCCAACTTTTTTGTGAAGCATTTGGTTTTGCGACATAAATGTTGTAACTATAAAAGCTTATTCAAGCTGTAGTTACCATGTTTAGGTCGCCAAATAACAATTTTTCATTTTAGTTACATGATACTGGCCATAAATTTTAGAAAATAACGCTGTCCAATATCGAATTGGAACTTCCTGTCGAAATTAGTGGATGTAGCCAGCAGAGTCCATCATTAAGGAGACTAGAAAATCCAAAATAATTATAAAATCTAATACAGAATAAAATTTGATAATTCAGGATAACAAACTACTTTAAACTTTAAACAAAAACTTTAAAATTCCACCATATAGTAATGATTATACATAATTTCAATCATAATTCAGTGACTGGGGCAGCTAACCATGAGCTCTGGATGTTATTCTCATAAGTATGACGACGACATCTTACCAAAGCCTCATGCTAACTAGGCCAGTATTTGGCCAAAGGAATGAGACAAAGACTAAACCAAATATTCAGGGGTGAGATGGGGGTCGAAGTCTTACCTGTGACCCCATGATGGGTAGTTTAATCCATTCTTAAACGATCCCGCCTCAAGAAAGATGCTTTGGAAAACATTTCAGAAAACTAAGGAATTGCTTATCAAAAGTAATTTCTTAATTATCGACAAAGTTTTCTACCCAAATAGACAAAAGACTTTTACAATTTCATCACTTTGAAAATGATGTCTCCAATTTCTTTAAGGTTGGACCAATCAAAAAATTGGTTAACCCATTCCCACACAACAAAACTTTAGACTGGTCCAAATTGAAAGCAGCTGCAGACAACAATTCAAAGTTCAAGAAATTTTAAATTTTTTCAACTTTCTGGGTGGAAAAAATAGTGGAAAACGAAGAAATTGTTTGTTACAAGCGATCTCTTCATTTTCCACTTCCCAATTGCCTTTCTTGAGGGGAATCCAAAAGTGTCACTGTTTGGAAATGGGTCAATCCATTCCCACTCAATCCTGCCTTTTAAAACGTATCAAGAAAAAAGCTTTGGAAACATTGTCAAAAATTAATAAATTGCTTGTTACAAGCAATTTCTTCATTTGCCACAATGTTTCCCAGTCAAAAAGAAAAAAAGTAGTGAAATTTCATCAGAAAAATAATGTCTTCCGCATCTTCTTTCAATTTAGACCAGTCTAAAATTTTGTTGTCTGGTAATTGGTTAACAGACTGTGGCAAACTGTGGCAATTCAGTAATAAAATGAGATTGTGCAATTTTTGAAAATCAGCAGATTTATCTGAAACAATGCTTTCACATTTTTCTCATATGATTGTCATAACTGGTTATTGTCTTGTGAAGAACATACAATTATTAATTGAACATGTGATTCCTAATTCTTACATTACACCAAAAATATTAAATATTGATTAAAAGATTGGCTTGGAACCAGCAAGCATTTACTAAAATACACTTGTATAGACAATCACAATAAAACATATTTAACAACATGATTAATACATACTTCTATATTCTCCAAGTTTTTTACAGAAACGTGCCATGGTCAAAATACATGCCGCCAGATCCGTAACTCAGCCTAGTATATGCACTAGGTCAGGTGACTAGAAACTGAACATTTTTTACAAATCTTTCCAGAAATGAAGAAGGAGTTATGTTAACAAGATTTTTTCTATTAAACCCCCTTTTTCTGTGACAATCTAAAATGGCAAAACCCTGACTACATGTGAAAGGTCAGATGACTAGGAACATTTTAAGAAAATCTAATTCAAATTCGTCTATAAATATAGAAGATGTGTTAACAAGATGGTGATCGAGGGACGGACAAATGAAGAAGATGATATCAATATATGTCCATCTACGGCAGCACATAAAAATAATTCCAATAATAAAAGGTATTTTCAACACACATAGTTGTGATAGTTCACAATTATGAAATAGCAAGCTGTTGAATACACCCTGGGGAAAGCAGAATATGCAGAAATAACATATTTTCATTGTCAAATATTTAACCCATATCCACACAATCCCGCTTTTTTATGCGCCAAAGAAATATAGCTTCGGAAAACATTATGAGAAATGCATTTTCTTCTTTTCTCATAATGTTTTCTAATTCATATGGCCCTAGCTTTTCAATTTCAACCATCTTTGTTTTGTCTGCAACCTCTTTCAAATTAGACCAGTCTAAAACTTTGTCGTTTGGGAATTGATTAAAATACCTAACAATCATTCTATTTGGCATATTTGACCTTCAATTTTTTCCAAAATATATCTATAGGTATGCTCTACTTTTAAAGTACAACAGGGCCCATAGTTCAAGAATTATGGCACAAACAATAAGTTCAAATCATCATGACTAAAATAAATATAAAACGGTTGACTAGAGTTAAACATGCTCAGTTGCGGGTTTTTATAAAACTTATATTAAATAAAATATTTTTCATTTGCAATGCATGTTTATGTTTTAACTAGAAAAGCAACCCTTCTCTACTTTGTAAACCAAAATTGTTCGACTTCAACAAACAACCTTACTCTATATATGTATATGAAATGTTTACATATTCCCACACAATGCTGATTTTACGTCCCTCAAGAAAAGAACCTTGCAAAAACATCTTACGAAATGAAAAAACTGCTTAGAACAGGCAATTTATTTTATTATCCATGTTTTCTAACCCAAAAGACTAAGTTTGTTAAAAATTTCAACTTAGAATTGTCATCTGGAGTTCCTTTGAATTTGGAGCAGTCTATTATTTCAATGTTTGGTAGTGGATTAATTAATAAACCTTTTAAGGTTTTAGCCCTTCTAATTTTTCAGTAATTCTTTTTTCTTTTGTCTTTCACAATAATCTATCTTCTTATTTTTTCTTTTCTTAAATTATAACTCAGCTCTTGTTCAAAGGAACCATTACCAGACAACAATTACTGATACAAAAAGTTGAAGACAACAACTGAAAGTTTATGAATTTAAAAAGCTTTGTCTTCTATCGTTATAAACATTGTGGACAGTGAAGATATTGTAGGATTTTATTTCTTGAGGGCCATACCAAAGTGGTTACAGATTGAGTCAAACAAATTGAAGTTAAAGAACAAAAAAAATTGTTCAAATCTGACCAGAGCCACTTTGTTAAGATACAGCAATGTTATACAGAGCCACTTTGTTAAAATAAAGCAAACTTGGTCATATAAAAACTACCATCCTAAGGTGATGACTGATTGAAAAGTGTTTCATAGCACATCCACAGCTGTGGTCATTTAGAGGGCAAAAATTTCAATGAAAGGATAGTTTAACATAAAACATATAGAACAATACAAAGACAACCACAAAACATACACAATGATAAATAGGAAATAATACAAAAATGAGAAATGATAACCCTTTGTCACCCTTATGACATGCCAGCATCGTGTAATAAATCACTTAAAATATAAAGCTTTGGAAAACATGAATACAAGTTAAAAAAAAATCTGCTTTGAGTAGAAAAAGCAGTGAATAATGGTTTTATTATTTGACATTGAAAATACACCAATCACCATTAAAACAGTATGAAAATCCAATCAAAGACAAAATTGAAAATTAAAAAAAAAGTCAAATTTTATCTTAAATTTTTTTTTCAAAATTCTCAATGTTAGTTAAAATCTACATCCCCATCCAGCAGACCATTTATACGGATAATTCATATACAAAAGAATGGGTCAATCTTGCTCAAGCAACCACTTATATTAACCCATTACCAGACAGCATTATTTTAGACTGGTCCAAATTGAAAGGAGTTGTAGACGACATTTTAAAGTTTATGAAATTTTAGATTCTTTCAACTTTCTGGATAGAAAACATTGTGTAAAATGGTGGAAAAAGAAGGAAATGTTGATACCAGGTAATTTATTCTTTTCCTACAATGTTTTTTTCAAGAATAAAATCATTGGGACGTACAGGTAAGGGTTAATTATTTCAAAATACACCTAAAAGTACAAAAGTCATTCTCTTATATAACTGTATTTGAAATACAAATCCCTTTAAGCCTGAGATGTTTCAGATCTGTTTTTAAAATATTTCTGTTAAACCAATTTTCGGGAGAACATTAAAACAATGGATGATTAAATAAATTTAAACATAAAACAAACAATTCTTCCACTTCATTCACCCATTCCCACACAACCAAATTTCAGACTGGTCTGAAATGAAAGGAGCTGCAGACGACAATTACAAGTTGATGGAATTTTAATTTTTTTCCATCTTTTGGGGTAGTCTTTTGGGGTAGAAAACATTGTTGATAATGAAGAAATTGTTTGAAAACAATGTGGAAAATGAAGAAATTGCTTGTATCAAGCAATTTCTTCATTTTCCACATTGTTTTCCAAAGCCCTTTTCTTGAGGGGCATAAAAAGGAGGGGTTAAGTGGGAATGGGTTAAAGTAAAAAAAATCTGGACATTTTATTAAATCTATGGACAGAATCTCTCAAAGCACATCATTTGTGAAGTGATTTACATGGCAACCTGATGATGTGATCAATGACTTTGGTTCCCTTGAGATGATCTTCATTAAGCTCAAAAAGGAATGAAATCTGTGCTAAATTTCCAAAAGTTATCGAGAGATAATGCAACAAGAAATCTCGATAATCCTCCTGAAAATATCAAAGAAATTACCATTTGAATATTGTTATAACAGAATACTTTACTTACAAAAAAAGCCTGGCCAGGTCTATATAATCAAGTTTGTTACAAGAGATATATCTTCGGTGCACAAATGTCATAACTATAGCTTTATATTAAAATTGTAATTACGACGTTTTGCATGCACACCAACAATATCATAGTGAACAAATATCCAAACAAGAAGTCTACTGTAATTGATGAATCGCTGGCCAAACCCACTGACTCCCCAAGCCACACCCACTGACTACCCTGGCCACACCCACTGACTCCCCTAGCCACATCCACTGACTCCACTAGCCACACCCACTGACACCCCTGGCCACACCCACTAACAACCCTGGCCACACCAACTGACTCCCCTAGCCACACCCACTGACTCCCCTGGCCACACCTACTGACTCCCCTGGCCACACCTACTGACTCCCCTGGCCACACCTACTGACTCCCATAGCCACATCCATTTACTCGCCTAGCCAAACCTACTGACTCCCCTGGCCACACCCACTGACTCCCCTAGCCACACCCACTGACTCCCCTAGCCACACCCACTGACTCCCCTGGCCACACCCACTGACTCCCCTGGCCACACCCACTGACTCCCCTGGTATTCCCATTGACTCCCCTGTCCATTGAAGAATCAAATATAATGCCTCTTACCCCTACGAGGTTTTTTGATTAATTGATTGATCAAACAGGGTTTAATGCCACTTTTGACAGTATTTCAGTCATATCACAGAGGCTGGAGCCCTAATAATGGGTTCCTGTTATTTCTAACATCCTTTCCTTGTCTCCAGCTGCTATCCCACTTAGGTTTACGATTATCCACCCATTGGTGAGAGACAAATGTAGGAAAGGATATTTGCTGCCGCAGGGGATCATACCCATGAAGTCCCAGGATTGAAGATTTGGAGTCTATGGGCTACCAACTGCGCAGCCACGAAGATTTTTGAAAAAGATGATTATTATAATTGATTAGGAACATAAAACAAACAGCAAATTTTTACTTGGAAACTTATTGGTCATGACAACAACTCATTGCAGTCAGCTTTAGGTCATCTATCAAATAAATGTGTGACATAATTGTTAGAGGTCAACAGAGCACTCCTGCTTTAACCAAAATTTTAGACTCAAATTAACCCGACAACTTTTGGACACACAAGAAGAAAAGCTTTGGAAAACATTGTGGAAAATGAAGAAATTGCTTGTTACAAGCAATTTCTTCATTATCCACAATGTTTTTCAGCTAAAATGAAATGGATTTTATCATTTGGTCAATTTTAAATATTCGTCTGAAATATCTTTCAATTTGTATCAGTCTAAAATTCTGTCGTATGGTAATTGGTTAAAAGATGTTTTTAATGACAGCAGAGATTGTAACATTTTATTTAGGGTAAAATTGATTTGGCCCCTTTTTGGTTGACTGGCAAGAGCTTCATAAAATGAGGTAGTATTATATCAAAATTAAAATCATATCCTCCTTAATTTCATCATTTAACCCAAAATTTTAGACTGGTCAAAATTCACAGAAGTTGCAGAATGAAAATTCCAAGTTGGTGGAATTTAGAGAATCTTTACCTGTAAGGGTAGAAAACATTGTGGACAGAGAAGAAATAGCCTCATTGTTCGCAATATTTCAAAAACGTTTTTCATGAGGGGCGTGAAAAGGCAGGATTGGGAATGAGTTAACAGATTTGTGCAGAAAAACCTCAGAAAAACCTAAGTTACAGGTAATCTTTGGCATGTTTTTCCACATAAGTATAAACATAATATGAGCTAAATTCTGTAAAACTATAAAACCTAGCCCAGATAAGCAGAAACAACAGATGAGCTAAAATTCTTTAAAACTAAAACAATCTAATTAAACCTAATTTTGAACTATCGTATTCCAACAGAATTTTTGTTAAGAAAACTGAGACACAGCTGCCTATCTCTTGAATCTCCCCAACCTCCGTTGGGTTTTGGGTCGCGTAATTTGAGCCCTGAATAACCCCCAATTGTCACTGTGTTTGGAAATAAATGGTTTTTATTGTTGTCTATCATTTTTTGCACTATTTTTCTTTTCTCCTCAGGCTTGCAGTTCTTGCCTTTATGGTGTACACCACTGAAAGTATAGTTGAAAGAAACATGGTTAAAGTCCTTGGCTCAATGAAAACAAAAAAATATTCTCATCATTTCTAAAGTATATCTGCATTTTCATCATTTCTAAAGTATATCTGCATTTTCATCATTTCTAAAGTATATCTGCATTTTCATCAGTTCTAAAGTATATCTGCATTTTCATCATTTCTAAAGTATATCTGCATTCTCATCATTTCTAAAGTATATCTGCATTCTCATCATTTCTAAAGTATATCTGCATTCTCATCATTTCTAAAGTATATCTGCATTCTCATCATTTCTAAAGTATATCTGCAAACGTTTCAAAAGCATTTATATATTGTATCAACTCTTGCATCTCTCACTTTTTCTAGAGTACAGCCTACAAAATATTTATATTCAAAATCATTTGAAGGCTTGAAGAAGTATTTTGTCTATGTGCAACATAGATACAGACTATTTCACCTTTCAAATTATATCAATGTGTTCCAAGTTTATAAACATTTATACAAACGAAATCCAATTACTTTTGAAATTCCAAGTTACTTTAAAATAAACATAACTACAAAGTTATAAAATTTTGAAAGAGATGCAGTTATTTCATTATTTCAAGGTGACAAAAGCCAGTCACACCTATTAATGTAATTGATTTATGATAAGATTGACATTACACTACACCCATTCCCTTAAAACAGAATTTTAGACTGGTCCAAATTGAAAGAAGCTGCAGACCGCAACTTAAGATGTATGGGATTTCACATTTCATTCTGTCTTTTCGGATAGTAAACATTGTGGATATTGAAGAAATTGCTTGATACAAGACTATTGTCTTGTAAAACAAGAGCACCGCCTCCAGGTGCCTACGCTTGGCTGTTGGGTGCTGGATAGTAGACAAAATGCATCTAGAATTATCACCCTTGATAGTATATGTTGCTCTTGATAGTGAACAAGTGTGCCAAGTTTCAAATGAATACCAAATTGAACAAGAGATATCACAAAATGTCAAAGTTTTCGCAAAACGACAACAACAACAAAAAGGACACCAAGACTATCACAATACCTCCAGTTTTCTCATGAAAACAGTCGAGCTAAAAATGTGAAAAAAAATTCATAACTAAAATTTGATATCTAAAACATCTTTGAATCTTTAACCAGTCTAAAATTACATCCTCTTGTAATGGGTTAACCCATTCCCCCACAGTGGCGCTTTTAAACGCCCCTCAATATAAAAGCTTTGGAAAACATTGTGGAAAATGAAGAAATTGCTTGTTCCAGCAATTTCTTCATTATCCACAATGTTTTCTATCCTAAAATACAAAGATTTGTAAGATTTTTTAAAATTGTTGTCTGCAACTTCTTTGAATTTAGATTGGTCTAAAATTCAATTGTGTGGGAATGGGTTAAGAGAACACACAAACCCCTTACCATTCACCCATATGGAAGACTCTTGTAGCTTTCATTTTCAGCACCTTGACCTGTCTAGGTATACACTTACTACTGACATGTTGTAACGTCCAGTCCCAATTATAATCATCAAAATTACAGAATTCCTGAAATAGAGAATAAGAGCTTGGTAGAGCAGCATATATATGCCTCAGTGAGAAAACATTGTAATGTCAAAGGTAGATAATTCCCCAAGAACTTGAGGGGTAAAAATAATTTATCTCTCAAAATAATTTTTGTCTTGCATACAAATAGATATTATAAAGATTAATACATTCCCCCACAGTGACACTTTTCGACGCCCCTCAAGAAAACACTTTAGAAAAACATTGTGTAAAATGAAGAAAGTGCTTGTAACAAGCAATTTGTTCATTTCACACAATGTTTTCTAGCCAGAATGTTGAAGAAATCTAAAATTTCAAAAACTTTGAAGAGTTGTCTGCAACTCCTTTCAATTTGGAGCAGTCTAAAATTTCATTGTCTGGTAATAAATTAATTTTTGCAAGTTTCAATTCATTCTGGCTGAAAATGTGAAGGAGTTGCGCACACATTAAACGCAGCATTTTAAGCTATATTGCTTAATAAAGCAATTCCAAAACCACTGAAATAATCTAAATAATTTTGTTCTTGTGCACATCTAGACATCAACAAGATTTATCATTGCAAGTTTCAGTTCATTCAAATTTGAAAGAGGTTCCAGACGACAATGAAAAATGCATGCAATTTGAAATCTGGCAATCCAATTTGGTAGAAAATATTGTGGGAAAAGGAGAAATTGCTTGTTACAAGCAATTTCTCCTTTTCCACAATGTTTTCTCAAGTATAAAATCACAGTGACGTAAAATCCCGGGTTTGTCTAGGAAAGGGTTAATGGGGTTTAACGCCACTTTTAACAGTACTTCAGTCATATCGTGGCAGCTGGAGCACCTAGAGTAGACTAAGGTCAGACTGCAAGTCTGTGCAGGCTGATCTTAGTCTATACACCTGTCATAACTGTTGTCAACACAGGAATATTTCGGGATCAGTATGACAAGGGTTAACTCATTCCCACACAATACCACTTTTTGATACCCCTCAAGAAAAAAGCTTTCGAAAACATTTTTTTTTTAATCTTTCAAGAAATGTTGAATATATACTCTGGACAAGGTCAATTTCAACATCTGACCTTGACCTTTGACCTTGACACTAACACAAATTTGTTTCAAATTGAAATTTTACCAAAATTTGAAGAACAACTACGCCAAATTTATTTAAAATCTATCCATAAATGTAGGACTAATGCTCTAGACAAACTGAATTTTAACCTAATTTATGACTTTGACCTTTTGACCTTGGAGTCTAAATTTGCTTCAAGTGACCCATCCACTCATCAAGGAGAACAATTATGCAAAATCATTTCAAATTCCATCCTCATGATTATATTTGAGTTATGCTCTGGAATAATTCCAACAGATCTGGATAGAAAGAATGAACTAGGCAAAAAAACAACCTTTTTTTTCATTTCTTTATTCAGTATGGATTTATTCAGTATGGCTGACCTTATAGATATGCACAACCCCCTTCTCTTTTTATAAAAAGGAAGAGATAATCTCAGATTGATCATGCTAATTCGTGAAAAAAAGAAAATCACCAACAATGATCATTTTGTAATATGGGTCCCAGGCCTGAGAACTAATTTCATTTTAGGTGCATTTCTTAAAATATCCTTCATCAGATATAAAAAACAAATTAAACTTTTGTGAAGGGACGGTGCCAAACTTAGATTTTACCTTATTGTCCTGGAAATTATTGGTATATTAACCATTGTCATGCTGACCCCGGAATATTATGGTTTGGGCAGGAGGTGTAGTCCAAGATCAGACTGCACTTCTGTGCAGGCTGATCTTGGTCTACACCTTCTGCTTGTACTTTTCCTATCAGAGTTGTCTATGAAATTGATTTCAAAAAGAAATATTGATTAGTGAACAAAAAGTTCTATCAGTGCTTTCAGCCCTTTGATCTTACAGCAATTCAGTAATGTAATTTATACAGCATGACAAGGGTTGAAATCTGCTCTATAACTCCTTTACATGGAATGATTTCCAAATAACTTAGCAGTATTTTGGTGAAGGGTAAATAGATATTGATACATACCAAATATTAAAGCTCAAGGCCATATGATTTGCGAGAAGAATAATTTCAAAGATATGAAAAATCAGGAATTGCACAGAAAAACCCTAATTTTCAGAGTATGGTAATTCTTTGAGGCATTTTGGTAGAGGATCAGTAGCCATTGATACAAACCAAATACCAAAGAACTAAGCCTTATGGTTTGGGAGAAGCTTTTCAACAATTTGCTTCTTTATTTCTATGTAAAATCAGGAAATGCAGAGAAAAGTGCTAATTTTCAGAGAACAGCAATACTTTGAAGAATTTTGGTCAAGGGTCAATAGGTGATGACATATATACCAAAGTTCTGCATTTCTGGATTTCATTTCTTTAAAGTATTTTGAAAGAGTATAACCTAACGATCATTTCTGTGAAGTTAAATTGAAATTCCTTAGTTAGTTCAGATTAAGGAGAATAATTTTTTGTAATTGTGAAATGACAGACAGAAGGACAAATGAACAGACGGATGCTCGATTATGACCAATCACAATCGCTCACCAAGAGCACTTCGTACTTAGGTGAGTTAGAAAATAAAGCTTAACGAAATACTGAACTTGATAAAGATATCATTAAGACGAACATTCTGACAAAATATGAAACCCAAGGCTTTTCTAAAGATTTGCTTTAGTGACCTAGTTTTTTGCCCAAAATGACCTGATGGAGACCAAACATTCTCATCAAGTAACATGAGATTTGAGCAAAAAATTGTGACCTCTAGAGTGCAAACAAGATGTTGATGAACAATGATTGATTGCACGGCGTTTAATGTCATTTTTCACAGTATTTCAGTCATATTGCAGCAGCTGGAACACCTAATCATAGATTCCTGCTACTTCTCACACAAGTACTACCACTACGCCTTTCCAAGCCTCCAGCTGCTCTTGATGCAAAGGGTGAGCTAAAAATGTTGTGTGTTTGTAAATATCTTAAACATATCTTAAACATTAAATGCAAGTGCAACCAAGCATGTTACAAATTTTCACAAAGTTGGCCTCCTATGATAAAATACTTGACTGCATGATAATGGGTTGCCATGGTTACTAGTATGTTCATAACAAGTAGCTATATTAAACATTAAAAGTCTCAAACGTCAATAAAGATTTACAAGATAAAGACAAATTTACTAAATAAACAACTTAAAAAAATAA
Source organism: Fragum fragum (assembly GCA_946902895.1). Lineage (NCBI taxonomy): Eukaryota > Metazoa > Mollusca > Bivalvia > Cardiida > Cardiidae > Fragum > Fragum fragum. Next base: position 60,422,167 of record OX336374.1, read on the forward strand.
ATCAAATTTAATAACAAAGAATGTAGTCGTCATGGCAACATCCACATCGTATAACATTAAGATATTTATTACTGTAAAATTTCTAATACAAGACCATGTTATTATCAGAATCACAAACTTCTGAAAGGAGCAATTGGGCTTTTATCAGAGGCTGTACATTCAACACCATATTGACCTACAATGATACAGTGTCTTGTTGATGGCAGTTACTTGACAAAATTCATTCGGTTTTTTTTACTATGAAAGTTTGAGACATGATTTAAAAATAAAGGACAGTCAACACCAAAAAGTGACGCTGTCCTATATTTAATGTAATCAGATAACCCAATTGTAAAATTTAGACCTAGCCAAACACTAGATGGTTGTCCCAGGACAACTGCTGTCGAGCCGGCAAAGTTTTGTAGGCATCATGCTCCAGACAAGCACAATTTTAGTGTTTGACCTTGAGCTTTGACCTTGAACTTGAAGCTATCCAAAAATTTCTTTCAAATGGCACATCTACTCATGATGGAGAGTAATTGTGCCAATTATGCTCTTGACAATCACAATTTTAGTGTTTGACCTTGAGCTGTGACCTATCCCAAAAAATATTATAAATTGCATATCTACTCATGATGGAGAATAATTGTGCCAAGTTATTTGGAAATCCATCCATAAATGTAGGAGAAATTGTCTCGACAAATTTGGACGGACAGACTAACTAACTAACACACTAAAGCAAAGATATCAAATAATTACCAGAAACATTTTCTCACATTATTAACTAGAGGCGCTTGAGCGCCTGTATCGCACGACAGGCATGAATGTACTGTTTAAGCAAACTTTTTCATTAGTTTAAAATAAACTGAATATCTTAATCTCTTTTCGAAGAGGATCGATCCAGTCAAATTTGGTTGAAATTCATCAACTGGTTTCTGCAAAGAAGAATTTCAAAGATTTTACCATGTATGGAAATAGCCCCACCCATTTAAGCCATGTTTTTTATCTGATCAAAATTCTTTGAAGGAATCTGATAAAGGTTTACCCAAGGATCATTTCTGTGAAATTTGGTTGAAATCTATCTATGAAATTTGGTTGAAATCTATCTAGGGGTTTTTGAGAAGATTTTCAAAGCTTTCATCATATATGGAAATTAGTCCCACCCATTAAAGCCATGTTTTACTTCTAATCAAAATTCTTTGAAGGTATCTGATAAAGGTTCCCCCAAGGATCATTTCTATGAAAATTGGTTGAAATCCATCCACTTGGTTCTAAGAAGAAGATTTTCAAAGCTTTACCATTTATGGAAATAAGCCCCGCCCATTAACCCATTCCAACTCAAGCCCTCCTTTTTACGCCCCACAAGAAAAAAGCTTTGGAAAACATTGTGGACAATGAAGAAATTGCTTGTAACAAGCAATTTCTTCATTATCCACAATGTTTTCTATCCCAAAAGATGAAAAAAAATGAAATTCCATCAACTTGAAATTGTCCTCTGCAGCTTCTTTCAATTTGGACCAGTCTAAAATTTTCTTGTGTTGGAATGGGTTAAAGCCATGATTTTCATCAGATCAAAATTCTTTGAAGAAATCTGATAGAGGGTCACCAAAAGATAATTTCTGTGAAATTTGGTTGAAATCCATCCACCAGTTTCTGATTTTCAAAGCCTTCACCATATATGGAAATTAGCCCCGCTCATTTAGGCCTTGTTTTCATCCGATCAAATTTCTTTGAAGGAATCTGATAAAGGGTCACCCAAGGATCATTTCTGTGAAATTTGGTTGAAATCAATCCACAGGTCTCTGAGAAGAAGATTTTCAAAGCTTTCACCATATATGGAATTTAGCCCCGCCCATTAAAGCCATATTTTTTATCCGATCAAAATTCTTCGAAGGAATCTGATAGGGGGTCACCCAAGGATCATTTCCGTGAATTTAGTTGAAATCTGTTCAGTGTTTCTGGGGAGAATATTTTCAAAATAAATGTTTACGTACGGACCAAAGGACGACCAGACGGACAGTGGCAAGCACGCACGACGAACACAACGCCATGACAATAGCTCTCTGGCTTTCAGCCAGTGGAGCTAAAAATTAAGTCAAAAGTCTTACAAGAGGCCCATGAGACCCTGAGATGCTCTACTGGTTATCAAGTTTTCCATTAAAGAAATCTGATATTTTAGGAAGTTAATTACTTAAAGAAGAATGCATAAAGGAAAAAAAAATGACTTTATCCCCTTTATTATTTTGAGCAACAATCCTCAAGGCCTCTTTTCCCATGTTTCATGACGGATCCACTCCATTTCCAAAAGGAAGTTACCTTATGACCCTACAATCATCCTGTGAAATTTTCATCAGAATCTGAAATAATTGTGGACTTTATCACATAAACAGGATTGTTTTGAATGAAAATCAATAAGGCCCCTTTTCCTATGTTTTCTGAGTGATCAATTTCATTCCAAAGGAACTTTCCTTACAAGCCTACAATTGTCCTGTGAAATTTAAAAGTCAATTTGATAATGATTGTGAACTTCATCATATACACGAGGATGTTTTGAATGATAATCTGTAAGGCCCCTTTTCCTGTGTTTCCAATGCCACAATTATTCCATGCATCTTTGAAGAGAATCCTATAAAACTCTTTATTTATTGTGTTAACAAAGATATTAAAATCAAGTTCTCATAAGGCCCCTTTTCCTGTGATATTTTACTGTTGGTTTTATCATTCTGTGAAAGTTAAAAGTGAATCCGATGAAATATGTGGACTTGATTATGTTTACTAGAATATTTAAAAAAAATATCATATGGCCCCTTTTTACATAATATTTGATGGATTGTACCCAGTTCTGAAAAGTACCATTTAAGAGATTGTACAATTATTATGTGAAATTTTGAAGTGAATCAGGTGAAATCAAGGGACATCATTGTGTTAACTAGAATATTTAAGAAAGTTTTTCATAAGGCCCCTTTTTATGTGACACTTGCCATAATCAGGTCAACTGTCAAAATCAACAATGATGGTACAATAAATCTGTGTAATCTGTGGAATTTATTGTGTTATTGTGTTAATGAGTTTATAGTGAAATCTTCATAGGGCCCCTTTTCCCATGATACTTTACAGAACAAACCAAATTTCAAAAGGAACAATTCTAATGAAGGTACAATCATTTTTTAGAAGTTAAAGAGAATCAATGAAAACAGTGGACTGAATTGTGTCAAGAATTTTTGGTAATAAATTTTTCATAAGGCCCCTTTTCTTGTGAAACTTAACAAATCAGACCCAATGTACAAAGGAACAGTCCTAATGATAGATACTTTGAACAAAATGACTGAATACTTTAATGTGATAATGTTTTTTGTAATAAAATTTTCATAATGCCCCTTTTCTTGTATCACTTAACCAATCAGACCTAATTTACAAAGGAATAATCTAAATGATGGCACAATCATTCTATTAAAGTTTGAAGATGATTCTGATAAAAGTCTGAGGACCTTCTTGTGTTAATGAAGATTTGGTAATAATTTTTCATACAGCTTCTTTTCCTATGATACCAGGCCCAATTTGGAAAGAAACAATCCTAATGATGGTAAAAACATTTTGTGAAAGATTGAACAGAATCCGATGAAAACTGCGGATTTTATCTTGGTGTAAAGATTTTAAACTAAAATTTTCATAAGGCTCCTTTTCTTGTGATACTTGAAGGATCAGGTCTCATGTCAGCATCAATAATTGTAATTATTGTACAATGATTCTGTGAAGAAAATCCAATGAAAGCTCTGGACTTGGTTACAAGGATTATAGATAAAATTCTCAAAAGGCCCCTTTTCCCATGATACTAGACAGATCAGGCCTAATTTGAAAAGAAAGAATCCTCATGATGGAACAATCATTCTGTGAAAATTTAAACAGAATGAAAACTGTTGACTTTATTGTGGTACAAGGATTTTAAAATTAAATTTCATAATGCTCCTTTTTCTGTGATACTTGACGGATCAGGTCTAATGTCAACATCAACAATCATTATTATTGTACAATTTTTCAGTGAATGTTTGAAGAAAATCCAATGAAAGCTCTGGACTTGGTAACAACGATTTATAAATGAAATTTTCATAAGGCCCCTTTTCCCGTGTTTCTTGACAGTTCAAACCCTGTTATGAAAAGAATGATCTTTATGACCTTACAATCATTCTGTGAAAGTTTCAAAAAAATCTGATCAAAGCTGTGGGCTTTATTGTGTTAACAGGGCTTTTTAAATCAAATTTGCATATAGCCCCTTTTTCCATGTTACTTGATGGATCTGAACCAATTCAGAAGGGAACTATACTTACAAAAGTATAATTATTCTGTTTGAGTATAAAGACAACCCCATGAAATCTGTGGACTTAAAAGCATTAAGAATCTTTTAATTGAATTTTGAAGTCGATCAGGTGAAATCTAGGGCCATGATGTGTTAACTAAGATTTTTTTATTAAATTTTCATAGGGCCCCTTTTCCCATAAAACTTGATGGATCGCTCCCATTTCCGAAAGGAACAATCCATTTAATGTAATAATCATTCTGTGAATGTTTGAAGAGAATCCGATGAAAACTATTGACTCTAGTGTTGACGAGGACTTTTTAAATCAAATTTTCATAATGCCCCCTTTTCCAGTGGTCCTTGACTGATCATACCCAACTTTGAAAGGAACAATCCTTACGATGATACAATCATTGTGTGAAAGTTTGAAGAGAATCCGATGAAAACTGTAGACTCTAGAGTGTTAATGAGGATTTTTCAATTAAATTTTAATTAGGCCCCTTTTCCCATGTTTTTTGACGGATTATACCCAATTTTAAAGGAATGATCCTTATGCTCGTGCAATCATTCTGTGAAAGTTTGAAGAGAATCTGATGAAAACTGTTGCCTCTAGATTATTATTGAGGATATTTCATTAAATTTTCCAAAGTCCCCTTTTCATGTGTTACTTGACGGATCATACTTGTTTGTTTGAATGGGGTTTAACGCCGCTTTTAACAATCTTTCAGTCATATCGCGGCGGCTGGAGCACCTAACAATGGATTCCTGGTATTTCTCACACCAGTACCACCATTACATCCTGTCCTAGCCTCCAGCTGCTATCCCACATAGGTCTACGATTATCGACCCATTGGTGAGAGACAAATAGTCGGAAAGGATGAGTGCCGCCGTCGGGAATCGAACCCGGGACCTCTAGATTGTCAGTCCGACGCGCTACCAACTGCGCTATGACGGCGGCTCCGACGGATCATACCCAATTTCTAAGGTAACAATCCTTATAATGGTACAATCATTCTGTGAAAGTTTGAATAGAATCTGATGAAAAATGTGGACTCTAAGAGTGTTAACGATGAATTTTAATTAGATTTTCATAAGGCCCCTTTTCCCGTGTTTCTTGAAGGATCTGACCCAATTTCAAAAGGAACGATCCTTATGATGGTACAATCATTCTGAGAAAGTTTGAAGAGAATCCGATGAAAACTGTGGACTCTAAAGTGTAAACAAAGATTTTTAATGGATTTTTTAATTAAATTTTCATAAGGCCCCTTTTCCCATGTTTCTTGACGGATCATACCCAATTTCGAAAGGAACGATCCTTATGTTGGTACAATCATTCTGTGAAAGTTTGAACAGAATCTGATGAAAACTGTGGACTCTAGTGTTAACAAGGATTTTTTAATTAAATTTTCATAAGGCCCCTTTTCCCGTGTTTCTTGAAAGATCTAACCCAATTTCGAAAGGAACCGATTCTTATGATGGTACAATCATTCTGTGAATGTTTGAAGAGAATCAGATGAAAACTGTGGACTCTAGAGTGTTAAGGAGGATTTTTTAATTAATTTTAATTAGGCCCCTTTTCCCATGTTTCTTGAAGAATCTGACCCAATTTCGAAAGGAACCATCCTTAGGTTGGTACAATCATTCTGAGAAAGTTTGAGAGGAATCCGATGAAAACTGTGGACTCTAGAGTGTTAACAAGGAAAAGTTTAATGGACAGACGGCAGATGGTTGGACGGACGCATGCAGGGATGGGAAAAAGCCATCGCAATGGCTCTGGTGGCCTTCGGCCAGTAGAGCTAAAAACTAGAGATAAATAAACCGTTTGTTGCTTCAAAAAAGTAAATACAATGATTTGATAACATTATTTTACTGTTAAGTGTAGGTCATCAAAGGAGCAAACAACTGATGTTAGGCTATTTAGGGTCGAGTTTCAGAATGAGTTAAGGCCCTTGTAATTATGTGTATAACTTTAAAGGTAGGTATCGATGTTTTTTTCATGTCACATATTTTAATTAATTTTATTTCCTCTCATAAACTATTTGAAAACAATATGCCGAAAAGTAGTTTTGCAAAAATATGAGGTCGCTTATCAGAAAAAAGCAGGGTATTTCCCTAATAGCCTACGTAGGCTATTAATCTATTTTTAGATTAATCCGAGACAGTTACGAAGATTATTGGGCATTCACGTGGCGCGAATAACCGCTAGAACCTTGCATCTAGTTCAAATTACATCAAACCAACGTCATCGTTACGTCATCAGGAGTATTGTTCGCTAGCCGGTCTGTAAAGATCGGTCCTTTCATGTGACATTATTTAGGACGTTGGCTGTTTCGCTAGTAAATTTGTTACCTTCATTTGACTGAGTCATATGCAAATGAGGTCATCCGATGTCGACAGCCGAATTCCGTGATATCTAAAAATAACCTGGAATTCCGCTGAACCTTTCCGATATAACCAGAGAAAGCCACTTTAGGTCTATTAGATAACCACCAAGACAATACCTGACCTAACTTAAAGTATTAAATGTTCGTTTGAGTCTATTTTTCGGCACTTGGTAATTTTTCTTATCTAGGTTTCAGAAACAACGATACCTCCCTTTAATGAACACAATTAACAAGAAGTCCCAACTTTCTTAAAGATAAATCCACATTATGTTCATATTTGCAGACAATTTTGTTAGTTTACAGTGTTGACAGATTTGACCAGGGTTCAGCAATTTTGAAATGTAAATCTGTCCAGGAAAATTCCCCTCCCCTTGGCAAAAATGTTTTAGATCACCCCCATTCCCTTTTTCACCATTCCTTTACCTTCTGTTTTTTTTTTGGTTTTTTTTCTCTCATGGGTTATAACGCCGCTTTTAGCACTTTTTCAGTCTTATTTCTGCGGTTGGAGCACCTAGCAATGGATTCCTGGTATATCTAACACCATTACTACCACTACATCCTTTCCTAGCTGCTATCCAACTAAGGTTTACAATTATCCAACCATTGATGGGAGACAAATCCTTGAAGGATATGTTCGTACAAGGGTTCATTACTATCATTCATTCACTGGTTACCTTCTTTTTTGGGATTCAAAGATTGAACGGAGACAAAAAGAGGACAGCATATAGATGCTTACGTTTGGCTATTGGGTGCTGGTTAGTGTACAAAATGCATCTAGAGTTATCCCCCTTGATAGTATAGGTTGCTCTTTTGATAGTGAACAAGTGTGCCATGATTCAAGTGTATGCCTTTAGTAGAACTAGAGATATCACAAAATGTCAAAGTTTTCGCACACTGAAGACAACAATGACACCAAGGCTATGGCAATACCTCAGGTTTTCTCCAAAAACAGCCAAGCTTATAAAATAAGAAATAGAGAAATTAATTACAAGTATATCTTTGTTTTGTTCTCACAATCATGGGTATTTGTCAACCGATGCACTAACACAAATAGTTTACATAAAAACTTGATACTACATGCTCAAGCATGAATCATTATTGGCTTACTGCAAACTCTACAACAAATATGCTAGGTCCATGTGCAGATGGCCACCTGACTTAATCCATTCCAACTCAATCCCTCCTTTTTACGTCTCTCAAGAAAAAAGCTTTTGAAAACATTGTGGAAAATGAAGAAATTGCTTGCATCAAGCAATTTCTTCATTATCCACAATGTTTTCTATCCAAAATAGTGAAAAAATTTAAAATTCTATCAACTTGAAATTGTCAATTTGGACCAGTCTAAAATTTTATCGTGTGGGAATGGGTCAAGCCTAGCAGGTCATCTTATAATGGATTATTGTCACTTAAGTTAAATTGATGTCCCAGAATCTGTAAGTAATGTGTGAAACCCTTGAATTGCTTTAGTTTTAAGTGGATTTTAATAGATGGTCGGTGAGTTTATTTATGTTTCAAAGTGAACTTTAAATGAAGATTTTGGACCGATTTTTGGTGTTATTTTGAGGATCAAAATTGGTCCAGCAATTCAAAATTCCAGACCGGCAATTTATTTGTTTTGTTAGATTAGGTTTGCCAGTCAATGGTTCCAACTTTTGGAAATTGTGAAAAATATGCAATGAAACTATTTGAAATGATGTTTGGTGATTTTAAATGCATTTTTTACACAATAATTTAAAAAAAAAGCATTCTCAGTGATTTTCAATATCTGTTTATGCAAAGCACATCCCATCTGTTGCTTTGTGTCACTCATGACCAAGGACCTGTTCTAAATATCAAATCACTCTAGTAAACCCAGTAGTACCAGTCTATGGTATTTGTTTAACCTTTTCCGGTTTCTTGAAATTTTAAACTGGTCCAGATTGAAAGAGGCTGCAGACGACAATGTATATTGGATACAATTTGAAATGAAACCATCCTATGTGTTAGAAAATATTGTGGAAAAAGTAGAAATTGCTTGTTACAAGCAATTTCTTCATTTTCCACAATGTTTTCTCAAGTATAAAATTATAGCAACGTAAATTCCCCTGTTTGTCCAGGAAAGGGTTAAATGGTAGAAATATTAGCACCAGTCAAGATTGTCCTTAATCACTACACAAATCAGTGATTCTACTTTAATTAACTCTTTCCCGCTTATTGAAATTTTAGACTGGTCCAAATTGAAAGAGGTTGCAGACAATAATGAAAACTGGATGTCATTTGAAATGAAACCATCCTATGTGATAGAAAATATTGTGGAAAAAGTAGAAATTGCTTGTTACAAGCAATTTCTTCTTTTTCCACAATTTTTTCTCGGGTATAAAATCACAAGAACGTAAAATCCTGTATTTGAACGAGAAAGGGTTAATCATTCATGAGTTTACTTTTCAAATAGTGCTACATTTTTTTTCACAATATTTTCTTCACACAAATTTGAAAAAGTCCAAAATTTTGTAAACTTTAAACTGTCCTCTGCAACTCCTTTAAATTTGGACCAGTCTAAAATTTGTAGGAGTGGGAATGGATTAATGGAATTTCAAAATCTAAATTGTAGGGCAGAAATCATTGTGGATAATGAAGATGAGAAATTGCTAGTACAAACATTATCCACAATGTTTTTCAATTTTTTTTTTTCTCTTGAGCTTTGTAACAATTATCAGACAAATGTGACATCAAAAAATTTCCAATGTCATAAAGTACACACTTTATCCACAATGTTTTTCAAAGCTTATTTTCTTGAGCTTTGTAACAATATTCAGCAAAATGTGAAGTCATCAAAACATTGGAAATTTCCAATGTCACAAGAGCCCCAGCCATAAAAGCTTGATAGTAAACTGAGTTGTGATTCTTGTAAACTGCACTTCTCCTCAAAGAGATCCATCCACCTATGAAGTTTCAAGTTGATAACCATTATACTTTCAGAGATATACCCCGGACAACATCTAAGTCTTTAGAATAACAAAGGGCAATGACTCCAAAATTATGCAAGCCAGAGTTGTTCTTGTGCACTGCACTTCTCCTCAATGAGATCTATCGACCGATGAAGTTTCAAGTTGATAGCATTTATACTTTAGGAGATATGCTTCAGACAAGCTTAGTGATGGAATGATGGATGGAGACCATAACTATATCCCCCTCGCCATAACAGCAGGAAAAAAAGTACACACATTATCCACAATGTTTAGTAAAGCTTTTTTTCTTGAGCTTTGTAACAATAATTAGACAAATGTGACATCATCAAAACATTGGAAATGTCCAATGTCATAAAGTAATGTAATTTAGGCCTGGATAATGGATCATAATATAAGGTCATGTCAATTTTGTTTTGTTTGAATGGGGTTTAACACCACTTAAAACAGTATTTAAGTCATATTGCGACAGCTGGAGTACCTAACCATGCATTCCTGGTATTTCTCACACCAATACTTCCATTACATCCTTTCTGAGCCTCCGGCTGCTCACTACTTAGGTTATCCAGCAATAAGTGGGAGAAAAATATCAGAAAGGATATTTGCCGCGACCAGGGATCAATCCCGGGACACCATGTCTATGAGTCTGAAGTACTACAAAATGCGCTATGGCTGCAGCCTTGATGACTTCAAGAAATCTTGCAAATTTTGAAAGGTCATAAAATGTTATTAAGACAAGTTTTCTGGATAATGAATCAATTATATCTGTAATGCAATCACATCGATGTCCATCCAAAACATTGACATCTATTTACGTGTTCAATCAACCCGTTACCAGAAGACAAAACGTTAGACTGCTCCAAACTTCAAGAAGTTGCAGACTACATTTGAAAGCGTACAGGAAAATAAATGCCAAATAAGGTAGAAATCATTTACCCTTTCCCGTTCAAATACGGGATTTTACATTCCTGTGATTCTTTACTCAAGAAAACATTGTGGAAAAAGAAGAAATTGCTTGTAACAAGCAATTTCTCCTTTTTCCACAATATTTTCTACCACATAGAATGGTTTCATTTCAAATGGCATCCAGTTTTCATTGTCGTCTGCAACCTCTTTCAATTTGGACTAGTCTAAAATTTCCAAAAAAGGGAAATTGATTGATTGAATGGGGTTTAACGCTGCTTTTAACAGTATTTCAGTCATATAGCGGCGGCTGGAGCACCTAACAATGGATTCCTGGTATTTCTCACACCAGTACTACCACTACATCCTTTCCTAGCCTCCAGCTGCGATCCCACTTAGGTTTACGATTATCAACCCATTGGTGAGAGACAATTGTCGGAAAGAATATTTGCCCCCGCCGGGGATCGAACCCATGACACCTATGATTGAAGATTAGGAGCCTGGCGCACTACCGACTGCGCTATGACGGCAGCCCAAAAACGGGAAAGGGTTAAGAGATCTTTCCTAGGGTTCAAAAAGCATGATTGTGTGTCAATGGGCTAAGTATTATTTTCCACAGTCAGCTATAAACTGCACTTTGACCATTGCCAATTCTATTTTTCAAGTATTTCACTAGTAACGCAGTAGTTATGTGAACCATGGCTTCCTGTCATTTCTCAAACCAAGCTGTTCATCCCACTGAGACATAGTACCTACCTTTCATCTATCCATGAAAGACAAATAACCAAATAGAAAATCAAAGCGCTGAAAGCCTGAGATATGTGTACAGGAGATATATAACCTCAGCAGAAAAAGATTGATGGTCGGATTACCAGAGGTGTCACTTTCTACCAAAAAATAAACTGTCAATTATGAGCATATCTGCCAATTTGTGCACTGGGGAACACAACCTGCCTACAATAATTTTTATCCCGCTTTTCAGGTATTGTAACAAGTCACATGTATATATCGTTACATATTTTTCACCGGATCAAAATGCTTTGAAGGAATCTGATAAAGGCCACCGAAGGATCCTTCCTGTGAATTTGGGTTGAGTTTGGTTGAATCATGTTCAGTACTTTCTGAGAAGAAGATTTTTAAAGTAAAAGTTGACGGACGGATGACGGACACCACATCATGACAAAAGCCTATTGGCTTTCAACCAGAGAGAGCTAGAGAGTGAGAGAAAGGGTGAATGGAGCATGTAGCCAGGTTCGAACTAGGAAGCTCTCGCGTGTGATGCGAGTATTCTACCACACAGACCAATTTCGTTATGTAAAAATGCGCTTTATAATCTCCAGATAAAGAGAACAAGCAAGGGCAGGTGGTGGTTTACCAGATTAACATGATTATGTACACCTCTCAAAAGCAATATGTAGATGTTGCATCTTTTGGGTAGAATTTGGAGGTAAAAATATATAGATACAAAGTCTGAGCACCACCAACCTGTTTTCAGACAGTGCAAATATGATCCTATGAATGGCCAGTAAATTTGTTAAACAAAACATTCCAATTGTGTGTAAAACCTACAGCTTCTCTTATCAGCTTTATGCAGCAACTTCGTCTAACAAGACCGTTTTAACATTGTAACTCTAGAATAAGTAATATTATTTTGGTATGAAACAAACACCTTATTTTTTCTTAACAATATGATATGATTACATATGTTTAATATATAATCTCAAATACATTATATTACTCCTTTCTTTCTTTCCATTCAATCATCAAGTTTTGAAAATTATGCCAAATTAAGAACACTCACACAAAAGTACTATACATAAAGCTGACAGCTTTCAATGAGTCATATCTCACCTTCGTCCTTCTCACCTCAATCGGCGTATTAATCTATACTCGCAGTCATGTAATTCGCCCAGATCCGATCTACTTTCCAAGTGGCAGAATATTATATCTATTGCGTTAGATGTTTTTACTTTTTTACATTAAAACCTGCATGGGTTGAAATTTTACCGTGGTATCTTTAGCCTCTGATTGCTACACAATCTCAGGCTAACGAGGCTTACGCATGCACAGCTAATTTTGTTGACAAATTTGGTTGATTGATTGAATGGGGTTTAACGCCACTTTTAACAGTAATTCAGTCATATCGTAGCGGCTGTAGCACCTAACAATGGATTCCTGGTATTTCTCACACCAGTACTACCACTACACCCTCTCCTAGTCTCCAGCATGATTGAAGATTAGGAGTCTGACGCCATACCGGCTGCGCCATGAGGGCGGCTATATTGACAAATTTGGACATACTGGGGGATTTCCATTCAATACGATAAGAAGTCATAGTTAGGTAGTTTTAAAGTACTCAGTTTTGATGAGTCTAACATCAGCAATTGAAATTCTGAGCGAACCTCATTGTTTTAATTTAAATGTATGAGGAACTCTGCGTCCCACTTCCGCCATATTGTTTACAAAAAATCTATTAGCGAATCAGAATCAAAGTTTGGATATATTTCATTAAATGCTCACCTGCCAGTCTCACAATACAGTTATTGAAGAATTACCTGCCAGCTTTGTTAAAGTTAACAGCAGCAGTTTATTGTAAGCCTAGCCAGTGTTTAACCTATTACCAGATAACAAAATTTTAGACTGGTCCAAATTGAAAGATATGCTGCAAATGACAAATTTTGGATTTTTTCAACTTTCTCTGTAAATTTCTTCATTTTCCACAATGTTTTGCCAAAGATGTTTTTTCTGAGAGGCATCAAAAAGTGTTATTGTGTGGGTTAAACTCCTGACCTCTGAATGGAGAACACAGCACTTTTCTGACTGAGCGAGCCAACTCAGCTTAGTTCCAAAATGATTAAAAAGATAAACGCATACTTACTTTGGCACATTTTTTAATTTCTCTCCAGAGATCAACGGTAAAGGTCATCCCCATATTATGTCTTGATGAGATCCAATTAGCTATCTCTACCTGTTAACAGAATATAACGCATAATCAAATATGACCTGTCATGCAAAAAGGGGGCAACTCATAAATGAAATAAAAAGTAATTACGATAGTCCATAGTAAACAATTTTAGCTTTCAAGTTTTGGCAAATTTTACTCCTCATGCTGAACCCGGAATATTCCGGTTTGGGCAGGACATATAGACGAAGATCAGCCTGAACATAGGTGCAGTCTGATCTTGGTCTACACCTCCTGCTTGTACTTTTCCTGCCAGAGAAGTTATGAATTGATTTTCAAAAGAAATAGTGATTATTGAACAACAAGCACTATCAGTGCTCTCAACCCTTTGATTTAAATACATTAAACTGATTTTAATCCCTTTAAGGGATTTTATAGGGCATTAAATATGATGCATATTGGCCTCATATATCCAATTAATCTAAATATTGAATAATCTTCATTTTTCATTAATTAGTTCATAAACCCTTTTTTACATTTATCATGTCAGAAAAGCTACAAAATAAAATTATTTAAATCAAGAGAATTAATGTTTTGTATCCTTTTCATGACAAACAGAGACTCCATGTAACTTATTAAGATCTTTTCTTAATGAGATCAGTTTGTTTGAATGGGGTTTTACGCCGCTTTCAACAATCTTTCAGTTATATCGCAGTGGCTGGAGCACCTAACAATGGATTTCTGGTATTTCTCACACCAGTACCGCCATCACATCCTTTCCTAGTCTCCAGCTGCTATGCCACATAGGTCTACAATTGCCGACCCATTGGTGGGAGACAATTAGTCGGAATGGATGAGTGCCCCCGTCGGGGATCAAACCCGGGACCTCTAAATTGACAGTCCAATGCGCTACCAACTGCGCTTTCTTAATGAGATCAGATCATGTAACAACCTGCAAATGTCTGACCTTGTAAATTGACCCTGCTCACAGAGCTCTGACAAGAAGTAACTTCAATATTAACGCTTTCCTGTTTTTGGAAATTTTAGACTAGTCCAAATTGAAAGAGGTTGCACACGACAATGAAAAATGGATGCTATTTGAAATGAAACCATCCTATGTGGTAGAAAATATTGTGGAAAAAGGAGAAATTGCTTGTTACAAGCAATTTCTTCTTTTTCCACAATGTTTTCTCGAGTATAAAATCACAGGAACATAAAATCCTGTATTTGAACGGGAAAGGGTTAAAAGGTCTTATATTGCAAATTGAGTGCTAGTAACTTGTAGCAAAAAGGTAACATGGTTTGTCAGTAATCTAAATGTCATAACTATAGCTTGAATAACTTGTAGTTACAACTTTTTAGTTGCAAAACCAACATAAATGTTGGCATATGTCAGGGTTCAAAGTTCACTTCCATTCTAAATGAATGATTTGATTAGTCCATTGATTCTTCAATTGACAGCTGCAATTTGTCAATTGGTACTATGAAATAGTTTCTTTACATCATCCATAAGTCATATTTGGCCAGAGTATCCCTAGAACAAAGGCACCAGCATTTTTTGGCCATAGAAAACTCTTATTCCATCTTTATCTTAAGGTTTTTGGGTTAAAGCATAAAACAAGAGACAAAATTTTCACAAAACCAGGTGTTAACCCTTTCCTGTTTTATGAAATTTTAGACTGGTCCAATTTTAAAGGTTTTGCAGACGACAATATAAAGTAGAGCATATTTGAAAAAAAATCATTCAGAAAGGTAGAAAATATTGTGGAAAAAGAAGAAATTGCTTGTAACAAGCAAATTCTTCTTTTTCCACAATATTTTCTCTAGTATAAAAACAAAGGGACGTAAAAACCCGGGATTAAACAGGAAAGGGTTAAAAGGCTTCATCAAAATCTGTCAAGAACTGTAGGAGCAGTTGCCCAAACAAGAATTTTGACAATAAGTCTCCTTTTTGCATGACACAGCATTGAACTACAAAAACAAACTACTAGTATGTATAGGTAAAATGAAGTCAAGCATTTGGTGAAAAAATCAAAGTCTGTCAAGAATTGAAGAAGTTGCGAAAACAAGGAAAATTTAACATCTTCACAGATGACTGACCGCCCCTCCATCAGCCTATCACAGACATTCACCAATCTATATACCCCATTACAAGACTGCAAAATTTTAGACAAGTCCAAATTGTAAGGAGTTGCAGACAACAATTAAAAGTTATGAATTTTCTTCAGCATGGCAAGGATTAAGTTATCAGTAAACTTATTGTTTTAGGGGAAAAATATTCTATAATCAAAAAGGTGCTTTTTTATCAATTTCCACACATTGCACCAATCACCATTGACAACTATAACATGTTCCCAAACAACTCAGCTCCCCAAGAAAAAAACTTTGGAAAACATTGTTGGAAATAAAAAAAAAATGCTTATATTAAGCATTTTCTTTAATTTTTGACAATATTTTCTTCCCAAAATAGATATGGAATTAATAAACTTCATCAACTTATGATTATCATCTGCTACTTCTTTGAGTTTGGACCAGTTTGAAATTTTGTCATATAGTAATACAGGGTTCTCCCCAGGCCATTATGGCGTATCGGCCCGGATACGCCTTCATTAATTAAGAGTGTTTGCTGATACGCCTTCAGATCGCCGATACGCTTAAATTTGGTCACCGATACGGCTTAATTTCAAGCAGAAGAAAGGGTAAGGCAAACCATTAAAATTGGCTGCAGAAGCGCGGACACGACAGGCTCTTTATCTATAGGGGCTAATGTTGTATACCACGTATTACATAACATCTCTATTGATAAGACCCTTACACTCTTACTAATTGGTGATTATCGATTTTTTCTCGCGTTTCCCTCTGGTACCTCGCTATCAGTCACCAAGCATGATAGGTACCAATATGTAAACAATGAATTCAAAATGGCGACCCGGTTCCGGAAAATTGTCACTTCGGCTTAGATTGGTCTAGTTAAAAGTAAAAGATGTGGTTATTTGATGTGACAACTATCAAACTAAAGCCACAGTGGTTTAAAATTTATTTTTTTGAAGGAAAGATGTATTGGGTCAGTTTATTTCATACATTGATCGCTGAAAACATACTCTTTTCACGATCTTTTTTCCTTACGAGAATTTGCCAAAATAATAAAGACAGATTTGTATAGAGGCCATCCTAGTTATACTAAGCTCTTGTTTTCAACTCAGTTTAATAATTACACACATGTATCTTCTGGAATAAGTCCATTTATTTTTAATCCAACATGGAGGGCATTATCTCAAACATTCGTACCCTTGTTTGTTCAACCCATTTTTTCAATAAATTTGTTTGAAAAGTTTGATGAAAAAAAAATTGTTATACTTTTAGTAATCATCTAATAATATCTCATCCTCTCGTGTTTTTTATCCCAAAAGAAATAATACCCCCATAAAAATCAAAGTGCTGAAAGCACTTCAAGAAAAGAATGCCTTAGACCAATTAGGGATTTCTTTTTATAAAAAGTAATGGTTTAATAATTATTTAAAATCAGGAAAAGATCATTCACGCTATAATATTTGGAAAACAAAATCCTCTTTTGAAAATCAAAGTGCTGAAATCACTTAAAGAAGAGAAGAGTAAAGACACTTGTTTAATAAATTTGATCAAGTTTCATGTTATAATTTTAGAAATAAGGTTGGATACTGCTGATATATTATACATTTTTTATTAACTTATTGAAATCAAATAGCTGAAAGTACTGTTAGCAGAATAGTTATAGTGTCAGACAGTCGAAGGCTTCTGAATGGGCAATTAATGAGCATTTCAAATTTTACACAGAGAATCAAATGGAGCTCTTTAAGATGCAAAATTTGAAAATGAAACCAGGTGTTTCACACAGGAATCTTATAAATACATTTTTGAAATTACTGATAATACTCTCTATTTTTTTTTCTGATGAAGGGCATTTTTCGTCAATCCAACACTCCATGCTTTTTTAAAGTGTCTTCAAGGATATGATTTTTGGACAGACTTGATAAAATGGCCAAGCATGAAAAGCTAATCCTATCTAATAGACAAGCACTTGACACTCTTTTTTACTCATTAGACTTTTGGGTATATTCTTTCATTATCTTTCCTTTTCACATCCTTTTTATGAGACAATATAGTGCCCTTTCCAACAAATAGGATAGAGAGTTGAAGTAAGCTGAGTAATGTCACAATTGGTTGGTATCAAAATAAGCCTCAGAATAGATAAATCAACTTATAATAATTAAAAAGTTGAAGAATATAATTCCAGGGCTCTGCAGAGTGGGCGACTCAGGCGAAAAAGTCGCCTGGTTTCATAAAACTTCGCCTCATTTGCTGATCAAAGCGAAGTCGAAGTCGCCTGAAATTTTCAGGAAGTCGCCTGGATACGATAGGTGATAACCAAATCTGGCCCAGTGGCTATAAAAGTAAGGGACAGTGTGCAATTATACAACTGCCGGTCGGAAGCCCTTTGATCGTAATTCAAGCGTGTATCGATGGTCGCGAGGCCAGCAGATTATCAGAAAGAGGGTATGAATAGTTAACATGCTTGCTTCATTCACAACTACGCTGATTGGTTTCGGCAATGCTTTGTATAAATATCGGCACCAGAAATCTTAAAATCATCTCCCTTCTTAAGTTTTAATTATTTTTGTAAATTAAGTTATCATCAGTCTACGAGATTTGTTGCTTACTTTCACATAATGAGAATAGAATAATGGCCGACATTTACGGACGCCGTCATTTACCAGAAGTCAAAATTTTGTTAAAAATTTGAAATCTTTATGAAAAATAATTCTGCGGAAAATCTACGTAGAGTAACAGTTTTCATTAGAATCCTTCAATTTGAATTATCTGCTATAATTGTAACAAGTGAAGAAAATTATGGCAAACAATTCAAAGGCTGTTACGATCTTTTCCTGAGTTTCTTGTTATGATACATTCTTTCCAAAAACTAAATTTCACTTACTTGTGTTGGTAATAATTCCTTTAAATAACATTTAATCCTATAAAATCGAGCAAATTATCCTGTGTTAACTTTAAACCTCTGCATGTAGACAGTCTGGTTTTGTGTACTCAGCAGTAACCCTTATCCTTTACACACTATCACTGACTTAATCACAAAGTACCTTTTTGGACCAATATTAATGAAAATTCTTAACCATTTATATGTTATCAGGTAAAGTGGAAAGAATTAACTCATTACCACACAATCCCCCATTTTGACATCTTGAAATGTTTTTATGGGAAACTGTGGAAAAAGGAGGAAATGATTGCAGCAAGCAATTTATCCTTTCCCCACATGTTTCTACCCTCTTTGGCACCTCCTTTCTTATTCAAGCTCACTTTGAAATGTCTTATTTAGCTTCTTTCAATTTGTATAAGTCAGAATTTTTTCTTCTGGTAATGGTTTGATTAAATACATGTTGTTACAACAAAATCTTTTCTCATTTTCTGCTTCAAATAGGAACACTACTCATTTCATTCAGACCACCTATACAGTATTATACTATTTGCTTTTTTTTTTTATTAGTTGACTTTTTTTTATCATATATGAATCTATTTGAAATATTAAAAAAAAAAATAAAAAAAAAATCAGAATCAAACTCTTGAATTGTCAAACCTAAAGAAAGAAAAAAACAAAAGTATTTGTTCACAGGAATAAGATCTTTATTGAGGACTGAAGGGATAAGCAGTATTTTCTATGTTTATTGCATAATACATAATATAAAATGCAACTACTTGGTTGTAAACCTATTTTATTTTCTGATAGAAATGAGGAATACACGCAAAAAAATTTTAAACGCGATCCACTTCTCCTGAAAGTCTCACCACTTCTCCCCATTTTGAAAAACTTCTCCCAATTCTCAGATCAGACTAGTGAGAAGTGACTTCTCCCCAAATTCTGGGAGTCTGCAGAGCCCTGAATTCAAGAATAAATCTCAATAAAACAAGATGTCAATAATCAAGCTAAAAAGCACTTTTAATGACCTTTATTATGTATAGTCATACCAAGATGTTAACAGACAACACGCCGTGCATTTGCCACTACGCCTTCAAAAATTTCTGGGGAGAACCCTGTAATAGGTTAAAGAGAATCACAGCAGACATGTTCAAAAGTGCAGTCTGAACCTCCTCTCTTTTTGCTGGTTTCCATATATTTGATAACTCATGTAACTTCACCTTGTCACTTTCATTGAACTATGATAGAGTTACATAATAGAACATATCAAATAATAAATTATCTTTGATTTAAATAATTATTTACCCATTCCCCCAGAATTCAATTTTTGATGCCCCGATAGAAAATAACTTTGAAAACACCGTTGAAAATGAAGAAATTGTTTGATTCAAGCAATTTCTTCTTTTTCCACAAAGTTTTTTACCAAAAAAGACAATGATTTTTAAAAATTCTTTTATACAACTTTTAATTTGGACCAGTCTAAAATTTTCTGAAGTGGGAATGGGTTAAGAACACAAACAATAAATTCAAATATTGTGATGATTTTAACACAGTCCTAAATCAATCACCTCCATCTCTTCTTGAGAACCAGAGCACTGCCTACGGGTGCCTACACTTGGCTGTTGGGTGCTGGATAGTGGACAAAATGCATTTTCAGTTATCCCCCTTGATAGTATAGGTTGCTCTTTTGATGTTGAACAAGTGTGCCAAGTTTTTGATTTTTAGTTTCGTCTATGAAAAACGAGCATTCTGATTGGTCAAATATAATTATTCATAACTCCAAGAACAAAATTTTGAGCACGCAGCCATTTTGTATGATTCAGCACAAAACAGTCCACTACAAAAAGGTATGAAAATTTGTAAAGTTTTTGGTTTTTTTAGCTTGATGCTATTAAATTATAAGAAATGAAGAGAATAATTTTTTGTTTTCATGGAGGTATGAACTGAAAAAACCTAATTACATATGCAAAGCGGATTCATACAGTTTGATAAGTTTTTTGGGTTCATACCTCCATGAAAACAAAAAACTCTTAAATGATTGAACAGTTGATAATCATTATCTCGAAATCAGAAATCTCCTATTTCTGGATATGTCAAGGACATATTTACATCCAAGTCATATCCCTTCTTAATTTCATATAAAAACTGAACGTTTACTTCAAACCAAAAATTCCATAATTCCTGTTACGTTGAATTATTTTTCAAGATGATTTAAAATCATCTTGACTATCAGTTTTCCGTGCAAATAAAACCCCCTTGAAATATAAAAAACCTCATGATAAATAAAAACCCCATGAAAAATTAACCCCTTGGGAAGAAAAGATACAATTAATATTTCTGTATTTTTTCCAGTGATCAAAGATGAAAACTTACTCAATTCTCTGGTATAATTATACCTATAAGCTAATGTCAATGCAAACCAGCTTACAAATGGTATTTTACCTAAACACTGACTTGCAGTTTGAAGGCCGACTTTTAGATATTCCATAAATGTTATTTTGCAAAATTTTATGGCCAGCCATTCCTACATAGCTTTGTAAGCCCCTTTATATAAACAATTGGGAAAACATTGTGTAAAATAAAGAAATTGCTTGTAACAAGCAATTTCTTTATTTTCTACAACATTTTTCTACCTAGAAAGGTGAAAAATCTGTAATTTCATTAATTTTTAATTGTTGTCCGCCACCCTTTTCAATTCTGACTAGTCTAAAGTTTAGCTGATTGGTATTGGGTTAACATGAAACAAACAAAATATGTTTGTCTGACATTCAGCTGTTGCCTTCAGCAAACCACGAGATATTCCAAAAAGTGCAAGTTTTTTTCTAATGACAATGACAACCACACAGATGATAAAAACATTACAGCAAAACCTCAAGTTTGCTAAAAAGGGCAATTATTTGTGCAACAAGTTGTGTTAGGGAAACACCATGCCCCCATAACATCCTTTTTCTGGAATGTGACCTTGATAGGTCACCCTGACCTTGTCACATGATCTTGACCTTGGTATCTGCTGATGGGGATGGATGAGATTTATCTGTGAGATGCCAAATATATGAGCATTGGATGTTCAATAGACTTAAATTTATTGTAAATATTAAGATTTTGGTTAACCCATTCCAACTTAATCCCTCCTTTTTACTCACCTCGAGAAAAAAGCTTTGGAAAACATTGTGGAAAATGAAGAAATTGCTTGTATCAAGCAATTTCTTCATTATCCACAATGTTTTCCACCCAAAAAGACGAAAAAATTCAAAATTGCATCAACTTGAAATTGTCTTCTGCAGCTTCTTTCAATTTGGACCAGTCTAAAATTTTGCTGTGTTGGAATGGGTTAAGTTTTTACAAAACTTTGACCTTGACATATGACCTTAATCTTGTCAAATAACCCAAGCCTTAGTATCTGCAGATATATATCAATGAGATCTATCACAATGCCAAATATGAGCATTGGCTGATGAATAGGCTTGGAGTAATTGTTAATGTTGAGTGACAAATGACCTTCACCTTGTCACATGACCACGACCTTGATATCTGCAGATGCATATCTATAAGGTATATCATCATGAAAAATATGAATAATTTCTTCATTATCCATAATGTTTCTAAACTCAAACAACAAAGACTTTCAGAATTTGCTGTCTGCAAATTCTTTAACTTGGGATTTTGTTTAGATAAATTCTGTTACCTGTTTATAGGTTAAATAATTGTAATTAATGTAAAAATTGAAAATAAATATTTTTGCTTTAACCCATTCCCACACATTAACACTTTTTGACGCCCCTCATGAAAAGCAATTAGGGAGACATTGTGTAAAATGAAGAAATTGCTTGTGACAAGCAATTTCTTCATTTTACACAATGTTTTCTACCCGGAAAGTTGAAAGATTCTAAAAATTCATTAGCTTTAAATTTGTACCAGTCTAAAATGTTGCTGTGTGGTAATGGGTTAAGTACTAAATAGAAATGTCCTACTTTTCCAGCATTGTGCTGATAATTTTGATTTTTATCGTAGTTCCCAGCAGAAAGCATCCTGCATTCTTTGCAATCTCTGAAATGAAAAAAAAAAAGAATTAGAAATTCTCACAATGTGGACTTATACCCCCAAAAACATTTTATCACTCAAATTAACGGCTAACCTTTAACCTTTGTTACCCAAAAGCAATAAGGCCCCTCCTTGGGTCATGGATAAGATTTGTATTAAGTTTCTAGGTCCTATGTCAATTAGCTTTTGAGCTAGAGCAGAATGCAACTGCATTGAATCTGGACCAGTCTAAAATATATAACTTCTTCAAAACGTAATATTCCACAGGGAATTAATGTATTATATATTATTACAAGAACACTCTGTCTCAAATTTTCGGAAGCTTGACCTTTATCAAGAAACAAATTAAGCCTTTTGAGAATTAAAAACTACTACATCTTTCCTCCATTGCTCAACCACATGATTGATTAACCCATTACCAGAAATTTTAGACTGGTCCAAATTGAAATAACTTGTAGACAACAATTTAAAGTTTGGAAAATTTTAGATTTTTTCATCTTTCAAGGTAGAAAACATTGTGGAAAATGAAGAATTTCATCATTTTACACAATGTTTTCCCAATTGTTTTTCTTGAGGGGTGTCTAAAAGCGTCATTGTGTGGGAAAGGGTTAAGTAATGGAGGAAAGATGTAGTAGTTTTTAATTCTCAAAAGTTTTAATTCATTTCTTGAAAAAGGTCAAGTGACCAAAATTTTGAGACAGAGTGTTCTTGTAATCAAATAACAAATATAATTTGTAAGCAATTAGCACATACCCACATGACAGAATTTGAGAATAGTCTAAATTGAAAGAAGTTGCAAAGAGAAATTTCAAGTTGATGAGTTAAAAAAAACTTTGCCTTTTAGGCAGGAAAACATTACAGGCATTGCAGAAATTGTTAAAAGCAATTTCTTCTTTGTCCACGATATTTTCCAAAGCTATTTTTGAGGGTCACAAAAAAGGGATAGTGTGGGAAGAGTTAACCATTTCCTGTACAGTTCCTGATTTTTACGTCAATGTAATTCTAAACTCAAGAAAATATTGTGACAAAATAAGAAATTGCTTGTAACAAGTTTTGTCTCATGATTATGAATTATTTTGAAAAAAGCTTTGGAAAACATTCTGAAAAATGAAGAAATACGTAAAACTGACAAATTATGCACATATTTGAAATTTTCCTAATAAAGATATAAATCATATCACATATGACACTTTATCATATACATATTCCCTATGTATCTTTCTGTACATTTGACCTGTATAAGTGCCAACAGCATTGATCCTGACCAGACTGCGGGAACTGTGCAGACTGACCAGAGTCATTCATTGGAGATTTTCTGCATGTAAAAAGACATACAAGCAAGCTGTACATCCATTTTCCAAATATAGTTGATCTTGCTTGAAGCTCTTTTAAAGAACCATTTTCATTAAATGCCACAATCGAATGCCTTTTTTAAAATCAAAAGCTTACATAAAGAATGGTCGTATTTGCTAATTAAAAAAATCACACCTAAATTCAACGTTGCTGGAACTCCTTAGAATCATCTCGGTGATTCTTGATTCTAACAAGACCCAACAACATTGAATTTAGTGAGAATTCTGTAATACTTTATGGATGCAATTGAATTAATCTTTACCAGACAATATTTTAGACAGGTTCAAATTGAAAGGAGTTGCAGACAATAACTTTAAGTATGAAAAATTTTTTTTTTCAACTTTATGGGTAGAAAATATTGTGTAAAATGAAGAAATTGCTTGTCAATTTCTTCATTTTACACAATGTTTTCCCATTTGCTTATTAAAAAGCGTCATTGTGTGGATGGGTTCAGCGACCATTCTCTTAGGCAACCATGTCTTGGTCGTCCTAGCAATTGCCGTCCTTTTTCTAACTGACATCTACTGGATCCCAATCTAATTTTGAAATTTTTGTCATCAAGAAGCTCCCGGTTTCATTTTTCATGACAAATCACATAAAAAATTTCATTATTACACCATATATCTGCTAATAAAACCATCATTAAAACGATTTTCATCTTTTAACAAACACCTGATTATTCATTGATGCAATAAAAGCAATTCATTATTATTTGCTGTTTATTACATTTTCTGGTTTATTGAATTTATCTGTTTCTTCATCAAAACAACACTTTCGAAAAAGCAAGAGGACCATTTTTGTCCTTTACCCTTTCCTTTTTTTGAAATATTTTAGACCTGTCAAAATTCAGAGGTTTTGCAGACCAAAATTTAAAAAGGATTTAATTTAGAAAAGACCATTAAATAGGGTAGGAAATATTGTTGAAACAGAAGAAATTGCTTGATTCAGACAATTTCTTTTTCTACACTTTTCTCATTAAAAATCACATTGACATAAAAATCAGGGTCTGAAAAGGAAAGGGTAAAGGACGATACTTTATTCAAAATCCTAATCTTTACTACACATGGTATAGATACTTACTGCAGTTTTGTCATTAACAATCAATCCATTACCAGATGATTAAATTCTAGACTGGTCTAAATTGAAAGGATTTGCAGACAACAAATTCAATTTGATAAAAATTTACAATCATTTGTCCATTTTGGGAGGAAAAATATGGGAAATGAAGAAATTGCTTGTTATCCAAATTGAAAGGAGTTGCACATGACAATTAAGAGTTTATGAAATTTTAGGTTTTTTCAACCCTCTGGATAGAAAAAAATGTGGAAAATGAAAAAATTGCTTGTTACAAAAAATTTCTTCATTTTAAACAATGTTTTCCAAATTGTTTTTCTTGAGGGGTGTCAAAAAGAGTCACTGTGTGGGAATGGGTTACATATTTCAATAGATACTGCTTTAACCACATAATTACATTTTTTAATGCCCCTCAAGAAATCAATTGGAAAAACATCGTGTAAAATGGAGAAATTCCTTCCAACCAGCAATTTCTTCCTTTTCCACAGTGTTAGTCACCTAGAAAATAGAAAAAATCTAAATTTTCATAAATTTTCAATTGTCTTCTGCAACCTCTTTCAATTTGGACCAGTTTAAAAAGTTTTTCATCTGGTAAAGGGATTAAACTTTTGAATCACGTACTCGTTGGAATTATGTCATCAAGACGATTCAAAAGAGTACTCTTAACCCTTTCCTGTTTTACAAAATTTTTGACCCATCCAAATTGAAAAGTTTTGCAGACGAAAATTGAAAGTTGATTTCATTTGAAAAATAACCATTCAGTAGGGTAGAAAAAATTGTGGAAAAGAAGAAATTGCTTGTTACAAGCATTTTCTTCTTTTACCACACTGTTTTCTCAATTATAAAATCAGAGGGACATAAAAAGCATGGATTGAACAGGAAAGGGTTAATACAGGGTTTCATTGAGAAATATTAATTTGAGCCATACAATTCCTACATTTATCTTGGCCTCTGGGTAAAAGTTTTGAAAGTAAGTACATTTGCACTTGAAGTACTCACTTGTTTCTAAGGTTCCACATCATTTGTAATGTAGAAATAACATCGGGTGTTACGTAATAATCCTCCTCTAGAAGTAAAACCAAACCTTGATAATTCTTCATAACTTCAAGTTCATCAAACACAAAATGGAGCTGAAATATCAAATATCAAATAAAACATTTATTAGTAGAAATAACATCAGGAGCTGAAATAAAAATAAAACTCCATCCTTTAGTAGAAATAATATCAGGAGCTAAACTAGAAATAAACACCATCCTTTAGTAGAAATAATATCAGGAGCTGAAATAAAAACAAAATACCATCCTTTAGTAGAAATAATATCAGGAGTGACAAATTAGCCATTAATAAGTTCATCAAACACATAATGGAGCTGATATATCAAATAAAACATCATTTATTTGTAGAAATGATAACAGAAAGTTCAAATTAGACCTTATTAACCCATTACCTGACAACAAGTCCAAACAAGTTTTTTTTAACTTTCCCCCCCCCCCCCTTATTGACCATTTGCTCCACCAATTGACCCCGACAGGAAGTTCCACGTTAATTTTAAACAACATTGTTTTTCAACAAGTTTTTTTTTAACTTTCTCCAAACATCAAGATTTTAGCAATGTTTATAGAATTCAATTAATAGATTCTCAATGACAAATTTCAAGGCTTTGAGACATAGCTCATAACAAGCCTATTTGGCACTTATTTTCCAATTTTAGCGTAATTTGAAATGTCGTTTGCAACTCATTTCAATTTGGACTAGTCTAAAATGTTGATGTTTGGTAATGGGATAAACCATGTTACAAGCAATTTCTTCTTTTTCCATATTGTTTTCTCAAGTATAAAATCACTTAAAAGTAAAATTCCGGGTTTGAACAAGAAAGGGTTAACTTAGAACAACTTAGAACTCAATGATCATGGGTTGAGTAATGTACAGTCATTGAGCAAACTTCAGTTTGAAAACAGACTATGAAATAAACTTCATTAATTTTAATTTACCTTCCAGAACCAGTGATGTTTTGTTTGGCAATATTTGGCTTCTCTATAATGACCGTATCTGTCTGGGGAGTGAGCATTTTTACACTTCTTCTTCTTTGCCCTAAAAAAAA
The DNA here is from genome assembly GCA_946902895.1 of Fragum fragum. Taxonomy (NCBI): domain Eukaryota; kingdom Metazoa; phylum Mollusca; class Bivalvia; order Cardiida; family Cardiidae; genus Fragum; species Fragum fragum. The sequence goes on from OX336374.1 coordinate 60,449,109, forward strand.
TGATTGATATGGTATTGCATAATAACCTAGAAAAGACAAACAGTTTCCAAAATCAAGAAAACAATGACTTAAGTGATCTTTACTCTTAATTTCAAGTCCATACTGATTTTCAAACCATTTTTCTTCAGGGGTATAAAAAGCAGAAATGTGTGTGAATAGGGAAAACTCAATCATACACAATGTTTCCTACCAATAAAGAAAAGATTTGTACAATTTCATCAACTAAAAATTTTCATGTGCACTTTCTATGAATTTGGATCAGTCTAGAATTCTATTATCTAGTAAAGGGTTAATCTATAACCCCCCCCCAACTTACTGCCACATTGAAACAGGAAGAGGTGCAGTTGTTAACCTGATCCAAATTACTATTTTCAACTTCTACAGCATTTAGGAATAAGTATCCTAAAATGTAAACCATTGCACCTTAACACATTACTAGATGGCAAACTTTTAGGCTGGTCTAAATTAACCCTTGTCATGCTGTATAAATTACCTTACTGAATTGCTGTCAAATCAAAGGGCTGAAAGCACTGATAGAACTTGTTGTTCAAAAATCAATAATTATTTTTTAGAAATCAACTTCATAAACAACTGTGGCAGGAAAAGTACAAGCAGGAGGTATAGACTAAGATCAGCCTGCACATAAGTGCAGTCTGATCTTAGTCTACCTCTCCTGCCAAAACCGGAATATTCCGGGTTGAGCATGACAAGGGTTAAAAAGAGTCGCAGACGACTTTCCAAAGGTTATAAAACTTTAGATTTTTTCAACTTTCAGGGTTGTAAACATTGTTTAAAATGAAGAAATTGCTTGTTACAAGCAATTTCTTCATTTTATACAATGTTTTCCCCAATTGTTTTTCTTCGGGGGTGATAAAAAGTGTCACTGCGTGGGAATGGGTTAACCGTTGTCGTGCTGAATCAAAAGATCACTTATGTGCACTTATTTCCTGTACCAAAGCTTAACCTCATTTCGCCATAATAACTGCTTTGTTATCATCAGGCTTAGTTTTGTTATCATCAGTCTTTAAGCCAGTGCAAATCCGCATCTTGTAGACTAGGTATAATTCTTGTTCCAATTCCCTTAAAAGGAACTCGCACAATTTACGTCCACTCAAATTGGGATTTTGTCAGATGTAATAAACCCATTACCTCACAATCTCCTGAAGAAATAAAGCAATGGTAAACATTGTGAGAAAAGAAGAAATTGTTTGTAACAAGCAATTTTTTTCTTTTCTCAATGTTTTTACCTCATATGGCCCTTATTTTTTATCATAAACTTTGTTTAGTAATCAGCAACCTCTCTCAATTTGGACTTCTGAATTATTGTCATTTGGAAATGGTTTAAAGCACTTGGTAAGTCCTTTTCCTTATTTCCTTATTTGTTACCCCAAAGAAGTACGAACCTGTCCTTTAGCTTTACTTTGAACACCCCAATACCCCCCACTAACATTTCATCACTTAACCCATTACCGTTGATTGAATGGAGCTTTACGCCGCTTTCAACAATCTTTCAGTTATATTGCTGGGGCTGGAGCACCTAACAATGGAATCCTGGTATTTCTCACACCAGTACTACCATTACATCCTTTCCTAGCCTCCAGCTGCTATCCCACATAGGTCTACGATTATCGACCCATTGGTGAAGAAAAATAGTCGGAAAGGATGAGTGCCGCTGTCGGGGATTGAACCCGGGACCTCTAGATTGACAGTCCGATGCGCTACCAACTGCGCTATGATGGCGGCGCTAACCCATTACCAGACGGCAAAATTTTAGACTTGTCCAAATTGAAAGGAGAGGCAGACGACAATATAAAGTTCATGAAATTTCTTCAAGTGACACAATGTTTTCCTAATTGTTTTTCTTGAGGGGCGTTCAAAGGCGTCACTGTGTGGGAATGGGTCAAGTTGCATGGTTGGCCTTTGACGTAGAATACCCAAAAAACAAAAGGGCACCTCCTTGGATCATTTGTTAGGATTTGTACAAAGTTTTAAAGTCCTAGGTCAACCGGCATATGTGCAGATAAAACAGTTTTCAATAAAAGTTCAAGAATCATCTCGACTTTTGACCCCAAAACAAAAAGGCACTTCATGATTGTATGAAGTTTCATGCTTAATTAACCCATTCCAACACAAGAAATTTTAGACTGGTCCAAATTGAAAGTTGTAGACGACAATTTTAAGATTAAGAAATTTTATATTTTTTCAACATTCTTGGTAGAAAACAGTTTGGAAAATGAAAAAATTGATTGTTACACAATGTTTTCCCACTTGCTTTTCTTGAAGGGCGTCAGAAAGCTTAACTCTGTGGGAATAGGTTAAAGGTTAGTTGGTTCTAGGGTAAAAGTAACAAAACAAAATTTGGACCAGTCAAAATTTCCAAAAGCCGGAAAGGGTTAAGTTATCAGACAAAATTGTGAGGTCTTCTCAAAGTTCAATCAGTGCAAACTGTTACTTAAGGCTTAACCACTAAATTCAATGCCTACGCCGTAAAAAGTAGGTCCTATGTTCTTATGCATGCTCTGCACATTGTGTTCAAAATGAGTCTGATTAGAGTCTTCACTATTTGCACGCCACTTTATATTCAAATTGTAGAGAACTCCTTTAAAAGCAAGCTATTTAACCCATTCCCACTCAATCACACTTTTTAAGCATCTCAAGAAAAAACTAATGGAAAACGTTGTGAACAAATGAAGAAATTGCTTGTAACAAGCAATTTCTTCATTGTTCACAATGTTTTCTAATTTCTACCCTACAAGGCAAAGAATTTCTAAATTTAGCCAACTTGAAATGTTTGTCTGCAACTTTTTTTCAATTTGAACTAGTCTAAGATTTTGTCATGTTGTAATGGATTAACTCCTGTGTTACTTTAACTTTGTTTATTTATCATGATAACCTTTGACAAAGAACCAAACCGTGCTTTACTAGCTTACAGTACTTTAAGTGCTATAATTTTATGTTGAAACAAGAACTCCCTGTGCAGACGCCTGACACTCAGCTGTTGCCTCCAGCAATACCCGAGATATTACAAAATATCTAAATTTTAATGACAATTACAACCACGCAGATGACAAAAACACCATGGCAAAACCTGTTTGCTATAAAGGGACGTAATTTGAACAAAAATGAATTTACATCTTTTGAATGTGAACATATGTTCTTAGATTATGATCAAGTCCTATAATAATTATAGATATCAAAAATCGTTTTGCAAGCACACAATAAGAAACACACACATCAGGTTATATAGAAATAAAAAAAAAATGTTGTCTTTTTACGTAGAACAATTTGTGGAAAATGAAGAAGTTGCTTGTAATAAGCTATTTCTTTATTTTCCACAGTGTTTTCAAAAGCTTTTTTCAGGTGGGGCTTAAAAGGCTAGGATTGTGAGGGAATGAGTTAACCCATTACCAGACAGCAAAATTTTAGACTGGTCCAAATTGAAAGGAGTTGCAGACAACAGCAGAAAGCTTATAAAATCTTAGATTTTTTTCCATTTTTTGGATAGAAAACATTGTGTAAAATAAAGAAGTTGCTTGTTATAAGCAATTTCTTCATTTTACACAATGTTTTCTAAATAGTTTTTCTTTGGGGGGCGTTAGAAAGCATCATTGTGTGGGAAAGGTTTAATGTATATTCACCCACATTTCCAACACAATCCCTCCTAATCACGCCTCTCAAGTAAACAGCTTTGGAAAACATTGTGGAAAATGAAGGAATTTGGAAATTTTTCATTATCCACACTGTTTTCTTTCTGAAAAGATGAAAAATTTAGATTCCATCAACTTGAAATTTTCGTCTGTAACTCTTTTCAAATCAGAACGGTCTAAATAAATTTTGTGTGGGAATGTGTCAAGGAAGGATCCCTGATTATCTAGAGGAAACCCTGATGTAATACATAGGGATTCCTGTGGGATCCCATTGAAGCAAAGTTAGTGTCCATCCAGAGGCTTGCAAGGTTTGTTTTACTGTTGATCAAATTTTGTGTGAAAATGTCCTGAACTCACTCCTCTTTCTTCATGTTTCTGGGACAATCCTTGGGATCTTGGCCTGGAAACTTGTTTGGATACAGTTGTAGGGAGAAGGGGAAGAAAATCTGCACCACCTGAAAACAGAAAATGAATTAAGCTAATGCATTACCAGACAATAACAAGAGCACTGCCTCCGGGTGCATACGCTCGGCTGTTGGGTACTGAATAGTGGACAAAATGCATCTAGAGTTATCCCCCCCTGATAGTATAGGTTGCTCTTTTGATAGTAAACAAGTGTGCAAAGTTTCAAGTGAATGCTTTTAGTAGAACCAGAGATATCACAAAATGTCAAAGTTTTTGAACGCCGTGGATGACGACGCTATCGCAATACCTTGGGTGGTAAAAATTTAGACTGATCCAAAATAAAAAAAAATTTGCAAATTAAGATTTCAAGTTATTTATATTTGAACAAATCTTAATCTTTCTTGGTAGAATTTCTTCATTTTCCATACTTCTTTCCTGAAACTTTATGTTGAGAGGACTGTCACAAAGCAATATTGTATGATGATAGGTAAACCCATTCCTAGACGACAAAATTTCAGACTAGTTGAAAGGAGTTGGCGACAACAATTTAAAGTTTAGGCAATCTTAGAGTTTGTCTACTTTGTGGGTAGAAAACATTGTGTTAAAATGAAGAAATTGCTAGTTACATGCAATTTCTTAATTTTACTCTATTTTCCCATTGTTTTTCTAGGGGGGAGTCCTTGAAAAGCGTAAAAGGTTAATGTGTTCATACAGTAATTAAATCTCACAAATACATTTTCAAGTAGTTGAATCAATTTTGAAAATTAATTTTGTGGTGATAAAAGACTAATCTCTGCAACATGAACCCATTCTTTTCCAAATGTGGTTCACCACAGTATTTTCAGTGTTTCTTCTAGGATTTCAAAAATGTGGGGGATTTCAGCATAAAATCTTAATAATTTAGAAATATTTGGTATTTCTTGTTCATATTTCATATCTTAATTCCCCACAAATGATGAAAATTAGAGGTATCTTTGAAAAAAAAAATTGGTGAATCCCCCCCAATCCCCCTTCTTAGACACAGTTAATACCCTGGGGTGTTTGAATTAAGGTTGTTTGAATGGTGTTTGATTGTACTTTAACCCAATTCCAAACAATGCCACTTGACGCCCCTCGAGAAAAAAGCTTTAGAAAACATTGCAGTATTAAAAAGAAATAGCTTGATTCAAGCAATTTCCTCATGATCCAAAAATGCTTTTTACTAAAAGACAAGGATTTCTAAAATTTCATAATCATAAAATTGTTGTCTGCAACTTTTTTTCAATTTAGACTCATCTAAAATGATGTCATCTGGCAATGAGTCAAACATTTCTTTATTTCATGTTCTTTCCAGAACTCACCAGTATAAGGCCAGTGCTCTTAAGTTAACCATTCCCACACGATAGAATTTTAGACCAGTCCAAATTCAAAGAAGTTGCAGACAACAATTTTAAGCTGATGAAGTCTTTAAAATCTTTGTCTTTTGTGGTAGAAAAAATTGTGGATAATGAAGAAATTGCTTGTAATAAGCAATTTCTTCACTTTCCACAATGTTTTTCAAAGCTTTTATATTTAGGGTCTTTTAAAAGTGTCATTGTCTGGGAATGGGTTAAAGGTTTGGTTTGAGGTTATACCTGTGTGATCAGTTGTGATAGATTACTCCTTTTCAACAATATTTGATTCTATTCATTAGTTACAATACTCTTTTTAACCCATTACCAGACAGCATAAGACAAAGTTTAAGATTGTTCAAATTGAAAGAAGTTGCAGACAATAATTTTTAGTTGATGATATTTTAAAAATATTAATTTGTCTTTGTGGGTAGAAACATTCAGAATAAAGAAGAAATTGCTTGTCACAAGCCATTTCTTTATTTTCCACATCTTTTTCCTTTGGGCATGTCAAAAAGTGGAATTGTTTAGGAATGGCTTAAAATTACTTGAACCTCATTTTAATTTGCCTAGTCTTAACCCTTGTCATGCTGTATAAAATCCATTTGAAATTGCTTTAAAATCAAAGAGCTGAAAGCACTGGTAGTACTCGTCATTCAATCATCAATATTTCTTTTGAAAATTAGTTTCATAAACGACTCTGGCAGGAAAATGACAAACAGGGGGTGTAGACTAAGATCAGACTGCACTTATGTGCAGGCTGATTTTTGTCTACACCTCCTGCCAAAACTGGAATATTCCAGGCTCAGCATGACAAGGGTTAAATTTTGATATGTTTTAATGGGTTTACCCCTTAACTGTTTTTCAATATCTTAGACTTGTCCATATTAAAAGGTATGGCAGACATTTTATCCAATTACCAGACAGTAAAATTTTAGACTGGTCCAAATTGAAAGAAGTTGCAGACAACTTAACCCTTGTCATGCTGAACCTGGAATATTCCGGTTTGGGCAGGAGGTGTAGACTAAGATCAGACTGCACTTATGTGCAGGCTGATCTTAGTCTACATCTCCTGCTTGTACTTTTCCTGCCAGAGTTGCTTATGAAGTTGATTTCTAAAAAAAATATTGAATTTTGAACAACAAGCTCTATCAGTGCTTTCAGCCTTTTGATTTGACAGCAATTCAGTAAGGTAATTTATACAGCATGACAAGGGTTAAGTTTATAGAATTTTGAATTTTTTCATCTTTTTGTGTAGAAAACATTGTGGAAAATGAAGAAACTGCTAGTAACAGTTTTTCGTTACTGTTTTTCTTGAGGGGTGTCAAAAAGCGCCTGTGTGTAGGAACTGGTTAAAGTAAGTACAATTCAAATAATAGCAATGCAATATAAAGAAAATAATGTGGAAAAAGAAGAAATAGGTTGTTACAAGCACTTTCTTCCTTTTACTCAATATTTCCTCAAGTAAAATATCACAGGGTCATAAATTTCAGGAATTGTATGGGAATGGATTAATTATGTACAGAATTTTACAAGTTAGTATACAGTTCAAAATATACTTAACCCATTCCCAAACAATGACTGTTTTTGATCCCTCAAATAAAAATTTTTTAAAAAACTTTATGGAAAATGAAGAATTTGCAAACAATTCCTTCATTATCCAAAATTTTCTTTACCTCAAGAGACACAAAAACAAGAGGACTATGATAGTCCTAAATCGCTCCCCTGAGTATGATGGTTCATGGTTTTATGATATATACAAATAAGCAAAGCCTTCTGTCTAATTATTTTGGAGATGATGTTTAAGGATTTTCTCTTTTAGTCCTAGGTATATTGATGATCCCACTGTATAGCACTAATTTCCTGAATACGGTAATTCTTTGAAGTATTTTGTAAAAAGGGTCAATAGAAATCAATACATACCAAATATCAACACTCTAGGCCTAATGGTTTATCAGGGCTCGAACAGAAAAGGGCTAATTTTCAGAATACCGTAATTCTTTGGTAGAGGGTCAAAAGATGATGATACTTACCATAAATCAAAGCTATAGACCTATTTGTTTAGGAGAAGAAGATTTTCAAAGATTTCCTTCTGTATTCCATTGAAAAATTAGGGATCGCACAGAAAAGGGCTTATTTTCAGAGTATGTTAATTTTTTGAAGTATTTTGGTAGAGGGTAGATAGCTGATGATATGTACCAAATATCAAAACTCTAGGCCTATTTCTTTAGAAGAAGATAACTTTAAAAGATTTCCTTCCTTATTCCTTTGTAGAATAAGGGATCGCACAGAAAAGGGCTAATTTCTGGTAGAATATGGCAATTCTTTGAAGTATTTTGGTAGAGGGTCAAAAGATGATGATACTTACCATATATCAAAGCTCTAGGCCTATTTGTTTTGGGGAAGAAGATTTTCAAAGATTTCCTTCTGTATTCCATTGTAAAATCAAGGATTGCACAGAAAAGGGCTTATTTTCAAAGTACGTTAATTCTTTGAAGTACTTTGGTTGAGGGTCAATACAAATATCAAAGCTCTGGGACTTATTGTTCGGGTGAAGAAGATTTCAAATATTTCCTTCTTTATTGCTTTGTAAAATCAGGGATCGCACAGAAAAGGGCTAATTTTCAGAATACTGTTATTCTTTGAAGTAAATTGGTAGAGGGTCATTAGGTGATGATATATACCAAATATCAAAGCTCTCGGCCTTATGGTTTAGGACGAGAAGATTTCCAAAGATTACCTTTGTAAAATCAGGAATTGCACAGAAAAGGTTTAATTTCAAGAGTACAGTAATTATTTGAAGTATTTTGGTAGAGGGTCAATAGCTGATGAAATGTACCAAATATCAAAGCTCTAGGCCTTATGATTTAGGAGGAGAAGATTTTTTAACAATTGTTTACGGACGGACAGACGGATGCCTGACAATTACCGATCACAATAGCTCTAAAAATTTGTCATCTGCAACATCCTTGAATTTGGACCAGTCTTCATTTTTGTTGTCTGGTAATGGGTTAACCTTTGACCTATTCAACAGAATCAATAGGAACAATAACACACTGTTTGGCAGTGTCTGTTTCACCATTGATTAGATAATCTTTCCATCAACAAATGGATTATCACTAACAATACTTGTCAGTTAGTGAAATAACCCAATATAGCTGCTTACAGGCCAAGGGTATGTCGCTGCCGCGAATATCAATATTCTAGAATTCACAAAAATGAGACGTCACTAAAAGTCTTATTTTAACCCATTGCCAGGATGAGAGAATTTTAGATTGATCTGCCTTCCTTGAAGTTGCAGACAACAATTGTTCAGTTGATGAAATTTGAAATATCTTTGTCTTTTGGGAAAGAAAAAATTGTGGATAATGAAGAAATTGCTACAAGCAATTTCTTCATTATCCTCAAAGTTTTCAAAAGTGTTTTCCTTCAGGTGCGCAAACAAGCGGATTGTTTGAGAATGGATTATGTGATTTTCATTCCCCCTTTTTACTCTATCATTGAAAGAGTACCTACAACATAGGGTATATGGCAGTATTGGTGAAATATTCAAATCTAAAATACAAATTATGCCCTCTATCTGTTGCTCTGCCCTTGTTAGTGATAGAGCCTTCATACTACAGACGAGGCCTTTCTGTATGCACTAAGTGGAAGTCTTTTAGAGAGGTTATGATTACCTTTTAGGGTAAAATTTTGTGATAATGGTACAGTGGAAACCTCTTTATTGCAAACCCTGATAATAGCAACTGACTGCTTAATTGTAACTGGCTTTCAGCAAAAACATGACCAAATCGAAAGTCAAATTCATCTATTGAACATATCACAAGACCTCAAAATTAAATGCCATCTTTAATAAACCCATTACCAGATGGCAAAATTTTAGACTGGTCCAAATTTAAAGGAGTTCCAGACGACAAGTTAAACTTTTTGCAGTATTTTTTTTTCAACTCTCATGGCAGAAAACATGGATAAATGAAGAATTTGCTTGTTGCAAGCAATTTTTCATTTTACACAATGTTTTCCCAAGTGTTTTTTTTAAGGGCGTCCAAAAGCGTCATTTTACACTAAATGGTTTAATTGAAAGATGACAATTCTTACTTGATAGAATTAAAAAAACTTTGTCTATTTGGTTAGAAAACAGGGTGGACATTGAAGAAATTGCTTGTAACAAGCAATTTCTTCATTTACACACTGTTTTCCACAGCTTTTTCTTGAGGGGAATCAAGAAGCGTGATTGGGTTGGATTGGGTTAATAGCAACTACCAGTTATTTGCAATTCAAATCAAACCTATTTTCATGATCCTTAAGAATTTAATTAAAAAATTTTTTATGAAATTAACTAATTGATAGCTTGAAACAAGCGATTTGTTCATTGTAAGTCATACCTTTTTTCACTTGGACAAATCTAAAATTTGGTCTTAACCCTTTTCCCACACAATGACACTTTTTGATGCCCCTCAAGAAAAACAAATGGGAAAACATTGTGGGAAACGAAGATATTACTTGTAAGAAGCATTTTTTTCATTTTCCCCATTGTTTTCTTCCCAAAATGTTGAAAAAATTTCAAATTTCATAAACTTAAAAAAAAATTCTGCAACTTATTTCAACCTAGACCACACTACAAATTTCTCATGTGGTAATGGGATTCTTTTTTTTTTCTTTCAAAACTAGGACTTATTGATTAGATGGGGTTTAACACTACTTTTAACAGTGTTTCAGTCATGTTTCAGTCATGTTGCAAAGGTTGAAGCACCTAACCATGGATCCTGGTATTTCTCACACCTGTACTATACCACCCTTGTCATACTGAATTTACCGACATAATAAAATTATAGACCAATTCAAATTCAAAGAAGTTGCACATGAAATTTTAAGGTTGATGAAACCTATAAAAATCTTTGTCTTTTTGGGTAGAAAACATCGTGGATAATGAAGAAATTGCTTGTAACAAGCAAACTCTTCATTCTCCACAATGTTTTCCAAAGCTTTCATATTGAGGGGCGTTTAAAAGTGTCATTGTGTGGGAAAGGGTTAACCCAATACACAAAGAGGCTATCTCACGCACTAATGATGAAGAACTTAGTGGGAAAAGGAGAATTTGCTTTTAACAAGCAATTTTTCCTTTTCTCGCAATGTTTTAAACTTATTGCGCCATCATATTTCCATTCTAGGGCAATTTGAAATATCCTCTACAACTTCTTTCAATTTTGACCAGTCTAATTTTTTGTCATCTGGTAATGGGCTAAATTACAAGGTTTTGCCTAGCTCAGTTGTTGGGATGGATATCAGGAATGAGTCCAGGGTTTGGAGATTGGAAATCTGGTTGGAAAATTTGATAACTTTTAGATAGTCGTCAGAATCTACTTTGAATTAGAATCATTCTAAAATTTGCTGTCTGATAATGGATTAAAATAGGTGCCTGAGCAGCTGATTTGCTCAACCAGCCTATATTTACTTATCATAATGGTAATTAAGTTGTCTTAACCCTTTTCTGTTTAAACCCGGGTTTTTTGTTGCTGTGATTTCATACTTGAGAAAACATTGTGAAAAAAAAAAAAATTCTACCACATAGGATGGTCAGATTTCAAATTGCATGCATTTTTCATTGTCATCTGCAACCTCTTTGAAATTAGACCAGTCTAAAATTTCTAAAAACAGGAAAGGGTTACACACAGGACTAAGAAGGCAACTCATTTAACCCATTACTAGACAAGAAAATTTTAGACCAGTCCAAATTCACCACATGTTTGTCTCTTAAGTCAGAGTTGTTTATGAAATTTAATCTTCAAAATAAATATTGATCTAAGACTAGTATCTTCAGTTCTTTCAGCCCTTTGGTTTTTGTGCAATTTTGAAAAGAACTTTATTCATTATGATAAGGATTAAAGCTATTATAATTTCTTAATAAAATCTGATAAAAGTCACCAAAAGATAATTTCTGTTAAATTTTATTGAAATCCATACTCTGAGGAGATTTTCAAAGTTTTAATTATAAGCCATTGTATTCCAGAAGCTAGCCAGCCCATTACCTGTAAAGCTATTCTTTTACCCAAGCAAAATCCTTTAACCCATTCCAACACAGCAAAATTTTAGACTGGTCCAAATTGAAAGAAGCTGAAGACGACAATTTCAAGTTGATGGAATTTTGAATTTTTTCGTCTTTTTGGATAGAAAACATTGTGGATAATGAAGAAATTGCTTGATACAAGCAATTTCTTCATTTTCCACAATGTTTTCCAAAGCTTTTTTCTCGAGGGGCGTAAAAAGGAGGGATTGAGTTGGAATGGGTTAAAGGGATCCCATAAAGGGCCACCAAAGAATCATTCCTGTAAAGTTTAGTTGAAGTCCATCACATATTTTTTTACTCCAGCGTCATGGGTCTTATGATAAACTAACTTACCGGACAAAAGTCCACTTCAGCCACAAGTCTGTTGATTTCTTCCGAGTATACATCATGACTTATGATCACCAAACTGTTTTCTATCTTTTGAACTTTTTTCAACGATTCTAGCAAGATCTTCAGATATTCCCCACGATCATGAACTTGTATAACAATCACAACACTTTCAGACGTCAATTTCACGGGGAATTTATGTAAATTGCGTATAAACTGCTCCGCATTTATCCGTAATATCTCTTGTTTGATTGCAGCCAAATTCTTTGTATCAACTGTAGTCCGAGGTTTTAGTTGCTCTGATGAGTTGAAGAAATTAGGAGGAATAATGAACTGTGGTACACTTTCGTTTTCAGATTTTAACGTCAAGTGTTCAAGGTCATTAATGGAAGCATGTATTTCTGGGTGTTGATACCCGTGTTCAGAAAAACTTGGTTGGAACGTGACTAATATGTGCATGTTTAATATGACAAACACAAATAACGCTATCCAAAATAAAAGTCTGACATATCGTTTAATCCTTGGCACTTTCATGGCTCGTAATATTTCTTCGATACTTTGTGAATTTAATTCACTGAACACAAAAAGGTTTGAAAAATACGTTCCTCAGAATAATCCTTTAATAAAGAGAATTTGGCATTTTAAATTTTCCAAGTACATGATATTTTCATCCTCTTATTTCCCTGTAGTATTTTACCTCCACAAAATCTCTGTTTCTCCGAATGAACATTTCCAATATCCTCAATTGGACATCAATACGGACATTATCATCTATATACCTAGAACAATGCCTGTATTCATATATACAGGTCATAAATTATGCACCATCTGTAAGCTTTATAAATGAACACATCAAACATCTGCATTTGCCTTTTGATATTATCAGTAGTTTATGAAATAATTCATAATTTTGAAATTTGAGGTAATGACTATATTACAAATTAATAAAACATTGTTTTGATTTTGTAAATTCATGATATGGCACCAGATACATAAATATTTTGATTTTTAAAACATCCAATATTACCATCTGATTATAAATTTCTGTCTGATAAGTTTTTTTTTCCCTTGTTTCTTAACAAAATTCCATTGACGTCACCGAGTAAATACAAAGATTATATAATCCAAAACAGCTTATTTCAAGCTTAGCATTGAGTTTATTAAGTGTAATAACAGGTTGTAAGTTTTTCCATGGTTATTTGTAGCTTGACAGCTCCCTCAGGTTGTACATCATTGTTGATATGGGATTTGTCACCTGAGTCGAGGGAGCCACTTGTCAACAGTACCTGTCTCTACGTGATGTATTACCTCTACTGTATAATGGCCGCATCTTTGATTGTCATACAGGAGTGATCATTTTTGTCTGTTTGACCCATTTAAAAAAAGGTGTGATGGTTTGTCACACATAAAATGAACCTGAAATAAGACAATGAAATACATATTACAATCATGAGCCAGTTCAAACTCGGTCCAGTCTAAAATTTTGTCATTTGGTAATGGGTTAAGTCAAATTTTAGACCAACTCTAACTCATTACCACATGACAATTTAAGACTAGTCTTAATTGAAAATATTTCAGACATGTGTGTTAACCCCTTCCCACACAGTGACGCTTTTAAAAGCCTCTAAATATAAAAGTTTCGGAAAACATTGTGGAAAATGAAGAAATTGCTTGTCACAAGCAATTTCTTCATTATCCACAATGTTTTCTATCACAATAGACAAAGATTTAAAGATTTCATCTACTTTGAGATTAACCTATTATCAGATGACTCAATGTTACACTGCTCCAAATTGTAAGAAGTTGCAGATGTCAATTCAAAGTTTATGAAATTATGAATTTTTTTGATTTTTTTTTTCAAATTTCTTGGTAGAAAATATTGTGGAAAATGCTAGCAATTTCTTCATTTCTGCAAAATGTTTTGCCAATATTATTATTTTTTGTCAGGTTCGTCAAAAAAGGGTCAGTGTGGTGATTGGTTATGACAAATTTTATACTAACTTAAGCTCCCTACTGCAAGTAGTCTTAATTTGTTTGTTTGAATGGTGTTTAACGCCACTTTTAATAGTATTTCAGTCACCACTGCGGATGGAGCGCCTAACTAAGGATTCCTTGTACTTCTCACACCAATTCCACAACTACATCTTTTCCAAGCCTCCAGCTGCTCATCCCTCTTAAGTTTAAGACTATACAACCATTGATGGGAGACAAATAACTATGAAAGGATATATCCCTCGACCAGGGATCGAACTCACAACCCCATGTTTAGCCATGGCCACATGTAGTCCTAATTGAAAGGTGTTGCAGACGACAGTTTCAAGTTGGTAAAATTTGGAAAACTCATTGCTATTTAGGGTGAAAAACATTGTGGATATTGAAGAAATTTCTTCTTTTTGCTATTGACAGACTCAAAGTCAATGAAAGTTTATTGATTGAATGGGTTTAACAGTATTTCAGTCTAATCGCGGCGGCTGGAGCACCTAACAATAGATTCCAGGTATTTCTCACACAAGTTCTACCACTACATCCTTTCCTAGCCTCCATATGCTATCCCACTTAGGCTTACGGTTATCCACCAATTGGTGAGAGACAAATGTCGGAAAGAATATGTGACGCTGTCAGGGATTGAACCCATGACATTCCATATTGAAGAATAGGAGTCTGACGTGCTACCGACTGCGCTATGACGGCGGCAACACAATTTAAGACTGGTCCAAGTTGACAAGGGTTACTGATGACAATTATTGAAATTTTAGATTTCATAAATTTTCTCAGTAAAAATCATTGTGGAAAATGAAGAAATTGCTTGTTGCCAGCTGTTTGCTCTGTTGTCCAAGTGCCTGATAGAGTGTTTAAACTTCTGAGTTGAAAAGGGGGCATAATTAATCAAAACTGCATTTAGATTTATCCCCCTTGTTAGTATAGATAGCTTTTTTAACCCTCTCCTGTTCAAACCCAAGATTTTACGTCACTGTGATTTTATACATGAGAAAACATTGTGGAAAAAGAGGAAATGTAACAAGCTATTTCTTCTTTTTCCTACAATATATTCTACCACATAGGATGAATTCATTTCAAATTACATCCAATTTTTACTGTTGCCTGAAACCTCTTTCAATTTGGACCAATCTAAAATTTCAAGAAAAGGGAGAGGGTTAACCAATTACCACTCAGTGACGCTTTTGGACACCCTTAGGAAAAAAACTTTAGAAAACATTGTGGAAAATGAAGAAATTGCTTGTTACAGGAAAGTTGATAAAAAATCTTAAAGTTCAGAAGTTTTAAATTGTATTCTGCAACTCCTTTCAATTTGGACCAGTCTAAAATTTTGTTGTTTGGGAATGGGTTAATAGTAAACATATAGTCAATATACTCCGTAATACCAGCAGTATTACAAAGTGTCTTGACACCTCGCCTACGACACCCCAAATAACCTCGCAATAGCAATACCAAAGACTGCCGAGCTAAAAATGAATTTCAAGAGTGAGGAGAGTAGCTGAAATTTTCCCTTCCCTTTAACCCATTCCCACATAGTAACTCTTTCTGATGCCCCTCAAGAAAACATTGTGTAAAATGAAGAAATTGCTTGTAACAAGCAATTTCTTCATTTCACACAATGTTTACAACCAAGAAAGTTAAACAATTTTAATTAATTGATTGAATTGGGTTAAACACAGGTTTTAACAGTATTTCAGTCATATCGCGGAGGCTGGAGCACCTAACAATGGATTCCTGGTATTTCTCACACCAGTACTACCACTACGTCCTCTCCTAGCTTCCAGCTTATATCCCACTTAGGTTTACAATTATCCACCCATCGGTGACAGACGGATTTCGGAAAGAATATGTGCCACCACCAGGGATCAAACCCATGACCTGAACAGTTTCAAAATTTCATAAAATTTAAATTGTTGTCTGCAACTTCTTTCAATTTTGGCCAGTCTAAAATTTGCCGTCTAGTAATGAGTTGATTTTCTCCACAACAAATTCTCTCCAGTTCATCAAAAATTGGGATTTGATTGGCTGTATAAGATGAACAGTGGAGCATTAAAGCTTCTAAACCAGGCATTACAAGGCAACAAAATTCAAACTGGTACAAAATCACAGTTGAAGAAGTAAATAATTTTTTAACTCCAAGTTAGATTAGTAGAATTTCAAATATCTGGGTTAGAAACAATGTGGAAAATACTGTAACAAGCAATTTCTACATTTTCCATTTTGTTTTCCTGGACTTTTATTCTTTGGGTCATCAGAAAGGGGGATTTTGTAGTTATGGGTTAATGGGTAGAAAACAGTTAGTGAAAAGGAGAAATAGCACTTGCCCTTTGTTACAATAAAAATTCTGAATTTTCAGCAATATTAACCCATACCCACACAATCCCTCCTTTTCATGCTCCTCAAGAAGAAAGCTTTGGAAAACGTGGAAAATGAAGAGATTGATTATATCAAGCAATTTCTTCATGATCCAAAATGTTTTCTATCCAAAGAGATGAAAAATTTTAAAACTTGAAATTATTGTTTGCAGCTTCTTTCAATTTGGACAAGTCTAAAATTATGCCATCTGGTAATGGTATAAGATCCTTACCGAAGTTTAAGGCAGACAAATAAACAGTTTTTAATCCTGGGGTAATATTAGTCAAAAAAATTGACACCAGGTTCACTATTATGCAACAAATATTTTTCTCTTTCCATTGAGATAATATTTTCCTTATTTGGCTAAAGTATTTTCTTTTTCACATGGCAACAATAGACAGAGGGAAAATGTAGTGACGTTTTTAATCCTTAGCTATCGGTATCTATTCAAACAATTACATAGACAGTTCATTTCTCTGGTTAATGATAAAAAATGCCTTTTCCACAGTGTTTTCTACCCTTAACCTATTCTTGCACTGTGCAATGACACTTTTAGACCCCCCTTATCACGCCCGGTAATCTCGGGCTCCATCTCTTTTTGGAGATCAGTACAAAAAGGAGACAATGATACTTCCGATATGGAGCCAAGGACCGGAACTGGACAGAAAAGGTAAGTAAAACAGTTCACCTCGCGTACAATTTGATCTGCCATTGACCTATTATACATTTTCCCAAAACGTCCAGAGTTTCATACCACATAGAAATGATTATATTATCCGTTGGCGGTGATAGATTTCAAAAATAATTCCGTTTGTGAATAGAAACTTGAATCAAAGTTTGGACATCGGACCCGATCAAACACAAAAATGCGTGTTGAAATCATTAAATCCATGTTATCAACAGTTCTGAAAGATTTAAGTTGCTATGACAGTGAAATGAATGATAACGTGTTGATATAAAACAATGTTACCACAAAGAACTGCGTTTCCCAACCCCTTTGACGGATTTTCTTAGATGAGAAGGAGACCAGGATGCGGTGCGGGAGACAAGATTCAGAGGGAGAGGCGATGCATATGAAAGAGTACAGTGAATAATTTTGTAACTTTATAAATATTAGAGGACACTTTTCCCCCTTTACACAGTAAATGTGTCTGTCAGACTCTCTAGAACAGCCATATTTATATCAAAGTCGCAAGAATCGAGTTACACAACTCGCCAATAAATTAATGCAGAACCCACGCTTAGAGCTCATTACTTTCAGTCAAAACTCTGCTACACACTGGTTTATTTTCTGCTAACTTGTGTTAACTTTGAGATCACACATGAAGTGAAATGACGATTCAAAATCACTCACACAGCGCTCCAATCATTCATTCCATACACTCACCCAAACCATTAAAAACGCTCAAATTATTTCAAAAACATTTAAAAACCCTCCAAAATAAGCAGCATTTCATTCAAATCGATAACAATTTTCCACAATTTTTATTGGCTCTGTGGGTTTTAAAGCGTCTGATTGGTCCGTGAAGACAAACAAACACAAAAACATGTATATTTTAATAAAAGGAGGTGATAAATTTCCATCTATCTATAAATACTGCCTAACTCCCCTTTCGGGTATGACTTGAAGGTGCGCGTCTGTGCTGGAATATACACTGTTAGTCATTGGTTAGGTTGCCAAAGTATTGTGAATGTTAGATTAAGAGATCTGATAAACATATTCTGGTCATTCAGGACGGCTCACTATCTGAAAAGAATCGAGACTCTTTTTGAACGCTGCAGTGTCAGGTTGCTGTTTCTGGTGGGCTGTTCCAAAATATCACTGTGTAGGGAAAGAAAGAATATTTAAGGAAGAAAGCATTCGCATGGATCTGTCTGAAAGATGCTGTGTGCATATGTCGGGTGGTCCTAACTGGTCTTTCAAGATAAGCTGGTACGGGCACTGCAACAAAACTATTAACGATTTTATAAAACATGGTGATTCTGGAAACGTCTCGTCTATATTGAAGAGTTTGCGAGCCAAGCTCCTTCTGCATGAAAATTATTTTGAACCCATCTTGCTGCTCTACGTTGTACTTTTCCCCTTTGTTGATATAGGTTTTTGTGTAAGGGCTCCAAACGGTTGATGCGTATTCTACCTGGGGTCGGACTAATGTTTTGTACGATGTCTCTCTGATCTTCTTATTTTTGTCTGGATGTTTCTGCGAAGCAAACCTTAGGTTTTATTTGCCTTTGATGTTATATGGTCAATGTGCGTGTTCCATGAAAGATCTCCAGATATTGTAACTCTTAGGTATGAAGCATTGTCCACAGTCTCTAGCACTTATCCATGTAGCCTGTGTTCAAAAGAAATCTTTTTCTTCTATTTAGTAATATTTAGCATTTTCTGGGATTAAACTCCATTTCCCACTTTTTCTCCCACTGCATTAACTTGTCTAGATAATCTTGCATAGTGATACAGTCTTGCTTGTTGTTTATAACTAAGTAAACGGCAGTGTCATCTGCAAACAAACGAACTTGGGAGGTGATGGTATTAGGAAGGTCGTTAATATACAAGAAAAACAGAAGAGGACCAAGCACCGATCCCTGAGGTACTCCAGACGTGACTGGAACTTCGGATGAGCATCCACCATGTAAGACTACTTTTTGTGTTCTGCCTATAAGAAAAGATTTAATCCACAAAAGGGTAGTATTGTTTTCTTCATGTTCCTGCAATTTATACAAAAGTTTTAAGTGGCTAACTTTATCAAAAGTCCTGTTGAAGTCTAACAAAACTAGATCAGTTTGTTTTCCTTCAGCAAGGTTTCTGGAAAGATGGTCGGTCAGTTCCAGTCGCTTGGTTTCACATGAACAACTTGCTCTGAAACCATGCTGTAAGTCATAAAGAATATTTTTTTTGTCAAAATTTTTAGTTAGATTTGATGCTACAATATGTTCAAGAGCTTTACACAGTATACATGTTAAGAATATAGGTGTGTAATTTGCAGGATCTTCTTTGTTTCCATTCTTGGACAGTGGAGTCACGTTTGCCTTGTCCATACCTGGAGGAGGGTGCCTGTGTCAAGGGATTTCTTAAAGAGAATTTGGACGACATTAGCGATTTTGGATTACATTCCTTTAATTTCATTCAAAAGTCATTCTAAAATCATCTCCAAATCACCCAAAAATTGTCAATTTCAAGGTGTTATTAAATTGATTTTTTGGGGATTTGGGGTTTATTACATACTATAAGTTTTCAGAAAATCATAGAAAAGGGGTCGGTTTTGACGTTCGAAGATTGACTGGGGTTACATAAGAGTATGGTGTTCTAAAAGAAGTTTTACAGTACATTTTTATATGCATCGCCTCTCCCTCTGAATCTTGTCTCCCGCACTGCGTCCTTGTCTCCATCTCATCTAAGAAAATCCATAAAAGGGGTAGGATAAACGCAGTTCTTTATGGCAAAATTATTTTATATCAACACGTTATCATTCATTTCACAGTCATTGCCACTTAAATCTTTCAATATTGTTGATAACATAGATTTTAACGATTTCAACACGCATTTTCGTGTTTGATCGGGTCCGATGTCCAAACTTTGATTCAAGTTTCTATTCACAAACGGAATTATTTTTGAAATCTATCACCGCCAACGGGTGTAATAATCATTTCTATGTGGTATGAAACTCTGGACGTTTTGGGAAAATGTATAATAGGTTAATGGGAGATCAAATTGTGCGCGAGGTGCACTGTTTTTCTTACCTTTTCTGTTCAGTTCCGGTCCTTGGTTCCATATCGGAAGTATCATTGTCTCCTTTTTGTACTGTTCACCAAAAAGAGATGGAGCCCGAGATTACCGGGCGTGCTTATGTACCTAGGCTTTGAAATACGTAGAAAATGAAGAAATCTCTTGTTATTTCATCATTATCCACCATGTTTCTAACCCAAAGTTTTATCAACTTAAACTTGTTTGCAATTTCTTTGAATATAAATGACTTTTGTCAGTTAACCCATTCCCACTCAATGATGCTTTTAGACGCCCCCTAAAAAATAGATTTGAATTACATTGTGGAGAATAGAGAAATTGCTTGTCACAGTGTCTGGTAATGGCTAACAACCTCTGACAAATATGGTTTAACCCATTACCACACAAGAGAATTTTAGACTGGTCCAAATTGAAAGGAGTTGCAGACGACATTTTAAAGTTTATGAAATTTTAGATTTTTTCAACTTTCTCGGTAGAAAATATTGTGTAATATGAAGAAATTGCTTGTAACAAGCAATTTCTTCATTTTTCACAATGTTTTCTCAGTTGTCCAAAAGCTTCACTGTGTGGGAATGGGTAAATGATAATTAAGACACGTTCTCCTGTTTTTTTTGTTTTGTCACATTTTGCAACAATTTCTAACTAGTATTAACACGATAACACAGGTTTTAATATCCTCACCGCTCTTATATCTGGCATTTTATTAAAACAATTTATACGTCCCTTGATACAATACAACATACATCCTTTATCCAGTGTTTTGATTAATTGCATGCATGCATAAATATGTAACAATTTTTGTCCAAATAACAAAATTTAGACTTGTCAAAATTGAAAGCAGTTGAGGAAAATGATTTTATTTTTTTTGATGATGAAATTTTAAATATCCTGGTCTTATGAAGTAAAAACCATTGTGGAAAATGAAGAAATTGCAACTTCTTCATTATCCACAATGTTTTTCTAAACTGATTTCATTAGATGGGCATAAAAAAGTGGGTTTATGTTGAATTGAGTTAACTTACGGAGAATGGGGAAGAGGGTATAAGTATGAATTGAAAAAAAGTTATTCATATTTAGTAAACATTTTTGGGGGCATAAGTAAAGAAATCATTGGGGTGTTGTTTTTTTTGCATTAAATCTCACATGTACTGCTGGTTAATTTGTTACGTTTGAATGGGGTTTAAGACCACTTTTAACAATTTTTCAGTCATATTGCGAGGGCTGTATCAATGGTTTCCTGGTACATCTAGCACCTTACTGCAGTACCACCATTACATCCTTTCCAAGCCTCCAGCTGCTATCCCAGCTGCTATCCCACAATTATCCACCCATTGGTGAGAGACGAATGTCTGCAATGATATGTACTGCTGCCAGGGATCAAACCCATGACAACCCATTGGAGTCTGATGCGCTACCAACTGCGCTATAGCGGAACAGGTTAAAACTTGTCATTTTTAATAAAATCCTATTCTAAAATGCATTAAAATCAAAGGGCCAAAAACACTGGGAAGTACAAGTAATCAGTCATTATTTCTTTTGAAAATTAATGTTATAAACAACACTGGCTTAGATACGCCAAACAGGTGGTGTAGGCTAAGATTAGACTGCACATATGAGCAGGCTGATCTATGCCTATACTTTCTGCCAAAACAGTAATATTCCAGGTTCAGCATGACAAGGGTTAAACACCTATTATTTTTTTTTTCATATTGAACTTACTCTGTAACTTCTTTCAATGTAGAAAAGTCTAAAATTTTGTTCTCTTGTAACGGCCAGTGAATACAATAGTTCATTACCATACGACACAAAATTCGGCTGGTCCAAACTGGCAGAAAATGTTAAAAATTAATTTTTAGTTTACCCTTGTCATGCTGAATAAAATACTTTTCAAAATCCCATGTAAATAAAAGGGCTGAAAGCACCAAAAATAATAGTTGTAAGTCAAGATTTATTTTGAAAATTGAATTTCATAAATATCTCTGACTTAAAAGGGACATGCAGGAGGTGTAGACTAAGATCAGACTGCACCTAAGTGCAGACCGATCTTTATCTATACCCCCTGCAAAAACAGGAATATTTCAGGTTAAGCATGACAAGGGTTAATTTGATAAATAAGTATCACTCCTTGGGAGTGAGTATCAGAAGACATTGTGAGACAAGGAGAAATTGCTTGTTCCAAGCTATTTCCTTTCTTCTCACTATGATTTCAGTTTAAAAGAAAAAGTCGGGGCTGATATGGAAATGGCTTAAAACCTCTTGTACTTCTCTAAATAGTTTCCATCCTTTTTGTTGTTTTGACATGATCACATCATTTGAAATGTTTATCCAAAGAAGCACAAATCATGATATCAATTTTGACAGATCCAGCCAAACTCTGTCTTATCAGTGGAAAGTTTAAAAGTTTGAATTCTAACCCTTCACTTTAAACCAATTACAACATGACAGAGATTTAGGATAGTCAAAATTCAAAAAGTTGCAGCCAAGAATTTTTTTAGTCCTAGAAATTCAAATTTAACCATTGTCATGCTGATACAAAAATTGATTTAAAATCATAGGGCTAACAGCACCGGAAGGTATAAATGAGAGTCAATTTTTCTCTTGAAAATTGATTATTTAAACAACTCTGGCTAAAAGGGGACAAGCAGGAGGTGTAGACCAAGATCAGACTGCACTTATGTGCAGACTGATCATTGTCTATACCTCCTGCCAAAACAGGAATATTCTGGGTTCAGCACGACAAGGGTTAAAATTACAAGCAAGTCAAGCTAGTAGCAGAACAATTTTCATTGGCCCTAATGAAGATTCACAAGCCTTTATGGAATTATGTTAAAATCTTTGAGGATAAAATGGTTTGTTAAATAGACAGAGAAAAGCAAAATAAAATCAGAAGACCAGAATTTCATATGCAAATTAGGGGGGTGCAGGGACTTGTACGTCTTTTTGACAGTCCAACTATATGGCAAATTTCAATATCTGTTTTTAATGTATAAGATTTTAGAAATCTTTGTATTTTGGAATAGAAAACAATATTTCTGTGAAACTTATTGGTTTGGTAATGGATTGCTACTCCAATCCAAATTCATTTAGACCGGAAGTGGACTTTGATCTGTCAATCTTTAATTGAATATCTTCATCATCTTGCCATGGTCAACAAAGTGAACAAATTTCTAACTGTAATGCTTTCAGACATTTTGAAAGGTGATTAACCCTTGTGCATGCTGAACTTGGAATATTCTGGTTTAAGCAGGAGGTATAGCAGGGCTCTCGGAAACGACAGTACTGTCGTCTGAGACGACAACTTTCCGCAAGGGACGACAAAAAATCCTATCAAAGGATTCCGAT
The DNA here is from genome assembly GCA_946902895.1 of Fragum fragum. NCBI lineage: Eukaryota > Metazoa > Mollusca > Bivalvia > Cardiida > Cardiidae > Fragum > Fragum fragum. The sequence continues at coordinate 60,472,365 of OX336374.1, forward strand.
GGACGACAATTTTTTCAATGACATGCGTCAGTCGTTATGTAAAAGTGACTCTGTAAAATCATCTGTCATTGTTCAAGGGTCATTAAAATAGTAGGTAGATTATTGGAAAATATTAATTGATTATCCCAACATACACCATAATCATTGATAACACCCAGCTTGATTGACAATTACCACTTTGCGGTGACCGGTCATGCATCGACGATCGTAGGTAACAGGTGTTAGAAACCTGTGAAACTTGGGTAAAATTATTTTACTTGCACTCTTATCTCACTGAAATCAAATTATTATTGATCAGTATAGTAAAGAAAAGTAACCAAAACATAATAAAGAAGTCAACTATATTGCAAAATTAAATTGTCATGGGTTTTCGTGGGTAAAACAGGCAAATTCAATTGAAAATGAAAATTATCAGATAAACTTTTGGGGCTCTTAGACATCTAAAGCTGGGCATGAATTATAAATTTACTGTCATTTTTTAGTTTAAAAAATGATCAATTTGACTGTCAATATATGCCATAACTTTGTCCAAATTTCAACAACAAAAAAAATCCTTATCAAGCTGAATAAAGATAAGTGCAAATTTTCATCAAAGTGGTAAAAGGAGGGATTGACTGATTGTGAGTCAGTATTTATTTTGAAAATACAATCTTTAAAATGGTTAAATTTAAGAAGGAAAATTAGGCGGTATAGACTAAGGTCAGACTGCACACCTTTGTCTTTACTTCTTACTAAAAGAGGAATATATTTTATTTTTTGTGTGACAAAGGTTAACTTAATTTCAATGTGCGCTTAGGAAATAAAGAAACGAAAATAACACATGTTGGATCATTTTATCATTTGCTCTATTTTGACATTAATTCTTTACTTCTTAATTAGATTTACAAATAATCCTAATTAAGAGAATTTGCTGATGATCAAATGAACATGATCAGACATGTAAACAACATAATATGGGCTAGAAAATATGATAATTCTTAAAACCAAAATTAATCTCCTTTTTTCACACTATTTTCAACAAAGAAAGTGCCGTAAAAAAGGATTTGGTGAAAATCGCATTCAGTATTAAAATCCTGCCAAATCAGGCTGGAATCAAACTTTTCTGCTTGGAATCCAACTTTTTCCTAAATTGGATTCCTGGAATCCTTCTTTCAAAATCCTAGTGAGAGCCCTGTATAGACAAAGTCTAAACTTCCTGTCTGTCCATTTAAAACCAGAGTTGTTTATGAATTAGTTTTTCAGTGCTTTCAGTCTTTTCATTTTAACCCTTGTAATGCTGTATAAATTACCATATTAAATTGCTGTAAAATCAAAGGGTTGAATGCACTGATAGAACTTGTCGTTCAAAAATCAATATTTCTTCTGGAAATCAGCTTCATTAACAACTCTTGCAGGAAAAATACAAGCAGGAGGTGTAGACCAAGATCAGTCTGCACTTATGTGCAGGCTGATCTTGGTCTATACCTCCTGCCAAAACCGGAATATTTTGGGTTCAGCATGACAAGGGTTAATACAATTCTAAAAAGGATTTTATTCAGCTTGACATGGGTTAAGCTGATTTTATAATGAATATATGAGTTCATAACTTTTGAAAACAGAAAGAAAAGAAGAAAAATCATTTCACATTACAACAAAGTTCAACCCAAATGGATTAGGAATTCATCAGGTAAATATGTTATTCTGTCAACAGCACAAAAAATTGCCCTTTTTTGTGGTTTCCATTACATATCATTTACGTCATTGGCTTCTGCAAGTAATACACTTGTAAACAAGGTAACCTGTAGACTAACAACCTCATCCTAGGAATTCCATGTTTCAAAGTAGGGCATAGGGAATATGTCATATTAAACTAAATTTATAGTGAACAGAAGATTTTATACAAAAATATACCAATTATCATAAAAATGACATTATAATTACAATATGAACAGCAAACAATTTTCCTCTATCAGAATTTGATGAAAATCTGTTCAAGAGGCACTTCATTACCCTTTCCTGTTTTTTTTTTTAAATCTTAGACTGGTCAAAATGCAGACAACAATTAAAGTCAAATTTATTTGAAAAATAATTATTCAGTAGGGTTGAAAATATTTTGGAAAAAGAAGAAATTGCTTGTCACAAGCAATTTCTTCTTTTTCCACAATGTTTTCTCAAGTTTAAAAACACAGGGACTTAAAAACTAGGGATTAAACAGGATAGGTTTACGATAACGAGTGTTGAATGTATATATGATATACTCAATGAAGCATCCTTTATATACAAGATGCTACTTATTTTACACGACTGATCTAAGTAAATAAGACCTTCCTCCAATAAATAATAGATCAAATACAATTAGATTACTTTCATTTTGTCACACGAATCAGTTTAGTTGCGTCATAAATAATTGTATCTATCTACCATAATTTACGACAGTATTTAATCATACTTGATAGTAAAATTCTATAGTGGTCCAAGTTCAAAGAAGTTGTAGATGACAATAATAATTATTCTAAATGTAGCAAAAAATTTGAAAACATGGGAAAAATCACATGATGTATGCCAGGGCTTTTTTTCTAGAAATTTGGAAGAGGCCTCAGCCAGTTCGTTTTGGGAAATTTTGCACAGTTTTCAGAAGAATTGGGAAACATAAGTTTGATAAAAGAAAGTAATAAAATAAGATTCATGCATCATTTTCACGATTCAATGATAAATAACTATATTTAAGGGTCTTATCAGTAATAAAATGAATAGAAATATTGATCAAAATAAATTTTGAAGAAAATAAATCGATATAATGCAAAAATAAGCTGTAATTTTGGGAAATTTCTCTGCCACAAATGGGAAAAAAAGAGCTTTTTCGAATTGGAAAGTAGCCTTTCATAGGCCCCTGTTAAACAACGAATAAAAGGTCCTGCGTTTAACCCAATCAAGCTGAACTAGACCATCACTATATGAGATACCCCCAATAGGTTCCTTATCACTGAAAATACATTTTGTCACTAGAATGAAGACTTTCTTCCAAAAAGGGCAAAATCTCCCCCAAATAAAACCATAATAGCAAATGGCATTTTTTCTTGACACTGCTTATGAGATATTTGAATCAAATCCCACCAATAGCTAAGTACAAAAATACAAGTTGCTGAAAATGAGTGGACATGATTTTTCATCAAAGGGCTGCAAGTTTTTGAAAAATAAAATCGAGCATAACCCAAGTTTGAATAAAATCCTATCAATAATTTTAAAGAAAATGAGTGGACAACATTTTTCATAAAAGGGCCATAACTGTGTAAAAAGTAAACGGACTAAAACCTAAAATAGTAAACGCACATCTCTGCTTGATACTGTCTACCTGTGAAGTTTGGAAATAAATCCACCCACTAGTTTAAGAGAAAATAGAGCTGACAAAAAGCTAGATGGACAAATGGACCAACGGACTGACCAAAAAGCTGACACCTATGTACCCCCAAATTAAAGATTTGGAGGGTCTAATAAATCCTTTTCAAAGCTGAATGAAAATCAAAGGGATGAAACCATTGTTGGCAGTATTAATTCGGAAACTTAACTTTTAAATAACTTTGACTTAAAAAGCACTAACACTGGTGATGTCTACTAAGCCAGACTGCATTTATGTGCAGGCTGATCTTTGTCTATATCACCTGTCAAAACAAGGAATATTCTGGGCTAAGCATGACAAGGGTTAACACTATCTTGGATGCATATCTTATATAAGAAATAGAAAATACAAGATATTAAAATAGATATAATAAAGGTTTTTAGAAGTTTGAAAGGAGACAATCCTGCAAGTATTTAACTGTTGTTCCAGCAACATTTACGTCCCTTGAGATTCTTTTCTAATACAAACTTATAAAGCCATGTTTTTCAGCAAACCAAGTTTTATCAAGGAATCTAATAAAAGGTCATCCAAGGATTATTTGAGTTGAAATCCATCAGTAATATTCTGAGAACAATTTTTTCACTATACACTGTACTGTAATAAAAGGGGATTAGCTGGCTGCCCATAAAAGCAATGTTTTTCATCCTATCATAATTCTTCCAAAGTATCTAACAAAGGGACATCAATGGAGCATATCAGTGAAAATTTGTCATAATCCAGCCAGGGACTTCTGAGAAGATTTTCAAAGTTGTTACTGTATATATGGAAAATAGCCCCACAAGTGTTTTTCAAATTCTTCATATTTCACATGTTTTCCAAAGTTTTTTTTTCTGCAGGTGCATAAAAAGGAAGGAGTGTGTGGGAAGGGTTAATGGAAAATATCTGTGAAATTTGCTAATACATAGTTTTCCAGCCAGTTGCTTCTGAGAAAATCTTCTAAGTTGTCCCTCTACACCATATCAGGAAATTAGTCCCGTCTATAAAATCTACATTTTTCATCCAATCAAATGTCTTTGAAGAAATCTGATTAACGGTAATCCAAGGACCATTCTGGTTAGATTCTGAGTTGAAGCCTTTAAAGAAAAAGTTCACAGACCAATGGACCATAGACAGACACAATTCCATGACAATAACCTGACTGCCTTCGGCCAGACTGGAGCTAAAATTCATCTTGAAAGAATGGCATAAAATAAGAAACCGTTCTCCTGTTAGATCGTAACACTTTCTTACAATTCATCAGTAACCTGTATTATTTTTGTTAACCAATTACCAGACGACAAAATTTTAGCCTTGTCCAAATTCATAGATGTTGCAGACAACAAATTAAAGTCTATGATACTTGATTTTTTTACTTATGTGGTAGAAAACATTGTGGATAATGATGAAATTGCTTGTGACAAGCAATTTCTGCATTTTCCAAAGCACTTTTCTTGGGGGCATTCAAAGGCATCATTATGTGGGAATGGAATAATTTTCAAAGAAGTGAATGCACCTCACTTGTTTCAGGCCAAAAATTCTTTGTGAACAATAAAGAAACTTGGAGGAGGTATACTAATAGTAAACTCAAAATCGACATGACAACTTTTATCTATCAATCTCATTACCTGTGATCGATCTTCTAAATCATTATTGCATGCATAATTTATACAGTTTACTTAACTAACCTTTCTTTACCAGGTCACAAGTAGACAAAAGATTCTTTATCCATAAGGCCCTTTAACCCTTTCCTGTTCAATCCCTTTGATTTTGTAATTAAGAAACCTCTCTGAGCCTCATGCAATTCATCCAACTTAGGTCTACAATTATCTACCCATTGGTGGGAGACAAATATTGGAAAGTATATTCGCCATGATTTGTATCTAACCAGTGACCCCTTGATTGAGAGGTCCTATGTGCTACTAACTGCCCTATGGCCAACACCACTTATAATGTAGTGGCCCATCATAGAATAGGAACCATCTGGGAAAATACATCTGACAAAATGTTTGTTTGTTTGAATAGGGTTTTACACCGCTTTCAACAATCTTTCAGTTATATCACGGCTGCTGGAGCACCAGTACTACCATTACATAATTTCCTAGCCTCCAGCTGCTATCCCACATAGGTCTACGATTATCGCCCTATTGGTGAGAGACAAGTAGTTGGAAATGATGAGTGCCGCCGTTTGGGAACGAACCCAGGACCTCTAGATTGACAGTCCAACACGCTACCAACTGCGCTATGAAGGCGGCTTCTGACAAAATGTAAAACAAATATTGGAAAGACAGGCTGGATCCGAGGACAATTTTTCATAGTATCTTGAAAATGGGCATAAATTAAGTAAAGTAGAATGGCTATTTTAGGTTAAGAATTTCAGCTTCAGGCAAAAGTTTGACAAGTGTCGTTTCCCTTTGCATTTGCAAAATGGTATCTTTTCACAAAACGGGTCACAAATAGAAGTGGTAAAAAAGTCCAATAACCTACAAAACACTTCAATAATAAAGACAGATGGCTGTATAGAAATAAATGATGTGCTAAAGTTTCATCTATTTGTCATCAGCAAAACCAATAATTATATTGTTTTACCGATAGTTAGATCTAAGGTTACCGATAGTTAAATATATATAGATCTAAGGTTACAAACGATTAAGAGTTGATAATACACATTGAAATCTGTGACAAGTATCAACAGTTATCAAAAAATTAGGTAATATGATGCATTTGATGCTCAAAAAAAAAACTTTAGAAAATATTGTGGAAAATGAAGAAGTCGCTTGTTACAAGCAATTCCTTCCTTATCCGTAATGTTTTCTACCCAAAATGTTGTAAGAATATCTAAATTTTCTTCATCTAAAATTTGTCATCTATGAATCCTTAGAATTTAGAGCAGTCTGAAATTTTGTTGTCTGTTGAAGACCTAATAGAATTTTTTCATAGATAAAAATAAAATTCTGAGGATGAAAATGAAATTCAACTTGAAACAATTCAACATACAGGGATTTGCCAAATTTTAAAGTTCAACTCACCTAATTGAATTTACATAAAATGAGGAAGGCAAAAGTTAGCAAAAGGGAATACATTGACTTATCCAGAAACTTGACAGTTTCAAAGTCAATACAACATGTGTTGTGATGTTAGATACCGTTTATCATTTCAGAAACTGAAAAGGAGATATTCCCAAAATGACTTAATTATGAGAGTCTGCCATGTTACAGCAAGAACAAGAATATGTATGATAAATTGTCACAGCATGAGATTGATTGATTGAATGGGGTTTAACTCCGCTTTTAACAGTATGTCAGTCATATTGCGGCGGCTGGAGCACCTAACAATGGATTCCTGGTATTTCTCATACCATGACTACCACAACTTCCTTTTCTAGCCTCCAGCTATCCCACTTAGGTTAACGATTATCCATCCATTGGTGAGAGTGTATCTGCAAAGGGATAATTGTATGATACCTTGTCACAGCATAAGTGTATCTGCAAAGGGATAATTGTAAGATGCCATTGTCACAGCATGACTGTACCAGCAAAGCAACTATTGTGTCATAGAATGACTGTATCTGCAAAATGTTACTTGCATAATATGTCACAGTATAAATGTATCTGCCTTCACACGAGTGTATCTTTCAAAGGTCTACAACATTATCCACATTACAGCATGAGTGTATCTGCCAATTACAACTGCCTGATACTGTACCTGCTAATGTGACAGCCTAAGTTCCTTTTTTTTTAGTGCTAATGGGTTAAAGGTAGGTTTTTTTCATGACACAGATTTTAATTATTTTCATTCCTCTCATAAACTATTTCAATACAATATGCCGCAAAGTAGTTTTGCAAAAATATGAGGTCGCTTCTCAGTCAAAAGCTGGGTATTTCCCTAATAGCCTATGTAGGCTATTAATCTATTTTTAGATTAATCCGAGACAGTTACGAAGATTATAGGGCATTCACGTGGCGTAAATAACCGTTGGAACCTTGCATTTAGTTCAAATTACATCAAATCAACGTCATCTTTACGTCATCAGGAATTATGTTCGCTAGCCCATCTGTAAAGATCAGTCCTTAGTTTCATGTGACATGATTTAGGACGTTGGCTGTTTCTCTAGTAAATTTGTTACCTTCATTTGACTTTGGGTCATATGCAAATGAGGTCATTCAATGTCGACAGCCGAATTCTGTGATATCTAAATATAACCTGGAATTCCGCTGAAACTGTCCGATATAACCACAAAAAGCCCTTTGGGTCTATTAGATTACCACCAAGACAATACCTGACTTAACTTAAGGTATTAAATTTTCGTTTGAGTCTATTTTTCGGCACTTTAAGAAATCAGACAGATGAAAGTGAGAATATAACTATGAAAGCCTTGAAGCTCTTTGCAATTTGGGTAAAGAAACGAAAACAACAAAAAGAACAAATATTGAACAAATAAGAAAGGAAATGAATTTTGAAAATAACAAGAAATCTTTGAGTCTATTCTCACTACTGGTTCCTCGGCTTGCACTACCAAGCGAAGAACAGTGAAAATGAAATTCTCCCTCACATATTCAGTTAACACCATAGGACACCTAGCTGTCAATTCTATCAATAGTTGATGAGAAAAATATGACAAAAATATACCACGCATGTTCCGAAACTATTCAAAGTTGTTAAACAGGAAGAAGTTAACCTGCAGACCTTAACACATTCCCACACAATGACGCTTTTAAACACCCCTCAATGTGAAAGCTTTGGAAAACATTGTGGAGAATGAAGAAATTGCTTGTTTCGAGCACTTTCTTCATTTTCCACAATGTTTTCTACCCGGAAACTTGAAAAAATCTAGAATTTCATAAATTTATAAATTGTCGTCTGCTGCTCCTTCCAATTTGGACCAGTCTAAAATTTTATTGTGTGGGAATGGGTCAATTAGGTAAGCGCCATGTAGGACACTTAGCTGAACCTCCACATTAACCCTTGTCTTGCTGAACCAGGAATATTCCGGTTTTGGCAGGAGGTGTAGACTAAGATCAGCCTGCACTTAAGTGCAGTCTGATCTTAGTCTACACCTCCTGTTTGTACTTTTCCTGCCAGAGTTGTTTATGAAGTTGATTTCTAAAAGAAATTTTGATTTTTGAACAAAAAGTTCCATTGGTGCTTTCAGCCCTTTGATTTGAGTAAGGTAATTTATACAGCATGACAAGGGTTAAGTTCAAGTTGATGCTATCAATAGTTGCTGATAAAAATGTGACAAAAATATACCATAGGCACTATACTCGTTAATGTCCAAATATAAACTCAGTTGTGAAGCAGGAAGTAGTTTACTTGCAGAGTCAAATTCAGTTAACACTATGCATGACTCAACATCAAGTTTAAAGTTGATGCTATCAATGGTTGCCGAGAAAACTGTGACCAAAAAAAAAACACTATACCGGGCAATGCCTGAAAATAAACTTAGTTGTTAAACAGAAAGTAGTTAAATTGTGGACCTAAATTCCATAGGCACCATGTAGAACCCATAGCTGAATCTCCGCACAAAATTTCAAGTCAATGCTATGAATAGTAGCTGAGAAAAAATCTAACATTAAATATCTGCTACAGTTGGAAGGTCAGATAGATGGACAGAATTTAAGATAGACTTAGTTTAACCAGAACCCTCCCCCCCTTCTTCAAATTTGGGGTATAAAAAGACAGAAATGATTGAAAGAAACTAACAAAGAATAGAATAAAGAAAAAAATAATTCAACATGAATATACTATCCTTGTTTTAAATTGATCAACAAAGTCATGATAATCAGGAGAAAAAAATGTTTTCAAATTCTGTATGTTGCCATCAGGGCTTTTTTTTTTGTTCTTTAACAGAGGCCTATGAAAAGCTACTTCCCACTTCAAAAAAGGATCTTTTTTCCCACTTGTGGCAGAGAAATTTCCTAAAATTACAGCTTATTTTTGCATTATAATGGATTTATTTTCTTCAAAAAAATTTTTGTTTAATATTTCTATTTGTTTTATCACTGATAAGACCCTTAACCCATTCCAACACAAGAAAATTTTAGACTGGTCCAAATTGAAAGAAGCTGCAGACGACAATTTCAAGTTGATGGAATTTTAATTTTTTTCATCTTTTGGGATAGGAAACATTGTGGATAATGAAGAAATTGCTTGTTACAAGCAATTTCTTCATTGTTCACAATGTTTTCCAAAGCTTTTTTCTTGTGGGCGTCAAAAGGAGGGCTTGAGTTGGAATGGGTTACCGGTAAATATAGTTTTTTATCATTGAATCTTAAAAATGATGCATGAATCTTATTTTTATTACTTTCTTTTATTAAACTTATGTTTCCCTGAATTAAAAGGAGTTACAGACGACAATTTAATGATTTTTAAAATTTTAGGGTTTTTTTCAACTCTCCGGGTAGAAAACATAGTGGAAAATGAAGAAATTGCTTATTACATCAATGTTTTTCCAATTGTTTTCTTGAGGGGCGTCCAAAAGCGTCACTGTGTTGGAATGGGTTAACATGAGAATTGCCCTTGCTTTGTGTCTTTTTTATGCTGACTGTCTAAACAAATTATCACCTAACGTCACTAATTTCTTGTGGTATACAATAATATGCCTCCAATATTCCCCGGTTTGTCTATTAAGGGCCTCTAATTAGAACTAATGGCTTTAGTATTGATTCTTCTCAGCTTTAATAATTTGTGGATTTTCATGTAAGCAACTTTAACCCTTTCCACAAAATAACGCTATTTGACGCCTCAAAGATATAAAAGAGCTTTAGAAAACATTGTGGACAATGAAGAAATTGCTTGTCACAAGCAATTTCTTCACTATCCACAATGTTTCAACCACAAAAGACAAAAAGACTAAAGGGCCATGATAGTCCTATATCGCTCCCCCGAGTATGATGGCCCAAGGCTTTATGATATAAACAAAATATCACAGCCTTACACCTAATTATTTTGATAAGGATTTTTTAAAGATTTACTCCTTTAATCCTAGGTATATTGAAGATTCTACAATTTAGAGCTAATTTCCAGAGTATGGTAATTCTTTGAAGTAATGTGTATATTGGTAGAGGGGTCAACAGGCACTGATACATACTAAGTATCAAAGCTCTGACCTAATGGTTTCTGAAGAGAAGATTTTCAAAGATATCCTTCTTTATTCTTTTCTAAAATCTTGGATTGCACAGAAAAGGGCTAATTTCAAGATATGACGATTCTTTGAAGTATTTTGGTAAAGGGTCAGTAGGTATTGATACACAGGCCTATGATTAGGAAGAAGATTTTCAAAGATTTCCTTCTTTATTTCTAAATAAAATCAGGGATCCAGAAAAGGGCTAATTCTTAAGATAGGGTAATTCTTGGAAGTATTTTGGTAGAGGATCAATAGATGATGAATTATACCAAATATCAAAGCTCTAGGCCTTATGGTCTGGGAGAAGAAGATTTACAAAGATTTCCTTCTTTATTTCTAAATATATAGCTTGAAATTATTAACATTTCTTGATCTTTATGCAATGAATAAATTTGGTCTCTACAAAAGTCGTGCATGTACGAGTTATTCTGTCCATGCCTGGAGAACCTCAATGTACATTTTAAAAATCTAATGTTTGTATATCAACCTAATTCCTCAACCGATAATTGGTCGAGTTGTATCGAACGCAAATTCCTGAAGCAGTCAACACAGTTCCAAACTGACAAGAAACCATAAACGATTGACTTTATCAACGCTTTTTTGTTTTCCTTTTTTTATAATCAAATGCGTGTTGGAGAAAATGCATCTGCACAATTCCACATTATAGTGATAAAAATGTATCTGTCAGCCGATAATCAGTTAAAACAGTATCATTCAGTGACCATTGTCGTATCTTCCAATAACAGCTGAATTGAATTTGGAGAAAAATGGTGCAGTATCGAGAATACATAAAGAAACAAAAGAACTTCGACGCTGTTTTATGTACAGTACCGAGTACTAAGCCTGTTATTCTCTGATATTTTGAAGTAAAATGATTAAAAAGTAAACAAACAAAATCAAACATAACTAGAGCTGTCGCCCTCAAGGGCTGACGAGAATACCCCCCACACCGCTAAAAAGGCCTTTCTATGAAGGAGTGGAATTTGAAGCTGTTTAATCACATGCATGTCATGGTGGATGAACATTGCCAACCCTCCACCTCTTTCTGATTTTGTGTTTGTTGCTAGAGTTGACTGATTAGGAAAGGTTGGTCACTATGAGCCTATGTTAAAGAAAACTGTGTGAGGAGATGATGACACAAAATTATATCCACGAAAAGTCAATATGAGCCTGTGTTAAATTTTTGACCCTCGTGGGGACGGGGTCAAATTTGACCTCAGGAAATAAACCGTTCGATTTTTTGTAAAGGTCAACAAGATGATGTTACTTACCAAATTTGGTAACTCCCCTTATGGTTACTGAGTTTTGCAATTTTAAATTTTGACTACTCCCCCCCCCCCCTCCATTAAAAATTTCAAAATGGCATAACTCTGAAACTAACGACTGGATCAAGATGAAAATTGCAGGTGCACAACTTCATATGATAGGAAACAACCTGATAAAATTTCAGCAAAATTGGTCAAAAAATGTGGGAGGAGAAGAGGACCCAAAATTATGTCCATGGACGGACAGACGGACGGACCGTCGGACAGACGGACGGACAGACGGACAACCTGATTCCAGTATACCCCCCCATAACTTCGTTGTGGGGGGTATAAAAAGAAAAAGATTGCTATCGTCTTGAACTCCCGACCTTGAGTGCAGTGAGAGTTCCCTCTATCACACTCGTAAACATTTCATATAAATTTGTGCAGTTAACAAATATTTCATTTTGAATGTTATTTTTAACTAATGAAATCAAAAAATACCAAAGACAATAAGTCAAGTGAGTAATTATGCAGATAGAGGTCACGGCCCCTGACGTCAATAAAATCTTAGTATAAAATCAGGGATTGCAGGGATTCTTTCAAGTATTTTGGAAGAGGGTCAATAGATCATAATTTTATGGCTCATATCAAAGATTTGGACCTTATATTTTGGGAGGAGAAGATTTTTTAAGTTTTTTCATTTGTTTGCCATGGCAACCAAAGTTCTCCATGGATTTCAATTCCTTGAAGTATTTTGAAAGAACATGACCTACGGAAGTTAGGTTCAGATTCCATGCTTAGTTTAGGAGAAGTTTTTTTTCGTTATTGTGAATGGACGGACAGACTGACAGACAGATTGATGCAGGACAATGACCCATCGCAATAGTTCGTTAATATTAGATCAACTTTAACCCATTCCCACACAATCCTGCTTTTTTAGGCCCCTCATTAATTGAAACCTTTGGAAAATATTGTGTAACAAGCAATTTCTTCATTATTAACTGTTTTCTTCCCTAAAAGATAAAGATTTTTTAAATTTCATCAACTTTATATTTTCATCTGTAACTCCTTTAATTATGGACCATTTTGAATTTTTGACTATATGTAAGAGTAGACTGCTCCAAATTCAAGGAAGTTGCAGTCAACAATTCTTATAACTGATGAGATTTTTTAAATTCTCAATGTTTTGAACTAGAAAACATTGTGGATAACAAGAAATTGCTTGTTGGTTGGCGACCTGAGCATTGTAACTACAGCTTAAATAAGATGCCAAACCAACAAGCATGCTTCACATAAATGTTAGAGTTCAAAGTTCACTTCCAGTCTAAATGAATGAATTGATTGGTTATTTCATTTTTCATTTTTCGAATGACTGCCGTCAGTTATGCATTTTCAGTCATTGAGTTCCAAGAATGGTTTAACAAGAGCACCACATGCAGATGACAATGCTTGGTAGTTCAAGTGCTTCATAATTTAGTTGCATTTAAATCAAAGCATGGATAACACTGAATTATCCTGAAATTTATTCAAGTTTATATTGTCAATTCATTTTCATACACATTTCTTACATAGAACAACAAACATGTGGTGTAGACTTAGATCAGACAGCATTTCAGGTGCAGTCTGATCTTAGCCTTCACCTCTTGCCAAAGCAGAGATATTCCAGGTTCATCATGACAAGATTTAATAAGTTTTATATTCTAGAGTTGGTCTATATCAGTTTGTCAATAACTAAATTTCATGACAGATCCTTCACTTGGCCTTATATTAAAATTTATCAAGCCTCAATGTTCAGTTTTTTGTGCCATAGGAGCTGTTTCAGAAAAATAAAAATTGACACAAAAAGCATACTTACATCACACACACAGCTGAGAGCATTTTGTCACTTACAGTAGGCCTTTGACTTATGTTGACCCCCTCCCCCAAAAAAGGGCACCTCCTTAAGTTATGGATAACATTTTTATCAAGTTTCAAATGGCTGTGTTAGAGCACGGAAATGGTTTTCAATGGTGACCTTGACCTTTAACCCACATGACCCTTTAAAAAATAGGGCTCTTCCCTGGATCATTGGCAATAATTGTATGATGTTTCATGGTTGTAAGAAAATTGGTTCTAGAGTAATATTACTGAAACCAAAGGTCTACGGAAGGGCATACAGATGAACAGACAGATTGAAAGACAGACAGTGAAACCAATTTAACTCCCCTATAACTCAAAGACGAGGGGTGAAAATATAGCCTATATACATCAGGTCAGACAAAAAATGCAAATGCAATTTACTGAGAAAACATAAACACCATTTAGTACAAATTTAGAAGTACATTATTACTCTTCTGTGGTTTCCTGATTACAAATTCTGGAAACCCTTACCAAAACTGATTACAGATAACTGTGACTATTGTTTTCAATATAAACTCTTTAACCCATTCTCACACAATTCCACTTTTTATGTCCATCCAGAAAACGCTTTGGAAAGCATTGTGGAAAAATTGTGATTGCAATTTCTTCATTATCCTCAATGTTTTCTACCTTAAAAGTAAAAACAAATCAAAATTTCATTAACAAAGATTTGTTGTCTGCAACATCTTTGAATTTGGACCAGTCCAAAATTCTTTTTATCTGGTAATGGGTTAATGCAAGATGATCAATGTAATACATAAAACTTGATGAGACATCCACCTGTTTAAACCATTTCCACTAAACAGTCTTTACACTTGTGCAAATTGAAAAAAGAAGTTGCAGACAACAACTAGAAATTGTCGTCTGCAGCATCTTTGAATTTGGAACAGTCTAAAATTTTGTCATCTGGTAATTGGTAAAACTCACCATGCATCTAGCATCCTCATTTCTTGAGAAATCTTAAATATTGTCCAAGTGTTCTCACATAAATTGTAAATTCAATTGTCTCAGAAAACATCAGCTCCACTTAGTACTAATTCAGTTGGTACACTGTGAAGACATGATTATTTTATGTTAACTGTTTACAAGACAACAAAATTCCAGATTGGTCCAATTTGGAAGAGGTTGCAGACTGCATTCCTCCAATGGCCCAGGATGAATCACCACCCTGACAATTATCAAAATGTTTCAATAGATTAGAAAAGAATTTGCCTGGACCATTGTCTGCTGGAAATCCCATTGATGAACAAATTCATCTGCTTCGTCACGATTTAACAAAGACTCAAAAAAAGGTTGTTGACATGATTTAATAATTTTTTATTTAGTTTCGTCTATCAAAATGGGCGTTCTGATTGGTCAAAAAAATTATTCATAACTTCATGAAAAAAATTTTGAGCACGCAGCGATTTTGTATGCTTCTGCACAAAATAGTCCCATAAAAAAGTATCATTTTTTTAAAGCTTTTTAAGCTCGATGCTATTAAACTATATGAAATGAAGAGAATATTTTTGTTTTCATGGAGATATGAACTGAAAAGCCTAATAACACTTATGTATGAATCCGTTTCACGGACTGTATTCATACAGTGTGATTAGGTTTTTCAGTTCATACCTCCATGAAAACAAAAAAATTCTCTTCATCCCTGAAGAAACTTTCAAAATTTATAGTTGAGAGAATGTAACTAGTTGTGACCCAAAGGGCACCTATATAACCTGTGAATCGAGGTGTGCATCGAGCCTAATAAGTCTTGTTTTCACTCAAAAAAAGGTGAATTTCAAAACTACAACACTGGTAAGACATACTAAATTTGATTATTGAAGAGTATATAATCTGTCAATCATCTTCCTGTCCCAGTCATCACTGATGGTCACCAAGTCGGTACCAATCCCCTTGAACTTTTCATCAAATTCTTGGAAATGGAATTAGGAGCTGATTTTTTAAATATTATAAACCACATTATGTAATGAATAGGCATACATGTGATATTTCTCAAGAGACTAATAGGGAGATTGGAAAATTGTGGTAGGAAGATTTGGGTCCCAAATAGGGAAAATTAATGCACCTCAAGAGTCACTTAAACTTTCAAAATTACCATTATTCTTGCATTTTTGATAAATCAGGTGGTTTTTGTTTTTATTGTTGCTGTCTTTTTTTTAAACTTCAATCATGTAATGTTGTTGTAAAAGGTACCCTCCATTTAGTAAATTGAGTTATTGGTGTTTTGAGGGGAGGGGTAGGCAAAATTTGGGTAAGTACATAGCTAACAATGTATGGCGTTAACAGACAATGCAGATTAATTGAGAAGCAGTCTGCAACAAAGTTTTGTATAATATCCCCATGTATAATGTATGTATCATTACTGGGTGAAATAAAGTGAATGTTATGTTATGTTATGTTAAAAGTACATAATGAAGTATGGTAGATTTGCTCTAAATAATCAGGAAGACAGGCTGAGATGATGCAATCATTGACCCTTACCTCTGCATGATCTGCTCTATATTTCATGGAACTTACATGGACTTAACCACTTCCTACCTAATAAAGGGGCCGCTGTCATAGCGCATCAGACTCCTAATCTTCAACCAGGGATTTTGTTTGACCCGAGACTTCGGGTTTTGACGCACAGAAATTCAAAAAAAATGCAATTTTGACGCTTGAAAATTTGTCACTGTGCGTCATTTTGACTCTCGAAAATTATCAGCCATGCGTCAAGAGTCATCATAAGTGTGCCAAAATTATTGGAAAATGGTTAATTTTGATTATGAAAATATACACCCCATCAAGGATAACACCAAGCTTGATTGGCAATTAACACTTCCCAGTGATGAACATGCATCGGCGATCGTCATTGACAGGTACTTGACACCTGTGAAATTAATGATGAAACCCATTTTCAGAGTTCTTATCCTACTGAAATTTACTTATTTGCTATTTCTTTAATAAAAAGCTCAAAAAAGCCCATGAAAAGTCATTGGTTTTTGTGCATAAAATCGGCACTTCTTTTTATAAGAAATCAAAATAATTTGATCCTCTTAGGGCTCTTGAGATTTTCTAAAACTGATTCAAACTAATAATATATATAAATACTAAACTTTCCCTAAAATTTAACTTATATTGAAAATAGAATACTGTCAGATTGGAGAAATGTTTCAATCTGAGACAGAGTTTATTCTAAGGCACCATTGCTAAAAAAAGAAATATATACAATCACTTTTAAGGCACTATTGCTAAAAAAGTTATAAGCTTTTTTTTCTAAATTGCTTGGGGGGGGGGGGGAATATATCGTATTTTGACTCTTGGGATTTTCATTTTTGACTCTTGGAAATTTTGGCCCAAGGGTCAATGACTCTTGACTTTTGGGTACTAATGAAAACCCAGCTTTAACTATAGGGTGTCATGGGTTTGATCCCCAGCGGCATGTATCCTATCCCACATTTGTCTCCCACCAATGGGTGGATAATTGTATACCTAGGTGGGATAGCAGCTTGAGGCTAGGAAAGGATGTAGTGGTAGTACTGGTGTGAGAAATACCAGTAATCCAGCTGCCACGATATGACTGAAATATTGTTAAAAGTGATGTTAGACCTCACACAATCAATCAAAATCCACTTGATAAATCTTAGACCAGTCCAAAATCAAAGAATTTTGCAGTTGACAATTTTAACTTGATGAAATCTTTTAAATCCAGGGCTCTGTAGACTCCCAGAATTTGGGGAGAAGTCACTTCTCACTAGTCTGAGAATTGGGAGAAGTTTTTCAAAATGGGGAGAAGTGGTGAGACTTTCAGGAGAAGTGGATCGTGTTAAAAATTAAGTTTTTGCGCGTATTCCTCATTTCTATCAGAAAATAAAATAGCTTTACAACCAAGTAGTTGCATTTTATATTATGTATCATGCAATAAACATAGAAAATACTGCTTATCCTTTCAGTCCTCAATAAAGATCTTATTTCTGTGAAGAAATACTTTTGTATTTTTCTTTTTTTTTGTTTTAGAATTCAAGAGTTTGATTCTGAATTTATTCTTTTTTAATATTTCATAATAGATTTGTATATGATAAAAAAGTCAACTAATAAAAAAATGCAAATAGTGTATAGGCAGTCTGAATGAAATGAGTAATGTTTCTATTTGAAGCAGAAAATGAGAAAAGATTTTATTGTAACAACATGTATTTATTCAAACTATTACCGGAAGAAAAAATTCAGACTGGTACAAATTGAAAGAAGCTAAATAAGACATTTCACAGTGAGCTTAAATAAGAATTAAGGTGCCAAAGAGGGTAGAAACATGTGGGGAAAGGATAAATTGCTTGCTGCAAACATTTCCTGCTTTTTCCACTGTTTCCCATAAAAACATTTTCAAGATGTCAAAATGGGGGATTGTGTGGTAATGAGTTAAAGTCTGTGCACTTTACCTGATAACATATAAATGGATAAAAATTGTCATTAATTGGTCAAAAAAGGTCCTCTGTGATTAAGTCAGTTATAGTGTGTAAAGGGTAAGGGTTACTGCTCAGTACACAAAACCAGACTCTGTACATGCAGAGGTTTAAAGTTAACACAGGATAATTTGCTCCATTTAATAGGATTACATGTTATTTAAAGGAATTATTACCAACACAAGTAAGTGAAATTTAGTTTTTGGATAGAATGTATCATAACAAAAATCTCAGGAAAAAACCGTAGAAGCCTTTAAATTGTTTGCCATAATTTTCTTCACTTGTTACAATTAAAACAGATAACTCAAATTGAAGGATTCTAATGAAAAATGAATTTTCTTTACCTAGATTTTCGGCAGAATTATTTTTCATCAAGGTTTCAAATTTTTAAAAATATTTTTACTTCTGGTAAATGACACGGCGTCCGTAAATGTTGGCCATTATTCTCATTATGTGAAAGTAAGCAACAAATCTCGTAGACTGATGATAACTTAATTTACAGAAATAATTAAAACTTGAGAAGGGAAAGGATTTTAAATAAAGATTTCTAGTGCCGAGGGTATACACAGCATTGCCGAAATCAATCGGCGTAGGTGTGAATGAAGCAAGCATGTTGAATATTAGCTGCTAGAACATACCCCTATTTCTGATAATCTGCTGGCCTCGCGACTACAGTATCGATACATGCTTGATTAATGATCAAAGGGCTTCCGACGGACAGTTGTATAATTGCACACTGTCCCCTACTTTTATAGCCACTGGGCCAGTTTTGGTTATCACTTATCGTATCCAGGCGACTTCCCGAAAATTCCAGGCGACTTCGACTTCACTTTGATCAGCAAATCAGGCGAAGTTTTATGAAATCAGGCGACTTTTTCGCCTGAGTCGCCCACTCTGCAGAGCCCTGAAATCTTTGTCTTTTGGGGTAGAAAGCAATGTCGATAATGAAGCAATTGCTTGTAACAAGAGCTTCCCTCATTTTCCACAATGTTTTCCAAAGCTTTTATACTGAGGGTTGTTTAAAAGCGTCATTATGTGCCAGTAATACCCGAAAGGGGAGTTGGGCAGTATATATAGATAGATAGATAGATAGACTACAGGCTACTTAGTGATTTATTGCATTTATCCCCCAGATTTTTAAAAAAAAAACCCTACATTCTGACAGGATGGACGCAGATTCCCCCCACTTTATTCAAATCTTAGAATAAACACTGAAACAAACAATTATCATTTTTACATTACTAAACCTACAAGCTGAATCTCAAGGACCACCTCGTTTCCTGTCAATAAGTGAACATTTTCATAAACCCTTTTGCAACTTCAGACGAGCCTTGGGCCAAACTATACAGTGTTTAGCAAATAATGGAATTGGGTTAATTTGCTTTTAAGCGATAGGCACACAATTTTACTTATATTTGGTTAAAAACATACCTTTTTATGCAGAAAATCAGGCCAATTTATCTTTTTCTGAACGGCGTTAAAGAACGCTTGCTTCCGCTTATCGCCTACTGATAATGATCGGCACAGTAAAAATTTATACGAATAACCGTCTCGTACAAGACGGGGGCGTAGAAATTGTTTACTTATTTGTGTCCAATTTTGGCCCAAAAGGCGTTTACAATCAATAATTATAGGTTGAGTGACATTTTATAAATAAAAAAAAAGAAAAGAAAGATAACTACGCGAGTTCGTCCGCCCTCAATATACTTTCGCCTCGGGTCTGTTTGCCGAGGGTTCGTTCGCCCCTGAACTGGGCCCGTTTTTGTTTGCCTCAATTCAGAATAATTATGGTCGAGTTTTTTTTTTCTTTTCTTTTTTTTTGGGGGGGGGGGGGGTAGGGTGCTTGGGTTATACATTAGTGATGTTTTATTATACAGTAGGTTAAGTTTGATTAAAGAGTTATATTATTATTTTAAAATGATTGAACTGAGTAATCGATTTCTGACGTTGAACCGCAATGGTATACAATAAAGTGTCCCGGGGTCTTAAATCGAGTTGTCAAATAGTTAGAAATGATTCTTTAAACTATCCCCCTTTTTAGGGGGGGGGAGACATGTTGACTGAAACTGTTCATTTAACATTCACGAATTTATTCTTAGTTATGGCAACTAACTTGTAGTATTCACATTATGTCATTGTGACATAAAGAAGCAATTGTTGTTTCTTAAAATGTTTTGCCTGGTTATTCAAATGCCAGTCGTCTGAGTATAACTTTAGGTGCGTAGAAGATGTCAGTAATAATTATATTGGTGTAGTCCTACTGTCCTGCTGATTCTAGGTATCTTTAAATATTGCTTGATTTCTTACAAATTCCTTTCCAATCAAACTATTAATTAACGTGAAAATTGAACTTTTTAAATAATTCCCCTAAAAACACAAGTATATTAACACTTGCAACTTATCATGTTAAGGACTTCAATAATCTATACAGAATTATACTGTATGAATAATTGGTTTTATAACAGTAATGAGCATGTATGAGAGAGATTGTGTATGTTTGTGCGTGTGTCTGTGTATGTTTAAACTAATATTGTGATGTTGATACTTTTTTCATGCCTGTGAGGGCCCTTGGTTGGTCAATAAATTCTATTCTATTCTATGTCTTTTTTCCTCTATATAAATCCTCCCCGGTGTTATTTGTGAACACTATAGGTCGTTATTTCAAGGGCATATTTTGATGCATTTTTTATGAATGTAAAAAGGTTTTTGAAATGTATCCTGCATTCTCTGTATACCGTCTTTGAACTTACGTTATATTATATTCATGTAAATCTTCATTATTAATAATGAGGAAATAAAGATATGAATGAATGAAATTCAATGTTCATGCGTTTAAATTTATTTCTTATTCAGACAACTGTACGATATTATGTGTTACAAAGTTTTCTGTCATAATAGTCAAACGGAAAAACTGTGAAATAAGCAACTACAGATTTAAAAAAGACGTACAAAACCATCAAGATTTAAAGTTCGTTTAATTTTTGTGACTTTGAACGCTGTATTAACCCATTTCCAGATGATAAGATTTTAGACCAGTCCAAATTCAAAGACGTTGCAGTTGACAACAAAGTTGACGAAATCTTAAAAAAAAAAAACTCTGTCTATTTGGGTGGATTGTAGAAAACGAAGAAATTGTTTTCATATTGAGGGGCGTTTAAACGCGTCATTTTTTGGAAATGGGTTGATATTTTTTTAGGGCGGTCCGGCAGCTGTGGATCAAAGATTTCTGTAAATGGTTTTAAACTACCCAAGGGGGGGGGAGTCTTTTTTTTTTTTTTTTTTTTTTGCTATGTACGCTTATAATCCTAATAAGAATTTAAAAGATTCTTTTTGGTGGCTGAAAACTCTTAATCTATAGAGCGCCTTATCTTAATCTAAATAAGAATCTAACCGAAAAGAACCCACCTCAGATACTAAAGATGTATAATTCTGCCGTTTGGGTCATTTTAATTTTAAAACATCACAACCATAACTGTCACTACAGTAACATACAGAATTGGTGCGGTAAACATAAATTCTGAGGTTGAAGAAAGGATTGCTACACAAACAATTTAAAGTGAACTCACAGAGGTAAATCTTATTAGCCCTTTCCTGACCAATTCCTGGTTTTAATGCTTGTTTATTATACCCGAGAAAATATTGTGGAAAAGAGAAGATTTTTTTTTGTGACAAGCAATTTCTTTTTTTCCACAATATTTTCTTACCTACTGATTGGTTATTTTTCAAAATAAATCCACTTTAAATTTCCATCTGCAAAACCTTTGAATTTTAACAGGCATAAAATTTTGTAAAACGGAAGGGCTAAACAACGCAATGTCAACACAATAGCCAGTCGGCGTTTGGAAAACGTTGGTATGCGCCAAAGACCGTTGCAATAACATGAGGAGAGAGTTGTGTGAACGCTGATAAACCGTGGTAGAATCGGAAACCCTTTTACGTCTTGACATCATGATGTTGGTGGGTCAGAATCGTAAGGCCAACTGAATTGAATATAAAATGTTCAGTGTCTAAGTTTTGTATCCGTCTGAGCACAAAAACAACACGCCAGCAAAACGCTGTTCTATCGTTATTCGTACGAGAGTAACACGCTTTTCACGCTTGTCTTACGCTGACAAATCGTCCCTAGCGCGCTAATGGCACGCGGGTATACACGCTTAATATTTCCAATATTTTTAGGGGTATCTTAATTGACCAATTGCTGGCCTCGTCCACTTACTCGGTTTGATCCACCCATTGACTTCCGACAGGAAATTCAACTTCGGATTTAAGCGGCGTTATTTTGAAAAATTAATTGCCACTTACATGTAACAGAAAAGTTCACTTGTGGGTTGGTGAACTTATCGTAGCATGTACAGCTTTAATAAACTGTTGTAGCTGCGTTTCAAAAATGGTATACAAAAATGGAGTTCACAATTAACTTCACAATTAACATCAAGTCTTATTGAATTATTTCATTGGTTGACAGGTTATTTGATTTAAAGCAGTGATTGGTCAATAGTTATCTGTTACGGTTCTCGTGTTTTATATGCACACTAGAAATATCTAACACACACGTTCATCGCACAAAACTGAATGGTTAAATTAACTGTTTGATTGATTTGGATAAGATCAATGTAGAAATCAAAGCACTGAAAGAACTGTAAGCTAGCAAAGCATAGTTTTGCTAAGTAATCTTCTTTGCAAAAGATTATCATGATAAACAAACGAGGAGTTTGAGGAGTAACCCAGGAGTTAAGCCATTACAACATGACAAAATCTTAGACTGGTTCAAATTTAAAAAAGTTGCAGACGACAATAAAAATTGGTTGAATTTAGAAAATCTTTACCCTTGTTTGGTAGAAAACATTGTGGACAATGAAGAAATTGCTTGTGACTTGTGACAAGCAATTTCTTCTTTGTCCACAATGTTTCCCAATACTTTTTTCTTGAGATGCTAAAAAGGTGCTTTACAATTTGAGGAGAGTTAGCAATATCCTTAAATACATAAGTACTACTTTTTATGGCCTAGGCATTCAGTGGATTTAGTGGTTAAGCCTCTGGTGGCAGTTTGCAGTCGTTGAACTCTGAGAAGACCTCAAAATTTTGTCTGTAACATAAGCTATCAAAGCTGACGCTTTGCTACCTAAAAAGCGTTATTCATAAAAACATACCTTATAAGTCCTCAATATCCATTAACGATGAGGGTATGTTTCAATAACCAAATTGATTATAAAGTTTTGTCTGCGTTTTATAGGAGAGAGTGTATGTCTTCATACATTCGCACGGTATCACAAATTTAGATTTGTGCACGAATTAATAGAGTGTGTGAATGTATGTAAGGGTAGTTTTCGCGGGTTCTATTCTGTTTGGCCTCGAATGAAGTGAATTGGCCAATCAAAGAGGAGTGTTTCAAAAGTATATATCAAAGCTATACAACGGTAGTTTACATTGCACGTGAATCCTGACGGTTTCCTTTGCGGAGTTGTTTTATTAATGAATCTTATGAACAATTCGCCTCAGCAATTATTGATTGATTGATTTATTGACTTGAGTTTAAGACACTTTTAACTGTATTTCATTCATATCGCGGCGGCTTGAGCACTTAACTATGGATTCCTGGTATTTCTCACACCAGTACTGCCTATACATACTTTCCGAGCCTCCATAAAATAAATCCAATAAATCTCAAAATTATTTTGTGTTAAGCATTAAAATAGTTTAGAGTTTTTTCTTTGTTTTCTTTACGACAAAGCGTTTAGTAGGGCTTTGGACCTAGTCTGCAATATATAGAAGGGTCTGTAAACAATTTTAATGAATATTTCGGGATCCCTGTTGATGATAAATTTTGTCCCTTTGAGAGCCGTAGAGCCTGTTAAGACTAATTTCTGAATGTGGAATAATAACACATATACAACCATCTAAAGGACGCTTACTGAACCACGGGAATCTGATATAAGGTCACCCTTATACATATATATGAAATTTGGATGAAATCTGTGCTGTTTGTTCTGGGGGGATGATTTTTAAAGCAAAAATCTTAGGACTAGCAGACACACGACGAACACAACGCCATGGCAATAGCCCATTTGCTCTCTGATATTGGGACTCAATCCGTTTATGACTCGTGATCTGAAGGTGACGGGTTCATGCCTCGCCGTGGCGGGGTGTGTTCAAGGACAAGAAACTTAATACCCAGTCCAAGTCTACCCAGCTGTAAAATTGAATAGCAGTGGATTACTGCCTAATAGGAGTTTTGCGGTATGATTTTTGACAAAATGTCGTGCACGAAAAACAATCAAGAAATGCATTCTTCAATATGACACAAGTTAACCATCGTCATGTTGAACCCGGAATATTTCTGCTTTAGTAGGAGGTACATATGTGCAGTCTGATCTTTGTCTTAACCACCTGTTTGGTATTTTAATTTCAAAGTTGTATCCGGAGTTGATTAACAGAAATTAATGATGTACAATATCTGTGCATTTGAGTGCCTTTGGCCCTTTGATTTTAATACAATTCTGAATATGGACTTTATATATATGTGAAAAGGCCGGTTCTACGATATATAATCTATTTTTCAAGCTCAAACGGTGTTTACACCGCAAAAAAATGAATATCCCCCGACAATACTACAATAAAAGTATATCGCAGTATACAGGGTTTGTTTATATCGTTGAAAAAATAACTATTCGATTATTATTTTATTCAATCTTGCAATCTCTTGCCTCCACGGTTTAATCACGTTTATATAATTATGTTTCAACCTAAATTCCTGTCCACCACATTGAATGCAGATTTGATATTTTGATGATGTGCCTTTACCACATCTTTGACATGGGACTGTTTTGCTTTTGTTATGTTTAATGATATAGTTATGAACTTTACAGTAAATAGAATTCTTCACTGACTTATTTTTACATGGCTTGTTTGACCCTCTAGGTAGCATAGAACATTCCATTTTATATACTATTATTTTTTTATATTTAAAAAAAAAAAAAATAATAGTATATAAAAAAGAAACATAATGAGTACCAATGTAGAGAAATTATTAAAATTGCATAGTGAAGGTAGAATTGATGATGCGGCTTTGAACAAGGCTTTAAACGCTTTGAATGAACCAGAGTCGTCTAAAGCCAAGGAAAGTAAAAAGAGATCTCAACTGACTGATACAACAGTTGAGTCAAATGAATTAAAACTTGTTGATAAACCATTATGCAACTACTTCAAAACATATGAGGTGGATGCACAAAAATACAAAGACCCCAGCATCTTGTTTAATGATAAAAAGTCTATGATAACAAATCAAATACAAAAAGATGTTAAAGAGTATAATGGCATCAAGTTCTCTGTAGGTTTGTCTATAAAATTCTATCACGATGAACTTGATGGTGAACGAAAAGAAGTCATAGGTCAAAAACACGGAGACCAGAGTGCTGTATTAGATGATGTTAAAGTGAATGAATTTTATGATGAACAAGTAGCATATCTACAAACTTGGATTGAGAAGTTCACCAATACAGTTACTGGTTTGGAGGTTGACTATTGCATCAAACTTTATCTGAATATTGCAAAGTACAAACCACTAAAGGGTTCATCTTACTTACCATTGCCTGAAGCTCTTGCCAAGAAGAAAGCAATCATAAACGTGAAGAATAAAGATGACAGATGCTTGGAATGGGCATTAAAATCAGCCTTATATCCAGCTAATACCAACATGAATAACATATACAGTTACACTAAATGTCAAGATTTGAACATGACAGGAATCGATTTTCCAACACCCATTTCACAAATGTCAAAGGTGGAACGACAAAACAATCTTGCAATTAACGTTTACGGGTATACACTATCGAAGAAATTAGAGAAACTTACAGTCTTTCCATACTTCATATCTGAACAACCAAAAGAACTCCAAAGAATTAATTTACTCCTTATAACAAAAGATATTAAAGTTAGTAATGATTATTCAGATGAAGAACCAGAGGAAATAACACAATATCACTACTGTTGGATTAAAAACCTTAATAGATTACTTTATAATCAGAACAATAAACATGAACATAAAACACACTTTTGTGATCGATGTCTTTATGGCTTCTCACGTGAAGAACTCCTAATCAAACACAAAGAAGACTGTGAAGGTATTAATAAATCTTCAATGCGAATAGAAATGCCATCAAAAGAAAATATTATGTTTAAAAACCATAAAAATCAAATGCCTGTCCCATTTGTAATCTATGCTGATTTTGAAAGCATAATAAAACCTAAAACAGAACAAAAAGGAGACAATACAGAGATAACAAGTGAACATGAAGCCTGTGGATTTGGATATCAAGTTGTTAGATATGATAATAAAGCAGACAAACCAGTAATATACAGAGGTGAAGATGCCGCAGAGATTTTTCTAAATCATCTAGAATGTGAAGTAAGAAATATTAACAATATTTTAGAACATCCTAAACCACTAATCATGACAGAACAGAACAGACAAGATTTTGAAAATGCTACCCACTGTTGGATATGTGAACAAGAAATAATAAAAGATAAAGTAAGAGACCACTGCCACTTCTCCGGTGAATACAGAGGTGCAGCACACAAATCTTGCAATCTCAAACTTGCAATTAAACCATATAAAACTAAAATTCCAGTTGTCATCCACAACTTAAAAGGTTATGATAGTCATATAATAATGCAGAAAATACACAAAACATTTAGAAAAATTACATGTATTGCAAATAATTCTGAGAAATACATCTCATTTAGCATTGGACAACTGAAATTCTTAGACAGTTTTCAGTTCATGGCTTCATCTTTAGAAAAATTAGTCGATGCAACAGACAAGTCTGATTTCAAACTAACAAGAGAAGTGTTTGGTGAAAAAACTGATATAATCCAACGCAAAGGAGTTTATCCATATGAATATATCGACAGCCAAGAAAGATTTGATGAGAAACAATTACCTCTTATAGAAAAATTTTATAGCAGCTTAACAGATGAAAACATCACACAAAAAGATTATGAACATGCACAGACTGTGTGGAAAACCTTCAAATGTAGAACATTAGGTGATTATCACGACCTATACCTTAAAACAGATGTTCTCTTACTTGCAGATGTCTTTCAAAAATTCAGAGAAACCTGTATGAATAACTATAAACTTGACCCTCTACATTATTACACAGCACCGGGATTGTCTTGGGATGCCCTTCTAAAATACACAAAAATAGAACTACAACTTCTATCAGATTTGGACATGCATCTATTCATTGAAAAAGGAATGAGAGGTGGAATAAGTATGGTTTCTAAAAGACACGCAAAAGCAAATAATAAATATGTAGCAGATTATAATCCAGATGAAGAAGACAATTACATAATGTATTTTGATGCAAATAACTTATATGGTCATTCAATGAGCCAAACACTTCCTTATGGTGGATTTAAATGGATAAAACTTTCACCATTACAAAAAGGTAAAGGAAGAATATATGAAGTAGATTTAGAATACCCCAAACATTTACATAAACTACATAATGACTATCCACTTGCACCTGAGAAACTTGAAGTTAAAGAAGAATGGTTGTCTGACTATCAAAATGAACTACTTGATAACAAAGGATTGTTAAAAACAGATAAACTTGTACCCAATCTAATGAATAAGAAAAAATATGTAGTACATTATAAAAATCTTGCACTCTATCTCAAACTTGGTATGAAGTTAAAAAAAATACATAGAATATTAGAATTTGATGAGAAACCTTGGATGGAACCTTACATACGTCTGAATACAGAATTACGTAAAAAAGCAAAGACTACATTTGAAAAAGATTTCTTTAAACTTATGAACAACTCAGTATTTGGTAAGACAATGGAAAACATACGTAAAAGAGTAGATATAAAATTAGTAAAAACAGATGGTAGTGAAAATGAAAAACTAAGAAAAATAATAGCCAAACCAAACTTTGATAGAAGAGTAAAGTTCTCTGATGAGTTATCTGCCATTCAAGTGAATAAAACAAAAATAACACTAAACAAACCAATCTATGTAGGGTTCTCTGTTTTAGAACTGTCAAAGCACCATATGTATGATTGGTATTACAATACTCTGAAAAAAAAGTACGATGAGAACTGCACCCTGCTTTACACTGATACTGACAGTCTACTGGTAGACATTAAAACAAAAGATGCTTATAAAGATATGTATGAGATGAAAGACGAATATGACTTCTCTGATTATCCAAAAGAACACCAACTACATGATGAAACAAACAAGAAAGTAATTGGAAAATTCAAAGATGAATGTTCTGGTGTTGCAATAGCTGAATATATCGGATTGCGTCCCAAATTATACTCCATAATGAGAGCAGATGAACAGGTAATCAAAAAAGCAAAGGGTGTAAAAAAATATGTAATCAAGAAGCAAATAAACTTTGAAAATTACAAAGATGCATTATTCAACAAAAAAAAGTACACACACTCAATGAAAATGCTACGTTCCATGCTACACAACATATATGGATTAAAAATAAACAAAACAACACTCTCCCCACTTGACACAAAAAGATATATAAAACCAGATGGAATTACGACATACGCGTATGGGTATCAGCCGGAACAATAAGCAATTCCTCTTTGACAAACCCTCTCTGTGGTGCAGGTGGTTTCAAATAATACACTCTTATACCTTGTGTAATTATATGGTAATCAATCTTGTGTATATCAATACTCCATATAGGGTCTGTAGCTCGTCTCCTACTACCACCTTCTTGTTCACCTGGTTGATATAAATACCTTACACTAGCACAAATGGGTGCATCAACTTTTCTTGTTTTAACAGGGGGAGGTTTTTTCGTCTCCTTATTTAACGCCTTAACAACATCTGGCAACCTCTTCACCCATTCTCTATTTCTTTTTTGTGTATCAATCTCTTTAGCATACTGATAACCAAACAACCTTTCTGCTAAAGTTCTATTGAACCTTTCAACCACAGCTTGATCTCTATGTATATCCCTTCTACCTCTCCTTATTCGCACTTTATGTTTCTCCAACAGTTGTGTAACTACACCCATGAATTCTCTACCTGGGTCAACTTGCAATAGCTTTGGATATTTTAAATGTCTCTTATAAATCTTCTCAAATGCTTTAGCTACTTCTTTACTATCTTTAGATGTTAATGGTTCTGCTTCTTTATATCTTGACCCAACATCAACTAAAGTCAGAGCATATTTATATGTTTTGTTTCCAACTCTGTCATGTGGTAGAAACAGCAAATCTGCTTGATGTACTTCATTTTTTGCAGTGACATCGAATCTCGGTCTAATAATCTTCTTTGGTGCAGGTAAGTAA
Organism: Fragum fragum; assembly: GCA_946902895.1. Lineage (NCBI taxonomy): Eukaryota > Metazoa > Mollusca > Bivalvia > Cardiida > Cardiidae > Fragum > Fragum fragum. Next base: position 60,501,747 of record OX336374.1, read on the forward strand.
ATTTGCCACACTGCTTGTTTTTTTAAAAATTCTAATGCCTGTTTCTTACTAACTTTTGCTTCCTTTGCCAACTTATTAACAGCCGAGTGTCCTCTCCAGAAACCTTTTGGACTGTAGTATATCTTCTCCATTGTTTATATTTAAGAATATTTTATATAATAAAAAAACAACAATGTCACAACAAGCAAAGTATGATACAATCACAGAAGCTGAATTCGAAGAACTGCTTAAAGCACAGAGTCAATATGATACAAAGAAATGGACAGATTTAGAAATCAGGAAAATTTATACAATCACTGAATACAGAACAGTCGACACGAGCACTGGTGAAAGTTTAATTTTAACACTCAAGGACAATGGTGAAGTATGGTGTCCTGATCACCTCTCTAAAAAGATTGAGGGTAAAGAACCACCTTTTTACATTAGACCTCTTGGTCTTAAACCGTGCAAGAATAACAAAAAAAATAAGTATCACGCATATGATTTGGTATTTCCAAAGAATGCATCATGATTATGTTAAAAACTGATTATTTTTTTTTTTGCCTACATCAACTTATAAGCCACATATCCAGTTATTGTCATTCCCATCACCACAAAAACAATCTCTCTATTCTGTTGGTCTGGTGAGGGTGTATAAAAATCACTTAACTTTGGTTCAGGAGGTAGAGCTTCCAACTGTTTTCCAGTCACATAATAATACTGCTTCATTGCTTGGTCAACATCATCAAATGTCTGTTCTGCGTGATGCTCTTTTTGCATCTGTTCATTTATGAAATCCAACCTCTCTGTTCTTTTTTTATTCCATGCAACTTGTGCTGCTTCTAACTGTTCAACTGCTTTATCATGTCTTTCTCGTTCTTCATCGCTATGACTCCCCATCTTGGAGAATAAATAATTGCTTCCCGAGAATGCTAATGCATTTACTAATGCACCACCTATCATCATTGCAACTGTACTTGCCATTTTTTATAAGAAGAAAAAAAATAATTACTTCATAATATCTGCAGGAATAATACCCTGCTTAATTAACATATCTCGTGTTGCCATTGCAAGTAAAATATCTAATGACAACATTCCAATATCCCCCATATTAAAATCAACTTTAGGTGCTGGTCTTTTAAATACCTTCCTACCAAGTTCTGAATAACCAACAGTTAAAACTGTTTCCACTCCAGCATGATATAGCATGTTAGCAATTTGTTTTCCGTCTATTGATGTCATTTTTATTATTTATTAATAAAAAAATATTTTTTTTTAAAATTCAAAAGGGTCATACTGTTTTGTATCAGTTTCTATAGGTTCATTGATTGGTTCATTGACCTGTTGAACAGGTTTGTTTCTATACATATATAGTACTGCAATACCTATTATGACTGCACAAGCTGGTAAATATGCTTTGTAAGCATTAATCGTATTTTCTACTATTTTTTCTGGTTGTGTATTTTCAGGTTTTGTTATTTCCATGACAGGTTGCTTCATTCTTTTCAACCTTCTTGCTTCTGCACCTTTTTTTCCTGCTTCAACACGTTTTGGGTTTTTTGTTTTAATTTGTGTTTCAGATTGAATGTCTTCACTCATCATCTTTTATAATATTGTCAAAATTTTCTTTTTTATTAAAATCAATATGTCTTGCTGTTGTCAGCATTGCAGTAAAAGGAGCCAAATACATACCATATTTATAATACATCTCACAACAAACATTAGTTAAAGCATGGTTTATAAAAGGGTCTTCCTCTAAATCTTCTATTAACTTTGGTGGGTTAATTACATTAAAGTACTTGGATACACCCATCACATACAAACTGATGAAAGAATTTCCCAATGTCTTTGTCATACTTGCACCTAATCGTGCTTCATACCTACAATAGAGTTTATTGATTTGCTCAGCAGACATATCATCTATATCTGAGAGTTGTAATTCACGACCTAAATATTGCTTGCTGCAACCTCCAGCAACAATGGCAGATAATCTTTCTCGTTTAGTGTCTTGTTCTACATGATTTAATTCTTCAGTGTTTAATAATTCTTCAGCGTTCATTTTTATAATATGGAATATTTTTTTTAATCTAAAATAATAAAATAATATCAAACATCCAACTGATATGTTTACACATGCGGATATAATTGATAATAGTTCAATTAACATGTTTTTTCTATAAGCATTATTAAAGTTTTATAAGAATTGCTAATAGCATTGCTAATTTTGCTAATAGCATTGCTAATTTTGCTAATAGCATTGCTAATTTTCTTGATATTTATCACAGATTTTACTAACAGCATTGCTAATTTGCTCAAAGCATTTCTATTAACAATGCTAAAAAAATAAGCATTACTAATTAACAAGCCAATACCCAGTAGGCTGGTCTGTTCTCAATATCAACTTACGATGCTTTACCTTCGATAATTCATCTTTTATTCTCTGTCTTTCTTCCAGAGTCGGAATGACATCATTCTCTCGAAGACAATTTTCAAAACTATCTCTGTCTTTAGTGTAGAACATACACAACCACTTGGTCTGCTCTCTCAAATCCTTCAACACTGAATTATATCTCTGTGAAATAACCCATACTGATTGTTCCGCATGTCTGCCAGAGAATGCCAACTCTGACAGCATGTCTTTTTTCTTTGTTAATTCTTTTGTAGCACTGCAATCATCAATGATGTACAGTGTAGGAGAACCAGCATATTTATTGAAAAACATTCTTAATAGTTCTTGTAATTTCTCTTCACCATTGATAACCGGATTTACAATTATAACATTCTTGTTCTTTGGTTTCCTAACATCACCAATCCACTCACGATTTTTATATGCTCTATTCCATTGTATAGTGGGACAGAGAATAACAATATGTTCAAACACACCTCTGTATTCACCTTCAAGCAAATCTAAAACAAATTCAGTTTTACCACAACCGGTTTGCCCACAAATTATTGCACAATGAGGATATTTTGGTAGTTTCATTTTTATTAATAGTAAAAAAAAATTAATACAAAACTTCTTTAAATCTACCATCTTCAAAATTAATCTGTGCATCTTGTATGACAAATAAATACACATTTATTGCTTCATCTGATCCTTGTTCCTTGGTTATTTGAATCGTGATGCCCTCTGATGCATTCTCTACTCTTCTTCCAGAACCGTGTAGTGTGTTATCGTCTGTAGTTCGTAAATCAAGCCACAATGCGTAGTTGTTAGTTAGATACTTTTCCAAGGTTGTATTAGTGAAATATAAATCTTTTGCAATCTTATCTGTTTCTTTGCTTCTCTTTGAAGTCAAAGCAAAGAATTTGTTAATCTCATCCCATTGTTGATATGCTCTCATTCCTTGACTGTAGAGTTGATTTGGAACACCTTCTATGGTCATTTCCACTTTTTCTATCTTTGGATTATAAAATGTTTCAGTACTTGTTCTTTCTGGGTCTTCAAATATCATGAGGATGCCTTTCATACTTCTTGCAGGAACATTCAGGTTGATGTTCCATAGTGTATCACCTTTATTTTTGGTTATCTTTCTGTGTCGTAATATGCGGTCGTAGAAGAATGTCATTTTCCCATCATATTGTTGTCTTATTTGTCTAACAAGTTCTGCATCGGAAACCATATCGAATTCCAAACATATATTCTTAATGATGTATGAAGCTGACGCGTCACTTGTTTTAATTACTTTATCATAATCATTGAAAGTAAGTTCATATTCCAGTCTGTCACCAAGACCTGCTTGGTAGAATGGCATATGTGTTTCTAATAGTTCAAAATCAAGTGGGATGCAAAATCTGTTTTTATATGCATTTGCTATGGCTTGGTCTTCTTTGTCTGAGGTAGCATTACCAGCACCAACTCTGTGTTTTAACATGTTATCGTTACCAATGCCTTGATATGCCATATTAATACGTTCAGAAGGGGACTTCCACAAATCAACATAGCAATAGTAAATATCACTATCATCGATTGACATCACTTCATTACCTGATATTCGTATTGTTGTTTTTTTAATGATGGCTCTTCCAATGTTTTGATACACAGTTGCATTAGCATCTGTGCTTTTTAATTCAATTTCAAAAGCAAGACGTGCAGACCTTGGTACGATAACATCGTTATTACTGAGATTGGGAAATCTGACTAGTAATTGTTGGTTCTGATCAATAGTGCTGGGGTTATTTGTTATTACTACACTCTGACGAATTCCTTTTACTCCTCGTGGTTCTCTTACTTTTCTGTAAGGGTTGAGTTTATCTCCGTATGTTGACATGTTTTTATTTTAAGACAAAAATATTTTTTTACATAAATAAATAAATAATGGCTGAAGGTGGAATGGACTTCCACAACCCTGAATATGACTTTGATAATGATGAAGCAGAAACATCTTTTACAGATGAAGAACAGTTTCAAAGTACACTCAATACTCAATATAAAGCATTAGATACTCTTACAGGAGATGATAGAAAAAATGCAGAAAATTCTTTACTGAAACAGATGACAAAAAGATTTTATGATAGAAATCAAGAAACATTACCTGATGATGTTAATGATTTTATTTGGATTTTAAAAAAAGATAAACAAGGCAGACCTTTATTTGGTGTGGAAAGTGTATTTGACTTGAATGAAGATTACATTCTTTCGTATTACAAGTCAAACAAATTGCAATTTTATTCAATTGACACTCTTCAAAAAAAATATGGTGTTGATTTTGTTAGAGAAAATTTAGGAATAACTGATTATCAATCTCTTGCAACTAGGGTGAATCAAGGTAGAAAGGAATTTCAACAATTAATTGAGACAGGAAACAAAATTGCAACAGAGGAAATTCCTATGCAAGACATTTCTTCACCACAAGAAATACAAGATTTAACAAACACAATTGATGAAGTTGAAACCGCAGTTAAAACTCTGGAAACAGAGTTCTGGGATGTAGGGGAAAGTAGTGATGGACAAACCCAAACAGATATGACAAAGCGAGAAATGGATGGCATTATGAAAGCAATGACTACTGTGAAAGAGGAAATTGCTAATGAGTTGGTAAAACTTAATGAAACAAATAAAGAGTTAGCACAGGAAAAGGAAAAACTTGCTAATACAGAGGATGAAAATACAAAGAAACAGATTCAATCAAGAATATCTGATTTAGAATCAGAAAGAAGTGCAAGGTTGGAAGTGATAAATGTTAACAAAGAAAAACTGAGGAGTCAGGTTAATAGGATTAAGGAGACCATAAATAAGATTTTGAAAGAAGACACAACACTTGGTCAGAGGTTGAGAACATTATTCAGAGAACAAGGTATAACAATTGTCAGTATTTTGACTGCTATTGGTATGATTATTGGGGTTATTGTTGAAGCCGTTCTTCCTTCTGGTGGTGCAACAACTCCTCCAAGCAAACAGCCAACATCAAATGCAAAGGACTGGATAAAAAAACAACTTTCCAATCTTGGAAAACTATTGGCTAGTCTTGCAGGAAAAACTGCAACCGCTTTACCAGGTGTGATTGGTTCTATTGTGTCGTGGTTGTTATCAACAACTGGAAAGGTTGTCAACTGGTTTGGTGAACATTTATGGGCATTAGTTGTTCTTGTTGTTGGATTGTTATATGCTGCTGCTAAAGAGTATTTTCATAAATAAATAAAGTGATAAGACCAACTGCTATGCTACCAACGATTAATGCTGTTTTGTTATCTTCATGTTGAATTGCTATTTTTTTTTCTGGTGAAATTACAGGAGTATCCACGGTGTTTTTCACAATAGCGCCAGATGTTGCAATAGGTGTGGTTTTATTAGTTGGTGTATTATAAACAGTAATATGTGGTTGTTTTACAACACTTTCTAATAAGAATGAATGTTGTTTCACATATGAATTAAAAAATCCTGGTGTATTGGCAGCTTTTGTAACCCAATCATTTGGTAAATAATGCTCTTTTGCATAGGTTGTAATTTTTTTATAATCCTCAGAACTGACTTGTACTGGTTGTGTTTGCTTTGTTGGAGTTCCTTTTAATTCTGTAGTTTGTTTTGGTGGAATTGGTTTTATATTTACATTATTATTCAAACCAAGTTCTTGGTCTTTTGTTGCTACTACAATTTTATTATTATAATCTTGAATTGTACCAATTCTTAATTCCATATCACTTGGTGACATATATAGTCCTATTCCATAGACATAATCAACTTTACTACGAGCATATTTTAAAGTTTCTTGGTATCTTGAAATTTGGCTTGGTAAATCTATAGGACCATTAATAGCATCTTCAACATTTGCAAGAAATTGTTTTTGTGCATCAAATGCAGTTCCAGTACCTAAAATATCTGTTCTTGTCTGTGATTGTGAGCCAAGTATAGCCCAGCAAAATGTTCTTATTGATTCGTTTATTCTTTCAACTCCAGCTCTTGTGAAGCCTAATGAGGAATCTAGTATAAATGTGGTCCAAACATTTTTAACACCATCTACTTGTTGTAAATAGTCAATGTGAATTTTTTTTGGTGGAAGATATTCGCATGATGATACTCCACATTTTCTTCCTCCTGATACTTCTGGTCCAAATGTCATTTTTGTCAAGTCTAAATTCGATGATGTGCTGCTTTGGATGTGTTGGGATGAATTGTCATGTCTAAAATCTGTTCTTTTCCAAGCAGTGTGGCTAGTTGTGTGGATTACTCCAAGACTGTCACCACTTGGGAATAATTTTTGTCTCCAGTCTGAATTTGGATCGACGTTAAATTCTTTACATATTCTTTCATAAGCACCACGGTCATAGCTATTGTTAAATGCATTCCAACTTTTATCTTGTGGTAGTGCAATTCCTAGTTCAAATAATATTCTTCTTGTTTGGTAGTAGATGTGAAATAGGAATAGTGAGCCAGTCATTCCACCAGCTCTTATGTGGTTATTATAATCTACACCACAACCTGTAGTTGCACACCATATTGCAAAGTTTAATTGATTTTGCCAGAATAATAACCATTTTGTATTCCATCTATCTACTATTTCTTCTGTTACTACTTGTGGTAGTAGGTAGTTTTCAAATATGTTTGGAAAATCTACTTGAAAACTTTTCTTTGCATCAGATGATATTATTATTTTTTGTTTTATTATATTAATTGATTTGTTGTTAAAAACACCAGCGTGTTGATAGTGAGCTGCATCGCTATATTTGAATTCTTTTTGTACTGACATTTTTTTATTTTATGATTTATAAAAAAAATGTATCACATAATTTCAAACATTGATAACACTATTAATTTTCAACAGTATATTGATAACAGAGATGGGAACAAACGGGTTGGATTGAAAAGTTTCACATATACGCTGGGTTGGTATAATGTTGTTAATGAATATGTGCAAAAGGGTAAAGAGAGACCTCATCGCATTCAGGATGGTTATTACAGCTTTCAACACATTGTAGATTTTTTTCACAATTTAAACATTTCATTGTCTGTGAATGAAACTAATGGTATTACATCATTAATTACTGATAATGAAATAAAGATAAGTAAAGGACTCAAGTTGATGCTGGGGTTTGGTAAAAGAATATTTGAAGCAAATACTACTCATTTTGGTAATAAATGTCTTGATTTTGCAACAGTAAAGTCTCTATACATCCATCTAGAGCAATTAAACACATCACAGAACTATTTCAATGGGATGCCAAGCACAATAATAGCAGTTGTACCAATTGAAAATAAAGCGTATGGTGATATTGTGTCTGTAAGATTTGAGCATCCAGAATATAAATATTTGTCCAACGGAGCAATTACAGAATTTGAAATAACAGTTAGAGATGAAAATGGTAGTAAAATTAATAATCACGACCTACCTATGAGTATTGTTTTTGAAATAATTTAGTTTTTTATGCATATATATATAAAATGAGTATCTTTGGAATCAAAACACATAAAAGAAACGAAGACTTTGAAGTCTTAACACAACATGTCCGTGATTTACATAAGCGAGTGAGACCAATTACAGGTTTAGAGCAGAGGATTTCAGAATTTCAACAAAGCGTTCACGAAAGTAGAAACGTTTTGTTTCAGGAAATTAATACACAAGTAGAAAGGCATAATGGACTTCGGGACAAAGTTAGGGAACTGACAATAAACAACCGTTTATTACGAAATAGCGTTGACAATATGAAAGCGGTAATTTCAATATTTGCAGAAAGTAAAGGTGCTCTTGTGGAAGATGAAGTGTTATCTTTTGGGAATGGTGGTAGAGAAGACGGTGCTGGTTATGTGATGATGCGTCGTGGTCAGATTTTAGGAATTGGTCTTGCAAGTAAAAGACAGAGTGGTGATGTGTCGGTGTGTATTTCTGTAGATGAAAAAATATTGTCAGGTTGTGAAATAACACTTAACACTACATCAAGAAAGCATGTCAATTTTGATAAACCTTTTATTGTTGATGCTGGGAGTGTAATTAATTTTGTATGTAAGATAGGGAACGCAACAACAGAGAATACAGTTGCTTCAATGTTAATTGAATTGATTTAATTTTTTTTGTCTGTAATAATAAAATATGAAACAACCGACGGCACCGAGTTTGTATCCAGAGTTGCAAGATGGGCAGAATTATAGATTACAGAAAATATCAGAAATCGAGCAGACATTAATCAAGGAAAGGGATAATAGGCAGTCATTGTATAAGAAATATAAAAGGAGTATAAATGCCACAGATGGAGTTGATACAACTCTCATTTCTGGAAGTGTGATTTTGGGTGGCATTGGAATTGCGATGCCTTTGATGTGGCCATTAGAAATTGCTGCAATTGTTTGTGGTGTAGCAGGGGTATGTGTAAAGTTTATTAGAAGGCGATTGCATTTGAAAGCTCAAAAACATTATGAAATTAAGACTTTAGCTGATGGTAAGTTAAACAGTATTAAAGATTTGATTTCTAAAGCATTGAATAATGGACAAATATCAGAGCAAGAATTTAATACGGTTATTTATGAACTTGAAAGATATAATAATCTCAAAGATAAGACTCGCTCAAAACAGTCAGATATAAGTGAAGTAGAAAAAAAAAAGTTGATAGAAGAGGGGAAAGCGCAGGCATTAAGTGTCATTCAAAAAAAGATAAGAGATGCATAATGTTGTTTAATAAGTTTATTTTTATAAACGATCCGCCTCCAAAGTATCATTAATTTTGCGCAGGGTGCGTTTATTACAATAAATACGGTAATCACAATTTCACTAGTCAAACCATTTGTGTCTCACTGATAAGTTTTATCAACTCGAAATTTATCAATGTAAACAGGTATTTCAGCTTAAAAGATTAACCCTTGTCTTAGCTAGCCAACATTCTTGACATTCCTTTGTCGACATATACCGACAATGGAATGTATTTTTGCTACATTCTATATACTGAGATTGGAGAAGACAACTCGTATTTGAAAGCAATGTGTGAGTTACTTCCCTTTGCATATATGAATACAAATAAGTTTGATAACAAGATTGAATAAAATAATCATCGAATAGTTATTTTTTTTCTACGTTATAAACAAACCCTGGATACTGCGATATACTTTTATTGTAGTATTGTCGGGGGATATTCATTTTTTTGCGGTGTAAACACCGTTTGAGCTTGAAAAATAGATTATATATCGTAGAACCGGCCTTTTCACATATATATACTTTATTCAGCATGGCAATGGTTAGATTAATTCACTCATTTTAAACATCTGGATTGTGAGTGTTCGAGAGCGATTTCAAGCTTTCGCAATCGAACTGAAATAAATTAGTATAAACTAACCCGTTACCAAACAAATTTTTTAGACTGGTCCAAATTGAAATATGTTACAGACAACAGGAAATTAGAAAATAGGTGTCAAACTGGGTGAAAACATTTTGAGCAAAGGAGAAATTGCTTGGTTCATGCAAGTTCTCCCTTTCTCACAAAGTTTTTAAACTGTTGTATTCCTTCGGGGCTTCAGACAGCATTATTGTGTTGTAACAGATTGAGATGTATCCATCAGATTCCTGATTTTAGCTTTGCGTAAAATCCATCTGTCATGTGACCTTTGCCCTAACCTTTCTTTCTAATATCAGCGTATACTTTAGCCCATTCCCACATAGTGAGTTTTTAGCCCGGTCTATATTGAAAGAAGCCACAGACGACAATTTCAAGTTGATAACATTTTAAATGTTTTCGTCTTTTTGGACAGAACATATTGTGGATAATGAAGAAATTGATTGATACAAGCAATTTCTTCATTTTTCCACAATGTTTTCAAAAGCTTTTTTCTTGATGGTCGTAAAAAGAAGGACTTGTGTGGGAATTGGACCGATTGATTCAAGCCATTTCTTCATTTTCCACAATGTTTTCAAAAGCTTTTTTCTTGACGGGCGTAAGAAGAAGGACTTGTGTGGGAATTGGACCGATTGATTCAAGCAATTTCTTCATTTTTCCACAATGTTTTCAAAAGTTTTTTTCTTGATGGGCGTAAGAAGAAGGACTTGTGTAGGAATTGGACCGATTTATACAAGCAATTTCTTACTTTCCCACAATGTTTTTCCAAAGCTTTTTTTGAGGGGCGTAACAAGGAGGACTTGTGTGGGAATTGGACCTGCTGGTTCTTTTTAAATATATAAGAAATTATCAAGAATTCACATAATAGGAACAACTGTGCCAAGATATTTTGAAGATACGCTCCGGACAACAAATGGACAGGCACACACATACACACACACACACACACATACACGTGTGAACGAATATCCATGTACTCACTTAGACACGAAATATGGTAACTATATATGTCCGTCGCAATGTAATGGCGAAGGGCAAACAATTTCAAGGAAATCGGATTAAAATTACATGTAGCCTTTCTCATGTAATCAAGAATCTAGACCCATTAACACATACCACCCCCCAAAAAAGAAAAAAGGAATAATATTGCTCGTAATGTTACGAAATGTAAGGTCGCCAAGCAACCACTGACGGGAATTTCGTGATGACGAGTTAACCAATTACCAGACACATTTTTAGAAGAGTCCAAAGTCAAAGAGGTTGCAGACAAGCGCTTTTGGGCGTACTTCAGTATAAAAAATCGCTATATAAATGTCATAACAATTCTTAGTTCATGAAACTTTAGATTTCTTTGTCTATTTCAGTAGAAAAAAATGTTGAAATGAAGTAATTACTTGTAACAAGCAATTTCTCCATTATCTACAATATTTTCAAATTACAACTTCCAGCCGTAGCTACCACATTTATCTCTAATACTTCTCGTCTAACAATATCTTCTGGTGGAAACAAAACATCCTAACAAGGGTTTGTGCGGGACTGCAGTTTGAACGCAGTACAACGGCAAATTACAGAAACATGGAATGCTTACGTGAAAACAATCGTATCCGAGACATTTAATCGAAAACTATTTTGATCGATAACCATATTATCGAAAACCATCTTGCCGAAATCCATTTCACCGAAACCGACATTTCGTCGAACGTCAATTTAGCCGGAATTTTTTTGGACGAAAATGTTATCCTTTTCGTCGAATGACAGTTTCGTTGAACTTCATCGAAAGATCATCGAATTTTGTATCTTTATACATTTTGCATTTACAATTCCACGAGACCAAAATGGGAGATACTCTGTAGAAATTTTGTAAATTACAAACTCGGATCAGATTTCGTCGTTGGGCGCCCAAAATGTCGTAACTACAACTCCAGTTACGATATTTTTCACCCACACGGCGATATGATATTGTGAATATTCGCATATATCCCCTTTACAATACCTATCTTCGCATCTCCAGTAAATATTGTATTCGACGTCTTTGTCTTGATCATAAATGAACCCACTTGATACCATTTTGTCCAACCTCTATTGCTCGCAAAACGCAAAGGTTTAAGCATAACCCGCTCAATCATCGTTAGCTATTTCACACAAACTAAAAATCCAAAATCAACATAAATTCAACATTGGTTGATGAACACATTTACTCAAATATTTTTCTTACCTTGCAATATCGGCGTAGAATCTCGTGTTAAATCAAGTTCGCCCGTGGCATGGAAAGTGATTTAACGGTAAACGGTTGTTTAAAATAAAGTCGTACCCGAACGAAGTGTCGCGTCGACAAAATGGTCATTCGACCAAAAATTCTTTCGACTAAATCTTCATTCGGCAAAACGGCCTTTCGGCGAAATAGGTGTTAGGCTGTATAGTTTTTGACAAAATATCATGCTCGATAAACAATCCAGAAATGTATTCTTCAATATGACACAAGATTACCCTTGTCATGTTGAACGCGGAATATTTCTGCTTTAGTAAGAGGTATAGACTACGATCAGCATGCACAAATGTGCAGCCTAATCTTAGTCTAAACCGCCTATTTGGTATTTCAATTTCAGAGTTGTATATGGAATTAATTAACAACAAGAGGCCCATGAGGGCCTCAGACGCTCTACTGGTCATCAAGTTTTCCTTTTAAAAAATCTTATATTTAGGGAAGCTAATTGCTTAACCCTTTCCTGTTTTGCAAAATTTTAGACCAGTCCAAATTCAAAGGTTTTGCAGACGAAAATTGAAAGTTGATTTTATTTGAAAAATAATCATTTACTAGGGTAGAAAATGTTTTCTGAAGTATAAAATCACAGGGACGTAAAAACTCTAGAGTGTTAACAAGGGTCATTTAATGAAATCTTCATAAGGCCCCTTTTCCCGTTTTTCTTGACGGATCTGACCCCATTTCGAAAGGAATGATTCTTATTATGGTACAATCATTCCGAGAAAGTTTGGAGAGAATCCGATGAAAACTGTGGACTCTAGAGTGTTAACGGGGATTTTTTATTTAAATTTTGATTAGGTCCCCTTTCCCGTGTTTCTTGGCGGATCTGACCTAATTTCGGAAGGAACGATCCGTATGATTGTACAATCATTCTGAGAACGTTTGAAGGGAACCCGATGAAAACTGTGGACTCTAGAGTGTTAACAAGGAAAAGTTAACGGACGGACGACGGACGCATAGAGGCGAAAAAGCCATCGCAATAGCTCGAGTAGCCTTCGACCAGTAGAGCTAAAAATAAATAATACGCAATATCTGGGTATTCCAGTGCTTTTAGCCCTTTGATTTTCAAACAATTTTAAATAAGGATTCTATTCAGCATGACAATGGTTCGATTTATTCACTCTTTTAAAATTTTCTATAGATTACTTCGCATAGCTGACTTATCACCTCTGATAATCCTAAAAATAATTGACCAATCAAATCTGATTTATTCAGCCCAAACTGCAATGTCTATCACGTAACAGACGTGGTAGTAAAAGGTTTATCAAGCTGTAGCTACAATGTTTAAGTTACCGTTTCACTCCTCGAGAACAATTGTACGGCCTCTATCACGTGACATTGAAAACGTGCATCTGCAGGATATTATACGCGTTGTTTTTGTCAGCGTTGTATTTTTCTTGGCTAAACTGGAGGCTAAGTTTAGTTGCGCCAAATTTAATCCACCGCATATATTTCTGGGGCATTTATATTTACACAGAACACCTTTTCTGTTCGTAGAGTAAGGGGGGGGGGTTAAATTCGAATTTTTCTATACACACATGCTACACCCATCTACACATTTTCGAAAGCCCGATACCTCTCTTAAGGTATATGTTGAGGACACTGATAGACCGTACTTCCTTTATACATGATACCATAACGGGATTCAAAGCAATTTGTTTGAATTTGGTTTAACGCCGCTTTTTTACAATTTTTCAGTCATATCGCGACGGCTTGATCACCTAACAATGGATTCACTGGTATATCTCGCACTAGTACCAGAATCACATCCTTTCATAGCCTCCAGCTGCTATCCCACTTAGGTTTACGATTATCCACCCATTAATGAGAGACAAACGGTGGGAAGAATATGTGTCAGCACCGGGGATCGAACCTTTGATATCTTATGATTGCTAGCATTTCCTTTAGTCTTGGCAACAACCAAAAGTTACGTTCATCTACGGCCATCTGAGGAACAATGTTATGTAATATTTTGTTGAAATTGGCTCTGTGGTTTGGGAGGATATGTCGTTTTAAAAATCCTTCTTTATTTCTATAAAAGCCCCGTCCCAAACCCCTTTGGACCAAAGGTTAATGATTTTAGCAGTACTGAAAGTGGTCAATGCACTGATGCTTCATTCAAGATGAAGCGGTTTGGGAGGAGATGCCATTTAAAGAAATTGTTAACGCACGACACACAGAATGTGATCAAAATATCTCAACCATGAGCACTTTATGATTAGATGAGTTAAAATGATAGATGAGAAATGAAACAAAATATGATAAATGAAGACCCTTTAGTCGCCTCTTACGACATGCCAGTTGTCACGTTTCTTCCGCTAGAGGTAACAGAGGTTACCTGAAGTGGTTTATACTTACACCCCGTTTAACCACACGGAGTCTCACACACAGGCTAGTGCATTCAAAAGCTTATTTGCATCGCGATAAAAATATAAGCTTTGGAATAAAAAACACCAACTTGCTGCAATCCAGGAGTTACAAGGAAAGCAGTAGTTATAGTCTCTGATTTTAGTCGCTTCCTACGACAGGTGACAAAGAAAGCCCGAGGTACTATTTTGGAAAAAAAGTCCGACTGTCCACGGCGCCGCAAATTTTGTGTAAAAAATGTGGTGCAACTTAATAATCGTGCTAGAAAGGTTTTATGCTTACTCTACGAAACTTCAAGCGTCCGTTGGCGTTAAATTCTCGTTATCTTAAAATTGCTTTTCAATTTTGAGAAAGTTGCACGTTGAGACTGAACATGATTAATAGTCGACATAAATATAATTTCTGATTAATATATTAATTTATGCAACATAAAAGTTAAAATGAGAGATTTAATCTAGAAAACGTATATTAAGATTATCACGAAATAATAAAAAGAGATGAAGCGTAAATTCTCATTTACCAATCTATATGACGGCACTCCGTTGGCCACGCCCACTGACTCCGACAGGAAGTTCAACCTCATCATCAAACGGCGTTATTTTGAATAAGCTGTAGCAACGACGTTTAATTTGCCAAACCAATAAGTATGCTTCAAATAAATGTGGGCAATTTTCGGCGTTCAAAGTTGAACTTTCTGCTAAATGAATAATTTGATTGGTCGATTAATTCTTTCATTGGAGGTCGAAATTAGCTTATAGTATAAAACTGCACGAAATGTTGAAAATGTCCACAATTCAAATTATTGAAACTCAAAACAATAAACACCAAAATTTGATGTGATACACTCTTACCGATAATCGCACGAAATCCCCTTCCTATTATTTATGGGGCGAACAGTATCCCCTCCATGGAAGGATAAATCACCTTCTTGGAACTGCCAGAGCGGAGAAAATCCCCTTGTTCTAATTGATTGATTTTGGTTTAACGCCACTTTTAACAGTATTTAAGATCATATCGCAGAGACTGGTTCACCTAACCTGGTATTTCTCACACATGTACTACCACTATAATCTTTCCGAGCATCCAGCTGCTCATCCCACATAGGTTTGCGATTATCCACCAATTGGTGGGAGACAAATGTCGGAAAGGATATTAGCCGTGGCCGGGGATCGAACCCGGGACCCTACGGGATCGAACCCAGGACCCTACGGGATCGAACCCAGGACCCTACGGGATCGAACCCAGGACCCTACGGGATCGAAACCAGGACCCTACGGGATCGAACCCGGGACCCCATGACTAGGAGTCCTACACTCTTCCACTGTGCTATGGCCTTTTGAATGATCGACTTTTGAAGCCGTATACATTTTTTTCGTCTGGTAATCTACAATATTCATCTCGCACCTTCTACTCATCTAACCCTTTGCGTGTGTGTATTTCCATTTACTTATCGTCGTTACCGTAGCACATGCCTATATGAACAACGGTTAATATTGTTGCGAGGGATAGTGCAAGGACACAGGACGAAACTGCTGAGAGGCCCGACAGGTTCTATAACGTGCTCGGTGTAAAGCACCCTCACACCCGGCCTCGAATCAACGTCTCATCCGAAAGACAATTTGTTTGTTAGTTTGATAAGCTCAGGGCTCGAACCCGTGTTCCCGAGGTTTGACGTCACTGATTATATCGGGATTATATTTGTCTACCAGATGTGCAAAGTTGCATAATTAACCCTTTCTCTCATTTGAAACAACAGGCCTGTGGAAATGATTCACTCAAAACGTATCCATATTGAGTGTTATATTCGGCGATTTTAGTGATTGCTATTTGGTTAAATTAGTAAACCGGATTTTCAAACGATTGAAGCAATTTTTAACTCGGAATTTACCTCTGTGCTGGATAACAATCTGGACAAAATTTAAAGAAGTTGCCGATGATATATCAAAGTAAATGCAAATAAGAAAATGCACCCCCCCCCCCAAAAAAAAAAAAAAAAAAAAAAAAAAATAAGTACGGAAACATAGAGAGAATTTGATTAATTTACTTTTCTCTTTCTTACAGTGCTTTGTTGCAACATACTATTTGGGCGTCAAAATAAATTCATTGTGGGTTTTTTTGTGTGTGTTTATTTTTTTGTGGTCAATCAAAAATTAAACCATTTTATTTAACACTTTCCAACATACAAAAAAAAAAAAAAAAAATAGACTGGTCAAATTATTGAAAGAAGCCGCAGACGGCAACTTCCAGTTAATAGAATTATTAATTATTATTTTTTCGTCTTTTTGGATAAAAACAAGAGTAGATAATGAAATTGCTTTATAGAAGCAATTTCTAAATTTTCCATAATGTTTTCCAAAGCTTTTTTCTTGAGGGGCGTAAAAAGGAGGAATTGTATTGTGAAGGAATGGGTTAAAATGTTTTGTATCGCATTAAATATGATAAAGTGATGGAGCAGAGTAATAAATTTACTTTTAAAATACTCTTATTTTTTATTTTCAAACTAGGAAATGCATTTTAGATTTTAATTTCGATGTGAAATGTACCTCTTCAAACGAATCACACGAAACCATAGATACGCAGCCTTTCGAATTTCAATTCAATCATAATAAATCATAGTTTTCATTAAAATCTGACCTCTGTAAAAGGAGTTCGAGTTTTCCCCCAGGTTCAAGTGAGCTTTTCCCAGTTAATGACGAGGCGGATAAATTTTGAAATATTCATGATTTTTGTGAAAAATTCTCATTTGACGAATTTGATTCTCTTGTTAGTTCAGTATCAAATTATTTTGCGAGAAGTGGGGATTCAGTTCGACAAAGGTAATCGAAAGTATACATGTAAAATTTCGTCAATGTATTATTCAAGTCGCGCTCAAATACCAGTTCTTTGGCAATTTACGGAGAGCTTGGTCGAGTTCCAATATGTATTTTGAGATATATAAGGATTATCAAATATTGGTTTAAGATCATACACGCCCCCAAAAAGGCAAGTAATAATTCACTGTCTTTTAATGACTCCAACGTGTGCAAAAAGATGGATCTATGATATTAAAACCGTTTCAGACAGTTATGGTTTCTGGTATGTTTTCGATTTTTAAAAGATAATGCTCACTTTATTTTCTAGATCATACAGATTGATCGAACTTTCAAGCACTTTTATAACGCTTCTGGTTAAAGACAAATTAACAAAACCCGAAGTATCAGGTGTGACCTCCGTGAACCCTGGATAGAGCAAAGAATGAACCGTTAAAGGATCTAATTTGATCCTTTTCTTGAAAACCAAAACCTTTTGTGACGAACACCCGTGAAACTTTCTTACACCCCACCCACCAAACCAAACACGCATGCGTTTTTAATGGTGTTTGACGTCTCTTTTAAAGTGTTTCATTCTATCGCGGCGACTGATCGTTTAACCATAGGTGAGAGACAAATCAACGCATTAAATGGTTGGAGGAATCTTGTCCGCGTTGGGAATCACGTTGCTAACGTCATGATTCTCAGATAAACGCTTTACCAAATTCTGTCCGGTTGCGATCTGAACACGTTTTCAAGCAGGTTAAGATCTACCATTTTGTTTTCTTCATCAAAAACTAGCATCATGTTAGTACGTAGCAGTTTCGTCGTCACGAACTCTGTGTGCGTTGTCGCATTTTTTCTTGAATCCTTTAAACAGAACCCTTTGACGGGAGTCCATGGGTACGACGATCATTCCTGGGCAGGATTGATAGGGTTTTTCTGTCTTTTATTGATATGTGACCAATATTTGTTGTTGTTGTTTTTTTCGCATTGCAAACAACAGATTACACATTGCTTATTTAAATTTACTACTGTAACAACAATTCGGGATGAACGAGAGCCATTGCTGTTTTCAAGCTCATCTGCCTAAAAAGAGGTTAAGAATTTTTTACACGCTACTGTGTTTAATATGCATATGTTTTCTAGGAGGGAGGGTCGTAACAAAATTTTCAATGAACTCTGGTGATGCATGTGAGAGTACTCCGGATCTGAAAACGGTGTATTTATACATTTGGCCAAGTGTATATAGCATCGATTATGTATAGACTATCTAAATGTTTACATTTTTTCCGTTAGAACTTACATGTGTAATTTTTCAGTTAGAACGTACATATGTAAATTCAAAGTTTCCGCACATTCCCAACTAATTCATCTATATAGCTTTGTTTAAATCGACAGCGGCACCAGTCTAGGCTGTATACAACATCGACGAATTAAGTTTTACCAAAGCTATTTGTGAGAAGCCAGCTGATTGGCAGTCATAGAAATCGCGTTTGACCTTTTGATTGGTTGGTTAAAAATAAGTCGTAAATAAAGTGAATGGAGATTCGAAAAAATATTATCTCGATATTCCTTAATATTAAGAAGAGGAATTTGTCCACACTGGTAAAACGACGAATGGGGAATTGTCCGCCCTATCAATATTACGGAGGGGTTTTTTCCGCCTTGTCAGAATGACGAAGGGGCTAATGTCTGCCCATCGAGGGGATATTGTCCGCCCTAATAATATTAGGAAGGGATTTTGTCCGCACAGTCAGAACGATGGGATAGTGTACACCCTATTTAAATTAGGGTCAGGATTTAGTATGTCCTGTCAGAATGACTAAGGGACTAATGAGTGAGTGATCGCCCTTAGTAGTTGATATAGCTTACAGTTAATAAATTGTCAGATCGCGACTGTCACACAAAAATTGATTGACCAATCTAATTGTTGATCCATACCGGGTATAAATTTTGATCTCTGGAATTTAAATTAACCCTTTACCGTACAATCCCTGATTCTTACTGGATTCTTATCATACTTGAGAAAAGAATGTTGAAAAAGAAAAAATTGCTTGCAGCAAGAATTTTCTTTTTTCCCCACAATAACTTATATTATTTAGGATATTCTTTTTTATTTGTACTAATTTTACAATGCCGTCTGCTACCCCTTTGAATTTGGTCAAGTCCAAAATTTTGAAAACAGTATAGGGTAAAACATTTTTGTAGGTTGGCCACCTTTAGTTGCCAACCAACGAATTGCGTTCTATTTTACCTCACTGACCACATATTGTCATAGTTCAGTGGGCGTGGCTAGCAACAGCTTCTGCAATAAAAGGAGTTATGTAATAAATATTGCAAAACTCGTTGACAGCATCAAATCCTTATTACAATACAGTGTACAACGAAATTTGCAATAGAATCGAGAATTTCGATAAATTGTTTCAATTTATATTTATCAGTCTGGATACATAAAAATCCCTCTACATTTGGCTAAAGACTGAATACAACCTGTTATAAGAACGATATTTTTTCTAAAGACAACTTCAACTCGTTTCTGATAGAAATAAACAGGGTGAGGAAGAACGCGTCCTTTGCAAAACTTTCTAATTACAGAACAACCTTTCGGGACTGATATTTGGAGGAAAGACTTTTCGAATCAAAGCATATCACATACAACATGCGATTTCTTGTTTTGCAACGGCGCCCATTGACAGGTCTGTGCCCCTTAGATGAAACCCAATCCCTTTTAAGCCTTAGAACCGGGATGAGAATAAAACATCCAGATTTCATCACCTGTAACTATCTCTTCCAAAAGACGAGGGTCACGTTTGTCTTTTTTTCCTATAACTCGCAATGCAAGTCTAAATCGACATTGTTTTTGCTCGTCAATTAGTAAATAGGGCGCCAAGTCCTTCACGTAAGATACTGAAAACACTTGACGAATGAATGCCATTAATTCTTCTAGTTTTTGCAAAATATAATGCGCGTTTGCTTCAATTAACGTTTTCACCTTCTTTTCCGTCCAACAGAAACCGTCCCACCCTTTGCAATTTACCCTCGACCAACATTAACTTGCAACCTGTTGCATATTTTAACCACCATTCCCATAAACCTTTTTGAAATCATCATAAATTTCTGTTGGAGGAACCCAGAGTTGTGCTCGAAACTAACAATAGAGATTTCCCATCCATATTAAACCCTATATTTTACTACAGTCTATAAAACCAAGTATTGAAAATACACAGCGATGCGCACGTGGATCTCGTGCCCAACATACAGTGACAGCGTTCGAGGGATGAGTAATTACTCAAGTTCTGATTGGTTGATTGATTGATTGGTTGATTGGTTATATTACGTTGCATCGATAGCTGTGGTCATTCAGCGCACAAGAAATTTAAGGACGATAACATAATACATACAGAACAATGTAAAGACTATCACAAGACATATACATTTGTACAAGAGGGCTAACAGCCTAGGCTCTCACCGGAGATAAGGCTCTTTTTCATTAATGCTCAATACTAAATGGGTCTGGTTTTTAAATAAAAGTCAGCTTATGTTGCCATGGCAATCAAAGCTTTCAAATGATTTTATATCTTTTTGGTAACTTATAAAAGGGAGCAAATTTTGTTGAAATTGGCTACGTAGTGTTTAGGAGGAGTTGTCTTCTTCATTTCTATATAGACCAACCACCCTGGGGCTATTTCCCATGGGAAACCTGGGTAATACTTTGAGCAATTTAGAAAGAGGTCAATGTACTGTAAGTGATGCCTCATGCAAAATATCAAGGCTTTTAGCCTTTTGGGTCTGGAGAAGATTTTTTTTCATTTATTTATCTGTTGTTGCCATGGTAACTAGGGTTATCATTGGATTCGATTATTTCAGCAATTGTTTACAGGGAACCACCTAAGAAATTAGCTCAGTGGTTTGGGGAGAGATGTCGTTTAAAAGACCCTTCTTTTATATCTAAATAAGCCCAATCCCCTAGGGCCCCACCTCTATGAGACCGGGGGTAATGATTTAATCAATTCTAAAAGAGGTCAATATACGGATGCTTCATGCGAAAGATCAAAGCTCTGCACCTTTTGGGTCAGAAGAGATCATTTTTACAGTTTTTTTTTTTTTTTTTTTACTTTATTTTCATCGCCATGGCAACCAAAGTTTTCAAAAGATTTCAATTCTTTTAGCAATTTTTAAAGAGGACCATCTGAGGAAAATGCCTGTCATATTTGGTTGAAACTGACTCAGTGAATTAGGAGGTGATGGCGTTTTAAAAATCCTTCTTTATTTCTATAAAAGCCCCATTCTCATCCCCTAGGGCTCTGCCCTTGTGGACCATATGGTAATGATTTTAGAAAATATGAAAGTGGTTAATGTACTGGTGCTTCATTTAAAATGAAGTGGATGAGATGTCATTTAAAGAAATTGTTAACGCACGACACACAGAATGTGATCAAAATATCTCAACCATGAGCATTTTATGATCAAGCGAGCTAAAAATGATAAATGGAACAAAAAACGATAAATGAAGACCCTTTAGTCGCCTCTTACGACATGCCAGTTGTCACGTTTGTTCCGCCAGATGTGACAGAGGTAACCTGTAGTGGTTTATTCTTGCATCGCGATGAAATTATAAGCTTTGTTATAAAAACCCACCAACTTGCTGCAATCCAGGAGTTACAAGGGAAGCAGTAGTTAGTCTCTAATTTTAGTCGCTTCCTAGGTGACAAAGAAAGCCCGGGGTACTATTTTGGAAAAAAATGTCCGACTGTCCACGGCGCCGCAAGTTTTGTGTAAAAAAGTGGTGCAACTTAATAATCGTGTTAGATAGTTTTAGGCTTACTCTACAAAATGATAGTGTCCGCAAGCGTTAAATTCTCGTTATTTAAAATTGCTTTTCAATATTGAGAAAGTTGCACGTTGAGATTGAACATGATTAATAGCTGTTTCAAATAATATATTAATTTATGCAACATTAAAGTTAAAATGAGAGATTTAATCTAGAAAACGTGCATTAAGATTCTCACAAAATAATAAGAAGAGATGAAGCGTAAATTCTCATTTACCAATCTGATTGACGGATCGCTTGCCACGCCAACTTACTTCGTGGCCACGCCCATTTACTCAGTGGCCACTCCCACTTACTCCGTGGCCACGCCCACTTACTCCGTGGCCACGTCAACTGACTCCGACAGGAAGTTCTACATTATTATTAAACGGCGTTATTTTGCGAAATGTATGACCAGTAACATGTAACAAAAAATGCTGGTTGACAACCTAAGCATACCTATTGCTTCGGCGACTTAAACATCGTAACTACAGCTTGAATAAGCTGTAGTTACGATGTTTAAGTCGCCGAACTAATAAGTATGCTTCAAATAAATGTCGACAAATTTCGGCGTTCAGAGTTGATTTTGTGCCTAATGGATAATTTGATTAGTCGATTAATTCTATGACTGAAGGTCGCAATTTGCACGAAGTGTTAGAATGTCCATATTTAGAACTATCTCGAAACAATAAATACCAATGTGGTGTGATTCACTCTTGGCGGTAGCCGGACAGAATCCCCTTCTATGTTTTTGGACAAGGCGGACATTAGCCCCTTCCTAAATTTTACAGGGCGGACAATAGCCCCTTCAGATACACAAGAGCCGTTAGAGACGGAGAATCCTCCCCTATTATAACCCTTTCCGAAAAAGTATAAAATAAACAGGGGAAAGGGTTCGACGGACCGACAGACGCAGATTCGGGTATATGGTCGCTATATTCCAGACCTGCTTAACTTTAACTATATTCTTGAGCTGTGTCCTTGACCTAGGAGCTATCTGATTTTTTTTATCAAATTGAACACCTACTCTCAATAGAGAACAATTGTGCAAAATTATTTCCGAATCCATCCATAATTGAAGGAGCTTTACTCTGGAAATGCTGGATTTCAACGTTTGACCTTAAGCTGTGACCTTGACCTTGGAGCTATCTGGTCCTTTCAAATGGTACATCTGTTTATGATAGAGATCAATTGTGCCAAGTTATTTTGAAATCCAACTATAATTGAAGGAGCAAGCTCTGAACAAGATCAATTTTGACTTTTGGCCTTGAACTATGACCTTGACCTTGGAATTATCTGATTTTTTTTTCAAATGGTACATCTATTCATGATATAAAATAATTGTGTCTAGTCATTTTGAATCCATCCATAATTGAAGGAGCTATGCTGTGAACAAGGTCAACTTTGACCTTGATTTGTGACCTTGAAGCTATACAAAACGAAAGGAAGAGTACCTCGGCGTAATATCATAAGGCATTCACGTGTGAAGTTTCATCCAATTTGGACCAAGGGTTGTGGAGATATTGAGGCGTACGGACGGACAGACGGGTGGATGGAAAACGGATGGACAGACGAGGGGGCGGCTATTAGCTCAACCTTCGGGGAGCATAATAACTTTTCTATGTATCTGGCCACTTCGTTATTCTGACAGGGCGGACGAAATCCCCTTCCTATTAATAATACGGCGGACAGTATCCCCTCCATGGGGGAAAAGTCACCTTCTTGAAACTTTTAGGGGGGAGGAAATCCTCTCGTTCTAAATGATTGATTGGTTGGGATTTAACGCCACTTTTATCAGTATTTCAGTCATATCGCGGCGACTGGAGCACCTAACCGTGGATTCCCGGTATTTCTCACATATATACTACCATTGATTCTTTCCGAGCCTCTAGCTGCTCATCCAACATAGGCTTACGATTATCCAACCATTGGTGGGAGACAAATATCGGAAATTATATTCGCCGCGGCCAGGGATCTACCCGGGACCCCATGACTAGGAGTCCCGCGCGCTACCACTGCCGCTATGACCACCCGCGGCCTCTTAGATATTCAACCTCTATTTTAAAGCCGTATACAATTTTGTCGTCTGGTAATCTTTATGACCGTCCTTACAATATTCAATCTTGTAACAAGGGCGGCGAACTTTCTACTCATCTAACCCTTTGCGTGTGTGTATTTCCATTTACTTATCGTCGTTACCGTAGCACATGCCTATATGAACAACGGTTAATTGTTGCGAGGGATAGTGCAAGGACAAAGGACGAAACTGCTGAGAGGCCCGACAGGTTCTTAAACGTACTCGGTGTAAAGCACCATCACGCCGGCCTCGGTTTGACGTCCCATCCGAAAGACAATTTGTTTGTTAGTTTGATAAGCTCAGGGCTTGAACCCGTGTTCCTGAGATTTTACGTCAATTGAAAAGAGACGTTTTTGTATGCGTGACGTCAAAGAACAGAAAATGAGGCAGGCCAATCTGTAGTGTTTTTACAAGTCAGCGTAAAAGGGGAAGGGGTCCCCAAACACAATCCACACTGTCTACAGGCTCCAGGGTTATAACTGTCTACCATATGTGCATAGTAGCATATTTGTCAGTCCGATAAGCTAAGTTTGTAGAGCACCCGACTCCAAACCTCAAGGTCAAGTTGTTGTATCAAGCAATTTCTTCATTTTCTACAATTTTTCAAAAACTTTTTCTACGTGAGGGCCATAAAAAGAAGGGATTGTGTGTGAGTGTGTTAAATTATTTGGTATCTCATTAAATATGATAAAGTGGTGAAGTAACAAAATTACTTTTAAATATCACTTTATATTTCTACTATTTTAAAACTAGGAAATGCATTTTAGATTTTAATTTCCGTGTGAAATGATCCCCTTCAAATGAATCACACGAGATCATACTTATAGGCTACAGTCTTTCAAATTTTAATTAAATCATAGTAAATCATAGTTTTCAATCATTGATTTCCATTTAGATTTTATTTACATCGGACCTTAGTCAAATCAGTTGATGCATTCTCTTAGGTGTCGGACTGTCAATCTAGAGGTCCCGGGTTCGATCCCCGACGGCGGCACTCATCCATTCCGACTATTTGTCTCTCACCAATGGGTCGGTACTCGTTGACTTATGTGGGAAAGCAGCTGGAGACTAGGAAAGGGTGTAATGGTAGTACTGGTGTGAGAAATACCAGGATTCCATTGTTAGGTGCTCCAGCCGCCGCGATATAACTGAAAGATTGTTGACAGCGGCGTAAACCCCATTCAAACAAACACATTATCTTAGGTTCCCTTGGGATTAAGTGAGCTTTACCCAGTCAATAACGAGAGGGATAATTGACCAATTGCTGACCCCGCCCACTTACTCCGTTGGCCCCGCCCATTTACCGTGACTCCAACAGTAAGTTCCGCTTTGATTTTAAACGGCGTTATTTTACAAATTTATTGCAACTAGCATGTAACAAAAAAGTAGATTGTTTGGTTGGTTATCTAAACGTCGGAACTACAACTTGGGTAAGCTGTAGTTACGACGTTTAGGCCACCAAACCAACAAAAATGACTCACCAAAATGGTTGCAAATTTTGGAGTTCAAACTTTTTTCCCGGATTAAATAAAAGATTTGATTTGTCGATTGTTTGTTTGATTGACAGCCGCGATTTGTCAATACTTGCAATATTCATGATTTCTGGGGAAAATGCTTATTTGACAAACTTTATTCTGTTGTTGGTTCAATATTAAACAAATTTTTCGAGAATTGGGGATTCGGTTAGGCAAGGGTAATCGAAAGAAAACATCTACGAGTTAGTAAACGTGTTTCACAAGTTCGCTCAAGAAATATTTCATTGGCAGTTTACGGAGAGCTTGGTCGAGTTCCGGACTATATTTCGAGATATATAAGAATCATTATATATTGGTCTAAATATCTTTTAATGAATTCATAATGGGCAAAAATGTCTTTATTAATAATAATATTAAACCCGTTTATTTATATTTGTGGTTTCTCATCTGTTTTCGATAACCCGTCTTTATATAACACAAATTCATTCTTTCAGAGTTTAGACAAATATTGGTAGTCTGCTTTGCCCAGGAATGGTACAAGAATTAGCGATAGTAGTAGTTTAAATTTGTATTGAAGCATAATAGAAGAAATCAAAATTTTTACCTTTTCAGTCAGAACTGAAATTGGGAGTTTCCACACTTTCCCAAGGAATTCATCCAGGTAGGCTTGTTTAGGTCGAGTGTGGTACCAGTCCAGGCTGTTTACAAAATCGACGGATTAAGTTTTACCCGAAGCTGTATATGAGAAGCCATCTGATTGGCAGTCATAGAAATCGCGTTTGACATTTTGATTGGTTGGTTAAAAATAAATCGTACAGAAAATACCCGTTCTTTTAACCTATTCACACACAACAAAAATTTTAGACTGGTCTAAGTTGAAAGAACCTGCAGATAACAATTTCAAATTGATGATTTTTCTCGTCTTGAGAAAGAAAACATTGTGGATAATGAAATAATTCCTTGATACAAGCAATTTCTTCATTTTCCTTCATGTTTTACAAAAACTTTTTCTTGCGGGATATTTGAGAAAAGGTTGACCTCGATATCCTCGTGAGGTGGTAAATTATTAAGAAGAGGACTTTCAGAATGACGAAGAGGCTAATGTCGACCCATCGGGGGAATATCGTCCGCCCTATTATTAGCGATGGGATTTTTTCCGCACTATCATAATATCGAAGTGACTAAATACTGTACGCCGTGTTTAATTTGGGAAAGGGAATATACAGTAAAACCCCTCCTTACGACCACCCCGGAAATACGGGCAGCCCGCTATTACGACCGGATTTTAACAGAACGGATTTTTCATTATTTCAATGGTCGAAAACCCCTATAAATCCGGTACCCCCTATTCCGAATTACGATCACTAAATTCAGTACCAACTATAGCTGATACACTATTTGAACCCCTACTAAAACGACCACACCTTGAGACCGACCACCCGAATTTCACACTTGATAAGAGCGACACTGATGTGTCATTACAATATTGGATATTTGATTATTTGATACCGACCATTATTATGATAGGCGTTATTTCTATTAAATACATTAAAGTGGCCGATCACTTTTAGAAATTATGGCTTGTATTATTCTTAATTGTTATTTGAATAAGTCACGGGTTTTGGCTCGAGTAATAAAGTCGAAAGTAAAACGTATCCGAGAAGTTACGACTAGCTTGTTTATGGCGTTCCGAACAGTTAATTAGCAATTGAATTGTGATTTCAACTTAATTTATGTTTGGTATTCGCAATATAGAAGATATGATCTCAACAGTTTGACACTTTGAACCTGCACTTACGTATAAATAATCTGAGGTCGGACTTCTGAATCGGATCAAAATGGAGAAGAGAAAAAGTAGAACTTATCAAAGATTGTAAATTTGAAAATGACTTGAGATTCTGCTGTAATTTAAGCTTTTTACAGTTCTATTTTTTGCATGTATACTATTAATATAGTCAAATAACGAAGATAAAATAAGCATAAATTACTTGACTCCAAACGACTCATTCGCTCATTAATTTACTTGTCATTCCTGAGAAATTTGGTTAAAAACCATCCTGTAGATTGTAGCTTTTAACCGTTTATCATATATGGAAATAAGCCCAATCCATTAAAGCAATGTTAACAGGCATTCAATTCCTTTTTAGCAATCTAATAAATGGTCACCAAAGGATCATTCTAGTGAAATTTTGTTGAAATCCATCAAATGTTTTTTAGAGGAAGATTTTCAAAGCTTTCGCCATATATGGAAATAATTCCCTGTCCATTTAAGGCATGTTTTCTGTCCTATCAAAATTCTTTGAAGGAATTTGATAAAAGGTCACACAAAGATCAATCCAGTGAAATTTGGTTGAAACCCATCCATTGGTATCTGAGAAGAAGATTTTCAAAGTTTTCACCATATATGGAAATAGCTCCGCCGAAATAAAGCCACATTTTTCATACTATCTCAATTCTTTGAAGGAATCTGATAAAGGGTCACCCAATGAGCATTCCTGTAAAATTTGGTTGAAAACCATTTATTGGTTTAAAAAACTATATTTAAGGGTCTTATCAGTAATAAAATGAACAGAAATATTAAACAAAACAAATTTGGAAGAAAATAAATCCATATAATGCAAAAATAAGCTGTAATTTTGGGCAATTTCTCTGCCACAAGTGGGAAAAAGAGCCTTTTTTGATTGAAGTAGCCTTTTATAGGCCCCTGTTAAAGAACAAAAAAAAGCCCTGGGTTTCTGAGAAGATTTTTTAAAGCTTTCACCATATATGGAAATTATGGAAAATGTTTTTCATCCGATCAAAATTCTTTGAAGGAATCTGATAAAGGGTCACCAAAGGATCATTCCTGTGATATTTATTTGAAGTCCATCATTGGTTTCTGAGAAGATTTTTAACCCTTTCCTGTACAAACCCGGGATTTTACGTCACTGTGTTTTTTATACTTCAGAAAACATTGTGGAAAAAGAAGAAATTGCTTGTAACAAGCATATTTTCTACCTGATAGGATGGATTCATTTCAAATTGCATCTGATTTTCATTATTGAGTGAAACCTACCTTATATTGGACCAGTCTAAAATTTCTAAAAACAGGAAAGGGTTAAAGCTTTCACCTTATATGAAAATTAGCCCGCTCATTAAAGCCATGTCTTTCATCCAATCAAAATTCTTTGAAGGAATCTGGTAAAGGGTCATCCAAGGATCATTTCTGTGAAATTTGGTTGAATTCTGTTCAGTACTCTCTGAGGAAAAGATTTTTAAAGTAAAAGTTTACGGGCGGAAAGACGGACAGACACATGACAGACACAATGCCATGACAATAGCTCACTGGCTTTCAGCCAGTGGAGCTAAAAACACCAAGGGGACTTTATCCTGAATTGCTAATGTCCTAGATTCACTGTTACCAATTTCTCACACAGTTATTCAATTTCAAATTCTTTCACATCTCCTGTTTGAAAACATTGTGGAAAATGAAGAAATTGCTTGGGTCAAGCAATTTCTTCATTTTACATGATGTTTTCCCAATTGTTTTTCTTGAGTGCGTCTAAATGGTTCTAGTAACTGCTTATATCTTCTGCTTCAAAACACTACAAAGAAAGAACAAAGGCATCGCGCAGAAACACCTCTTGTTGAAGCTCAATTCTCTTTGAGTGCTTTTGAATGTTGATGTTTTTGCTCAGTAAAAGCCTGAAACCAAATGCTTAACACTGAGATCGTCCAAAATGGATTTTGAGTGATCTCCCTTTGTAGTTGATATAGCTTGCAGTCCATCAACTGATAGATCGCTGCTGTCATTCAACACTTGATTGATCAATCTAATTGGTAATCCATACCCAACTTTGAACTCTGGCATTCATATTGGCCCCCTCTAAGACAATCTCTGATTTTTACTTCCTTGGTATATTAAACTTGAGAAAAGATTGTAGAGAAAAAAGAAATTGGATGGTTACATTTTGAGTTTGTACGTGTAATTCTATAACGCCGTCTACTAACCCTTTGAGTTTGGTAAAGTCCAAAATTTTGAAAACAGTAAAGGGTTAAGCAATTTTTTATGTTTGGCCACCTAAACATCGTAAATACAGCTTTTACAGCCATGATTTGCCTTCTATTTTACATCTCTGACCACATATTTTTCAAAATAATATTATTCATTATACTATTTTATCTGCTATGTCAGAGTTGAGCGATCCACCAATCACATATAAGATAATTGTTTAATTGAGTGTAAGATCCATTTATCTTTCATTGAGTGAACAACAAGAACTATATTTTCATTTTGTTCATGAAATGAAATATATTATCAGTCTTACACAAAATTGTTCGATCTTTTTTATGTATGTGACAAAATTTCATTTTTTCCAGAAATGCGCCACTTTACATTTGAACTTCATTGACCCTGCTAAAATGACATTCAGAATTGCTCAGTCAACCCATTCCCTCACAATCTTGCTTTAGAATGTTTTCTTCTCCAAAAGAAAGAGATTTTTAACATTACATCAGCTAAAGAATGTCGTCTACTTGGACCTGTCTAAATTATTGTATTGTGACAATGGGTCAATGAATAAAAACGGGGCTCAATCCATCAAAACAGTGAATCTTTGATAATTTCACTGGTTCGTTGGTGAAATTATCAAGTGATGTTCCACTGAGAAATCGCAATATTTCATTGAAAGTATTAGAGAAAATTGGACAGACTTTGTGAAATATTGAGACTCTGCTCTTGTGAAGAAAATGTAACCAATTATTTCTGTTTTGACAAGGAGTGTATCTGCATGTATGTGCAGTCTGTTTGTCTTTTAAACTGAAAAAAAATATAACATTAATTTTAATGAGAAATACTAACAAATTATAAAGTCATCCAGAGGCAACATGTCCTGCCCATCGATTTGACCTTGAGCTCTAATTTTGACCTTTGAACTATCTGAAAATTTGTTTCCAATGGCACATCTACTTATGATGGAAAACATGCATCCCTAAATAGGAGGTACACTGTGAACAAGCTCAATTGAATGTTATACATTAAGCTGTGGCTTTGACCTTCGAGCTATCTTCTGCAACTTTATTGAATTTGGACCAGTCTAAAATGTCTTTTGGTTATGGGTTAATACTAGCATGGAGGTACATGGATCTTCCCTGATCAAGAGACGTCTATTGACATCGGTCCCTCGATCATAGAAATCAGTGTACAGATAAACAAACTGATGTATGAAGAAAACAGCTTTCTTGGTATTTTGGGGAGTGATGTATGAAAAAAACAGCTTTCTTGGTATTTTGGGGAGCGAAGTCTATACAAAATATATCACACATTTGAAATACAATGTATTTTAATTGTTAAATTAATCGAGACTTGATGAAGATTGATTGTAATTCCATCAAGCCAGTGTTTCTTAGGGTTTACACGAGAGAACGGAGCGTGTCGGTCAAGGTCATTCTTTAGAGATAAATATAGACTGTGGAAATTCATTGGGAGGGTTGCAAAATGATAAAAGTTATGCATGATGAAAAAAGGGGTGGGCGTGTAAACCCTAAGAAACACTGGCTTGATGGAATTACAATCAATCTTCATCAAGTCTCGATTAATTTAACAATTCCATCAAGCCATGTGTTTCATATGGGTTCCCACGAGATTTCAGAGCTACCACAGTCTCTATTTACCAAGGCTCAAAACAACAAATTACATCATTCAATACAACTATATAATAGTCAAATAACTATACATGATAACATAAAGCTGATTAATCAATCACCAGTCACTAGATGTTGAATGCCCTTATTTGCTGAAGATTCAGTAATAACTTTCTGGTAAAATCTTCTGAAAGTTTTTGCAGAACTCCATCCGGCTGCTTTCAAGATGGTGCCTAATTGTAGACCCCTCTTAGCTGCAGCCGAAGTAGTTGCTGCTCTACAACTGTGAGGCTGGAATACTGAGGTGTCAATACCAGCTTTTGTCATAATGCTCTTAAGCCAACGACTAATTGTACTTTTAGTAACACCTAAATGCGGTGTAACTGAAGAAATAAAGAAGGACTCTGTGTCCCCACGTAGAGCTTCTGTCCTTTCTAAATAATCCCTTACAGTTTGTACCACACACAATTTATTATTTACAGTGTAACTATCTAAACAAAGCGGTTCTAAATGTGAACTAGGTCTAGAATGTTTCAACAAGCTAGAGAAATAGATTACCAATTGGTCACCCTTAATATCAACATCCTGTACTTTCAATAAATGTATGGTTTGGCATCTTTGTGCACTAAGCAATAACAAAAGCAAACTTAACTTTTCAGACAACTGTAACAGTGTCAATTCTGAATTATTAGGTAGGGAAAGCAAATAATTGAAAACAATATTGACATCCCAAATTGTAGAGTACTTGGGAAGATGAGGCCTTTTGTTGAAAATACCTCTCATGAAGCGCTTTATTAACACTGTATTCCCTATATCCTTATTATTCAATAAACTACAAATGGAAGAGATGGATGATTTTGCAGTATTTATAGCACTGTATCTTTTCCCTTCCTCATACAAACTCGCTAAGTATTTCAACACTGACTCGGTAGGTGGATCAAATGGAGCAATTTGTTCTTTACGTGAAAAACACAGCCATCTTTTGAGATATGACCCATATTGGGATTTAGTGGACTTTCGCCAGGAATTTGAGATGATCTCAATAGCGTCCTCTGATATTCCTCTATTTCTGAGTTCTTCCCGGATAATACAAAAAGACCCAGCCGCAGATTGCGGATTGGATGTTTCTTGCCCGTGTGAGTCGGTAGCTGGAGACAGTGTTTTGGTAGGATGTAGGACTGACTGGCGACATGATGCAGTAAGGTGGAGAACCACACTTGTGTTGGCCAAATTGGTGCCAGTAAGAGGATTCGATGCAGTTGTTCCTGTGCTATCTTCTGTAAAGTCCGACCCACTACACTGAAAGGTGGGAAAAGATAAGCATTAGTATATAATGTCCAAGATAAACTAAAAGCATCCACTGCAAAAGCATTTTTGTCAGGATGAAAAGAAACGTATCTAGGTGTCTGATGATTTTTGTCAGAGGCAAATAAATCGATGTCAACAGGACCAACAACTTGTTGTAAGTCTGTAAATAAGTCTGGTTTAAGCATCCATTCCATATCATCACTTAGATTGCGCGATAACCGATCAGCCTCGAAATTGTCTGCCCCCGGAACATGGGCTGCACTGATCCATACGTTTTTATCAATTGCCCAAAACCAAATCAGCTTAGCCAGCCTGTGCAATTTGTCTATTTTTCCCCCAAAATTATTGATATAAGATATGGCAACAGTATTGTCCATGTAAATTCGAACATGAGTATTTGAAATCTCATAACATAATCTTGTCAACACCAAAAAGGCCCCTTTTAATTCCAAGTAATTAATGTGTTCCGATAGATCATCTTTCAACCAAGTCCCTTCAACTGTTAATCCAGTTGTATCATTTACACCCCCCATCCTTTTTGACTGGAATCACTATGTAAAAAGATAGAGGGTTCTGGCCGATGGATGTAATTAAAGCAGGTGTCAATGTTAGATATCCACCACTGTAAGTTGAATTTAATATCTGGTGTAATTTCTATCTGAGCTTCATAATTACCTAAATGACGTTTTAACAATTGATCTTTGATATGTTCCAAATCTTTATAATATAAAGGGGCATATTGTACACCAGCTTCACTCGCGACCATCTTACCAATGACTCTAGCAAATTCCCTTATGGTAATATACTGTTGGTTACAAACATGGCTAAACAAGGCTTTCATATTCTGTACACGTTCAGGCGTCAGTTTAACAGTCATTTCAAGGGAATTTAAGACAAAACCTAGAAACATTATGACTTGTGTAGGAATTAACACTGACTTTTCAGGGTGTACCGTGAAACCCAAGCTGTCAACTAACTGAACTGTAGCATTAATATTCTCCAAACAATCTAGATAAGTCTGGCCCTTAAGTAAACTGTCATCAATGTAGGGTGAGTTGAAGTACCCTATCTTCCTCAGGGCTGCATACACAGGCTTTAAGATTTTTGTGAATATTCTAGGGCTACAAGATAAACCCTGAGGGAGTACCCGGAACTGATAATGTTTATCATTCCAGATGAACCGCAAGAATTTTCTATCATCCTCATGAATAGGAACACTGTAATATGCATCTTTTAAGTCAATTGACCCAAAGAAATCACCAGGTTTAATGTTTGACAGGGCAGTCTTAAGGGTTTCCATTTTGAAATGTCGTCTATCTACATAATCATTGAAATTTTTTAGATTCAAAATCAAACGCACACTACCATCCTTCTTTGGGGTAAAGAAAATGTTTGAATAAAACCCATAGGTTTCATGATCAGTCAGTTCTTCAATGATGTTTTTCTGTAGAAATTGATCAATCTCGTTTTGAATTTTTGCCTGATCACCAATCCCGAATTTTATTGGTTTAGGTATAAATGACTGTACTGGCTGTGAACTCATTTCGAGTTTATATCCAGATATTGCACTCAAAATCCAGTCATCAGAAGTAAGCTTCTCCCAGCGAGGCAGATAATAACGCAATTGTCCCCCCTCAAAAGATAGAGGTGTATTTGTAAGCTGAAGTGTACTTACATTCAATACGGTTTTTTGCGCTTGTAAGTCATTGTTGGAGCTTTTCCCCTCTGATCTTGGCCTTTTGATTTTTGGTAAGTGGGAGCTCTCGGGTTCCTGGTCATTTGGGGGTAACGGTGTCTGCCCCTTTGGGCAGATCTGTCCCATAAAAAAGGACGGCTTGTAGAGGTATGTGCACTCAATTTTTGGGCTCGTTTGTCTTCTTTTTCAATTTCTTCAACCCGTGAATCAATATTATCACCAAATAAATAATCAGTAACCGGAATGTCCAGATCACATACCTTCCGATATTTAGACGGCAGTCCAGGTTTAATAAGTAATTTGCGTTTCCGATTAGACTGGTAAATTCCACTAGTTACTATCTTAAACATGTCTTTAAGAAGGGATGGTACGATAGTAGTGTCTCCTTTATTTTTGTAAACTTCCAACCCTTTTAAGACCGGAACCATTACTAGATGGAGATACTTCTGAACTGCTTGCATGGCGAGATCTCCTTCCCGTTTATCCTTCAATGCAGTCCAAATTTCCTTATTGACTGCAGGTACGTCTAACCTTTTGCAATTCGCCGGAACGAGATATTTATCCATCAAGGACTTGAGATTTTCCTCTGAGATAGGTTTATCAATGGCCCGATCACATAAATTTGCGAGTTGGTCGTCCATGTCTGGTCCAAATTTCTTGGAATTCTCATACAGACCCTCGAATTCTGTCAAGAAATCCGACTCGGTAGTCGTTGAGGAATCCATAACAGTGCTCAAACGATCAATGTCATCGTCGTACACCGAAGATAAAGCACTAGAGTCCATGGAAGTTGGTGGCAAATTTATTTGCGATGATTTTTCCATCTGTTGTTGAATTTTGGCGACATTCAAAACAAGATGTGACAATATATTTGTCTGATCGGCCTCGAATTTTGCCTTGGAGGCCTCAATATTGTTTATTTTTTCCCATAATTCCTTAGAACATCCGCCCTGCGCTGAACTGTCCGAATTTTCATCACTGTGCGCACCCGCGCTTTCGCTAGGCGAATCGTCAATTCTCCCAACCTCGCTTACTTCTAAATCAATATTAATACTATTCTCCGGATTTCCCGGCGTTTCGCTGGCTTTCCCAGCTTTTATACGGGAGATTTCTCGTGTCCGTTGCATGACCTTTTCAACAAGTGAAAGCTCTTTCGAACTTGCCATTTCGGCCACTTGTTAGCACCGCGAAAATGTCTGAGAGACAAAGAAAGTCAGGAGCTTCCAAAAAATCCAAATCTTACGGCGTTTCCGAATAATTCCGGACAAACCACACTTTGCAATATAATCCTAATGTGTTTAAATAGCAGTTCTTTACTAAACTAAATCTGCTCTTCGATAGAAACAAAATAAAAAACGCGAAATTAACAACGATAATTATCCCTGCAGAATGACCAATTCCAAGCACTTTCCGTAATGACCTTGACCGACACGCTCCGTTCTCTCGTGGGAACCCATATGAAACACATGGCTTGATGGAATTCAATCTTTTTAAGACATTAATCTTATAACTTAACAAAGAAATGATATTTTACTAGCTTACAGAAAAATTTGACTTGAATTTCCCTGAATTAAAAGAAACTCAAAGAAATATGAATCATTGACCAAGCACTGTCAAATGATTAAAACACCTAATTTTAGACTAAATCATATTGACACAATCACTTCTCTTTATGCCCCTAAAGACAAAAGTTCAGGAAAAAATGGGGAAAATGAAGAAATGCTTTTTATGATTGATTATTTCATACAGGAGATTTAAAGTTTACCATATTTGCTGTGATTCAAATGCATTCTTTGTAGTTGCAGTAAGTCTGAATAAACTTGTCTGACAATACTTCAACCCAATACATGTACCAGACAACAGAGGTTTTGATTGATCTACAATATAAATAGACGCAGTCAACAATTCAATGTGGGTTTAAAGTTTGTGCAAGACAGGGAAGAAAACATTGTTAACAAGAAATATTTGAGTCAAAACTTACTGAGTATACCCCCGCATGCTCTACCTCCTACTACAGTGAAAATGAAATATTTAGTAGGCACCATGTAGGACACAAAGCTTCAACTCAAAATCAAGCGTTGAAAAGATGCCAGGAAATGTCCGAAAATAAACTATTCGTTGAAAAACCAGTGAGTCAGAAAACAGTGGAGGGCCCAAAGATGAACCTTTACATCAAGTTTCAAGTCAATCTATTGAATGGTTCATTAGATAAATGCAAGCAACATATACAACAATAAAGGCAATGTCTGAGAATAAACTAGAAATTGTCAAAAAGCAGACTAATACCCCCCAACAGTACTTGTCCATATACAAATATTATTAGCCAAAGGGCCCAAACAAAAAAGGATTTTTTAATCAAAGGGCCATAAATCAGTCAAAAATAAATGGATCATAACCAAAATAGGATATGCAAATGTCTGACTTATACCGAGTCTTTCTGTGAAATTAAAATCAAATCCGTCCAATGGTTGCCGAGAAATTGAGGGGACACAATTTTTCACCAAAGGGCAATTACTCCATCAAAAATCAACGGACCATAACCAAAATAGAATGTGCACATATCTGCTTGATACTGATTATAACATTGAAGTTTGAATAAAACTCATCCAATAGTTACCGAGAAATTGAGCGGACACGAAATAGCTACAAATAGACTGACTGACAGACCGACAAGCTGACTCCTATATACCCCCCAAACATAGTTTTGGAGGGTATAACTAAGTCGCAAAACAGGAAGTAATAAAATTGCAGACCTAAATTCAGTAAGCACAATGTAGGACCCCTAGATGAACCTCCTCACCAAGTTTTAAGTTGTTACTATAAAAAGTTGTTGAGAAAACCGTGATAACACCGTGGCTACAGACGGACGGATGGATGGACAGACGGACGGATGAGGGTAAACCATTATACTCCCTATTCTTGAAAACAGGGTATAAAATAACAGAAGAAATTGCTTTCTCCTTGTCCCATAAGGTCTTCCATTACTATTTTTACTCAGATTGTCAAATGCTAGATTGTGAAGTAATGGGTTAATGCAAACAATATGCTATTCAGCTGTGTCTTGCCAATAACATAACAATATTTACATTTCTCACAAACTAAATGTTTACTTGATGATTTTATCCCAAAATCTTCATTCTAAGGTGAAAGCACTCTTTATTATGTTGTAACATACTAGAGATAATTCAAGATTTGTCAATCAAAGAATAAATTGACCAATCAAATCATTTATGAAGGTGAACTTTGAAGTCTAACAATATCCGACATTTATGTGAAATATTTGTGTTGGTTTGGTTATTTAAATGTCATAACTACAGGTAACACGCTGTAGTTATGATGTTTAGGTGACCACCAAATAATCTTACTTTTTCTCACTGGCAATAAATTTTGAAAAAAGAAGCACACTAAAAAACAGTTTGATAATGAAGTGGTACTTCTTTGTGGCTCAGTGGGCATGATCAGCAAATCATTTATTACAAGACCACAACATTCTAGACAAGCACAATTTGGAAAAGGATGCAGAGGAAAATCCAAAGTGCTTTTAATTTATTCAAAGACGACAATATTTCAGGCAGATGCAAATTGAGAGTAGCAAATGATATTTCAATGTGACTGAAAATTGAACGAGACGTGCCCTTTATATTGGGAAATACTTTGGAAAAGGAGAAATTGCTTGTCTCAAGCAATTCCTACTTTTTCTCATTTAATTTTTCCTGAAAGCAATTTTTAACCCACTCCAACACAACATTTTAATTTAAGACCGGTCCGAATTGAAAGAAGTTGTAGTTGTCTTTTGGAATAGAAAACATGGTGGAAAATGATGAAATTGCTTGTTTCAAGCAATTTCTTCATTTTTCACCAAGTTTTCCACAGCTTTTTTCTTGAGGGGCGTAAAAAGAAGGAATTAAGTTGGAATGGGTTAACTTGCCTAAAAATCAAGGATTGTTGGATGTTGGGTTTAAATGAAAATAATTAAATTTCTAGTTTCGTCTATCAAAAACGAGCGTTCTGATTTGTCGAAAAAATTCATTCATAATTACATGAACAAAATTTTGAGCATGCAGCCGTTTTGTATGCTTCCGCACAAAATAGTCCCATACAAAAAGGTATCAAAATTTGAAAAAGCTTTGTTTTTTCGCTTGATGCTATTAAATTATAAGAAACGAAGAGAATTTTTTTTGTTTTCATGGAGGTATGAACCGAAAAACCTAATCACACAATGTATGAATCCGCTTCGGGTATTCATACATTGTACTTCGGTTTTTCGGTTCATACCTCCATGAAAACAAAAAATATTCTCTTCATCTCTTAAATATTTTTCTAAAGGAAGAAATTTCTTGTTTCAAAACAGTTTACCAAAGAAATTCTTAAAAAAAATCAAAATGCAGAACATCATGGTAATGTGTTAATACATAATTCTACAAGGCCAGAATTTCACTAGAGTCCAATAAGGCTTGAAGTGCTCTACCATATTCTGCAAGAAGAAACAAAAAGCATAAGAATCATAAAATCATTCCCCCACAAAGACACTTTTTGATGCACACAAGAAAAAAAGCTTTAGAAAACATTGTGGAAAATGAAGAATTGTTACAAGCAATTTCTTCATCTTCAACAATGTTTTCTACCAAGACACAAATATTTTTTTTAAATTCCACCTACTAAAAATTGTCAAGCTACTTTGGACCAGTCTAAGATTTTGTCATGTGGTAATGGTTAACAGTAGTTTCAATTCTGTGCATAACAGTCATTATTTCATATACAAAAATAATGGTATTTCAATCCGCACATGAAATTTCCAACAATTTTAAATGTGTGCACAGACACATGACACAGATTAAGCCCAAATGATCAATGTCGAAAAATATAGAATCCCTATGCCTGACTTGTCGACTTTGGCTTTTTTACTAGCAGAAAAATAGATTTTCATTTGACACTAATGTCAAAGGACGAGCGAATCTTGAAACTGTAAAGAATTAAGTGCTGCTATAAAGTATGTATTCAATTACATTCTTAATTTCATTACCATGAAATTTTTTTAGACTAGATCAAATTGAAAGATGACAATTCAATGTCTTGTCCAATATGGTATTTAACCCATTCCCATACAATGATGCCTTATGACACCCACAAGAAAAAACAATCAGGAAAACATTGTGTGAAATGAAGAAATTGCTTGTAACAAGCAATGTCTTCATTTAAGACAATATTTTCTACCCAGAAAATTGAAAAAATCTAAAATTTTATAAACTTTAAATTGTCGTCTGCAACTCCTTTGAATTTGGACCAGTCTAATTTTTTTTCGTCTGGTAATGAGTTAAATGATATAATAAACCACATTACTTGTATAATATGTGGCCTGGGACGTAAAATATAAAGGCAGCTTGAATTAGCAATGGATACAGTGTTTAATCCATTCCTAAACAAAGATGCTTTTTAACTGATTTAGGTACAAAATATCAATGTTAGTTTGCCTACAATATAACTTAAATAAAGGACTGAATCAAACTTAGAGCAACAACTCAAAGTTAGTTTTACCATATACAGGACCCTACATACAAATTTTGAAAGCTATAGACTTTACAGCTTAGGATGATATCTAGTAGTTTTGAAGAAAAAGATTTTTTAGATTTCTTTCTTGTTTCCTATAGTACATCTGGAATCCAACAACATAGGGCTAATTTGCAGAGAAGAATTTTGTTTGGAAGAAGAATTTCAAAGATTTATTTCTTATTCCTATGTTAAATCAAGAATTGCTCAGTTGATTGAATGAACAAAAGGGGTTTAACGCCACTTTTTAGTATTTCAGTCATATCGCGGCGGCTGGAGCACCTTAAAATGGATTCCTTAGTATTTCTTACACCAGTACTACCACTACATCCTTTCCAAGCCTTCAGCTGCTATCCCACTTGGGTTCAGGATTATCCACCCATTGGTGAGAGACAAATGTCGAATATGTGCCGCTACCAGGGATGAACCCATACGGCGGCACATTTTCTTTCCGACATTTGTCCATGGCGATATGACTAAAAAACTGCGTTAAACCCTATTCAATCAATCAATCCAGCAATTCTAGAATTGCTTGATATAAGGCTATTCTTCATAGAAGAAGTATTTTGATGAAACTGTCATTAAGTGATAATACATTCAAGATTTCAAAGCTCTAGGCCTTAAGGTTTAGACTGAAGACAAATCTTAAAGATTTCCTTCATTATTCCTATATAAAATCTAAGATAGCACAACAATAGGCTAAATTTCTTAGTATAGTAATTCTCTGAAGTACTTTTTCAGAGGGTCATTATGCAATGATATGTACCAAATATCAAGGCTCTAGGCGGTTTGGGAAGAGAAGATTTTTTTAACTTTTTTCACTTGTTTGCCATAGAAACCAGTTCTTCTTGGATTTAAATTCTTTGAAGTATTTTAGAAAAGCACAAAAAAGGATTATCTATGTGAAGTTTGGTTTTGGAGAAGAAGATTATTTTGTAACTGGACATATGGATGTACAGACAGATAGATGGACAAAAATTGACCCGTCACAATAGCTTATCCTGAGCACTTTTTTTCAGGTGAGTTAAAAAGCTGAGTTAGAATGTTTTTTGTTGGCAACTAACAAACTTTTCTCAAGTAAGTGTGAGAAATTAACATGGTATCTCCTAAATAAGAATAGTAATTCTACTTGTTAATTGACCGCATGATTGAATATATTTACCTCTAGGATTTTTATAGAATATACAATTGTTGGCGCAGGTTTCAGGATGAGTGTCCCACACTGACTCGCCACAACAACAAAGGGGCGGTAACTCTATCTTCTTCCATCTTACTTTGTCTTTAAGTTGCTGGCGGAGGGCCTCGATATATCTGTCAATGTAAAATTGAATCATAATTGACTGATGTTTGCTGTGAATCATACTGCAGGTGTAAGAGTGCCTGCTTTGCTCTACTGGCTAAATTTACTTATCATAAATGTATTTTCGAGGTGAAAGATTTTCAAAATTTTCACTACATACTATATATGGATGTAAGCCCAACACATAAAAGTCATGTTTTACGATCAAGCCAAATTGTATGCAGGAATCTTTCAAAGAGTCCCAAAGGATCATGCCTGTGAAATTTTGTTGGACTTTATATTTTTTTTTTCAATTTTTTGGATAGAAAACATTGTGGTTAATTGAGAAATTGCTTGATACAAGCAATTTCTTTATTTTCCACAATGTTTTCCATAGCATTTTTCTAGAGGAATGTAAATGGAGGGATTTTGTGGGAATGGGTTAAAATTGAAATAAGACTTATCATTGTATCAAGTTCAAATTTGTAACATCCAGAGTTTAGATAAGTTGACAACAAATAATTAAATGCAATAATGCTTAATCCCTTATTTCATCAACTCCAAATTTTTCGTCTGCAACTTCTTCTAATTTGGACTTGTATTGAATTTTGTCATTTGCAATGGGTTAGAGTGATAACTATTCAGTAACAGGTCACACTTACCGTTCCATCTCTCTAGTCTTCTTCATCTTTAGCTCATGTTCTTGTATTGTTTTTCTGATAAACTCGCGTTCCTCTTCCTCCCTCTCTTGGGCCTCTAGACTAGTCTCCCCTGTAACAGGGTCTCGGGGTTCTATCAACTGTTTTGATATTTGTTCTTCTCTCTGTCTCTCTTCTTCCTTTTCTTTCTTCAATCTGCAATAATTAAATTTTAGTTTTGTCTGATGATTCAAGCATTTCTATTGGCTGATTTTTTCCCCTTACATCTATGAACATAGTTTTGAGTACGCAAATAATTTGTATGCTT
Source organism: Fragum fragum (assembly GCA_946902895.1). Lineage (NCBI taxonomy): Eukaryota > Metazoa > Mollusca > Bivalvia > Cardiida > Cardiidae > Fragum > Fragum fragum. Next base: position 60,543,684 of record OX336374.1, read on the forward strand.
GCTTACAAAGTAGATCCATAAAATTTACTCAGAACTAGTAAAATAATTGCTTTGTCTTGCTTGATGGCACTGCACTTATAAATATGCAGAAAATAATATTTGTTTTCATTGAGGTATGAACTTAACAATTTAAACTAATGTATGAGTCCACTCCAATTATTGATATAAATGTGATTGTTTTCATTAGGTTCATACCTAAAATCAAACAAATATTCTCTTAATTTCTTGAATCAATAAAGCAATAATATACACTTATCTAAGCCTGCAATTGACCAATCACTGGCCCACCCACTGACTCCACTGGCCCCACCCAATGACCCTGCCCACTGACTCCACTGGCCCCTCCCACTGACTCACTGGCCCCTGCCCACTAACTCTACTGGCCCTGCCTGCTGACTCCACTGGCCCCACCTACTGACTTTACTGGCCCTGCCTGCTGACTCCACTGGCCCCTCCCACTGACTCCACTGGCCCCTCCCACTGACTCCACTGGCCCCTCCCACTGACTCACTGGCCCCTCCCACTGACTCCACTCGCCCCTCCCACTGACTCTACTGGCCCCTGCCCACTAACTCCACTGGCCCCTCCCACTGACTCTACTGGCCCCTGCCCACTAACTCTACTAGCCCCTGCCCACTAACTCTACTGGCCCTGCCTGCTGACTCCACTGGCCCCACCTACTGACTTTACTGGCCCCTCCTACTGACTCCACTGGCCCCTCCCACTGACTCCACTGGCCCCTCCCACTGACTCCACTGGCCCCTCCGACTGACTCCACTGGCCCCTCCCACTGACTCCACTGGCCCTTCCCACTGACTCCACTGGCCCCTCCGTCTGACTCCACTGGCCCCTCCCACTGACTCCACTGGCCCTTCCCACTGACTCCACTGGTCCCTCCCACTGACTCCACTGGTCCCTCCCACTGACTCCACTGGCCCCTCCCACTGACTCCACTGGTCCCTCCCACTGACTCCACTGGCCCCTCCCACTGACTCCACTGGCCCCTCCCACTGACTCCACTGGCCCCTCCCACTGACTCCACTGGCCCCTCCCACTGACTCCACTGGCCTCGCCCACTGACTCCACTGGCCCAGCCCACTGAGTCCACTTGCCCCACCCACTGACTCCACTGGCCTCTCCCACTAACTCTACTGGCTCTGCTTGCTGACTCAGACAGGGAGTTCCACTTTGATTACAAACTACGCTATTTGCAAAATTTATTGCCAGAACCATGCAACAATAAATTTAAAAAGTTAGTTGGCAACCTAAACATGTAGTTAGGATGTTTTAGTCGCAAACCAACAAAAATAATTAACAGAAATTGCGGCCAAAGTTGGAGTATACACTCGCTTCTGGTTGAGATGAATGATATCATTGGTCAACTGATTATTACGTAACATTTGGTCAATTTTCTGGTGTGTTACCTCAGTGATAGGTTATGAATTTTTAATCCCTGTCATTATGGATTAATTTTTTCATGTATTGCAATAAAATCAAAGGGCTTAAAGCCATGAATGCTCTGATTGTGTGTTGTTGGTTTTTTTACATTATTTTTTATAAATAACTCTGGCATAAAAATTCAAACAGATGGTGTAGACTAAGATTAGACTGCACATATGTGCAAGCTGAATATGTGCAGGCGTATCTTTGTCTTTAGTTACTGCAAAAGCTGGAAAATCTAGTTTCAGCATGACAAGGGTTAAACAAGGTGCCAAATTGTCACAAGATACACCCGTCACACTGCTTAATATAAACTGGGGGTTTGAATAGAACTGAGGTTATTTTGAATGAATTTTTGTAGTCAAACAAAGTATGAAAAACAACAAAGGGCAATAACTCAAAAAATAGGCTAGGTAGAGTTATGGTTCTTGTACACTACACTCCCACTTGATGAGATCTACTCAGATATACTCAGGACAAGATTCAAGTATGAAAAACAACAAAGGGCAATAACTCAAAAAACAGGCTAGGTAGAGTTATGGTTCTTGTGCACTGCACTCCCACTTGGTGAGCTCTATCCATCCATGAAATTTCATGATTCTAGCTATTATACTTTTAGAGATATACTCTGGACAAGATTCAAGTATGAAAAACAACAAAGGGCAATAACTCAAAAAATAGGCCAGGTAGATTTATGGTTCTTGTGCACTGCACTCCCCCTTGATGAGCTCTATCCATCCATGAAGATTCATGATTCTAGCTTGTATACTTTTAGAGATATACTCCGGACAAGATTCAAGTATGAAAAACAACAAAGGGCAATAACTCAAAAAATAGGCTAGGTAGAGTTATGGTTCTTGTACACTGCACTCCCACTTGGTGAGCTCTATCCATCCATGTAATTTCATGGTTCTAGCTAGTATACTTTTAGAGATATACTCCGGACAAGATTCAAGTATGAAAAACAACAATGGGCAATAACTCAAAAAATAGGCTGGGTAGAGTTATGGTTCTTGTGCACTGCACTCCTACTTGTTGAGCTCTATATATCTCTGAAATTTCATGATTATAGCTATTATACTTTTAGAAATATACTCTGGACAAGATTCAAGTATGAAAAACAACAAAGGGCAATAACTCAAAAAATAGGCCAGGTAGATTTATGGTTTTTGTGCATTGCACTCCCCCTTGGTCAGATCTATACACCCATGAAGTTTCATGATCCTAGCTATAATACTTTTAGAGATATACTCCGGACAAGATTCAAGTATGAAAAGCAACAAAGGGCAATAACTCAAAAAATAGGCCAGGTAGAGTTATGGTTCTTGTGCACTGCACTCCCCCTTGGTGAGATCTATACACCCATGAAGTTTCATGATCCTAGCTATAATACTTTCAGAGATATACTCCGGATAAGATTCAAGTATGAAAAACAACAAAGGGCAATAACTCAAAAAATAAACCAGGTAGAGTTATGGTTATTGCGCACTGCACTCCGTATTGATGAGAAGAACATAACTGCCAAGTTTAAAGTCAATCGGACTTACGGTGACAGAGTGATGCTCTGGACAAAGAAGTGGACACCGCCCGGACAACCGGACGCCCGGACAACCGGACGCCCGGACGCCACGGGTGATCCCATAATACGTCCCGTCTTCGACGGGCGTATAAAAAACATTTATATATTATTGCTTTCCTTGGAAAACAGAGATAACAGATATCCTTTTCCTGCACATGAGCAGACTCACAATTTAATTGATGCCATCTAAGCCGACAAATTGTGTCATAATTTTCAATCTGGGATTCCAAGAAGGTTTTTTTATAATGGCACAAAATTGTGTTTTAGTGAAACAAAAGTCTGCTATTCATATTTCTCTAACAAGCTCAATAGCTTGTCTCAACAGAAATTCTCCAGACTAATACTTTGTGTCCTAAAGAGAATATCAATGATTGGTACACATCTTCTTAGATATAATATCCTAATCTTTCACAGATGAAATCCCCTAATTAACAATTTCCAGTATTCATATCACAATTTAGGAAACATATGTAATACATTGATATTAAATAAGTAAATATGTTACCAGCTTGAAACACTTTTTTCGAGCCTGCTTTTGGTGAATGTGACATAATTCTCACTAGGCCAAGTCAGTTTATGTGCATAAGTGTATCAGTCTGTCTTAATTTTTCCAGAGCATATTTCCTATAGTTAGGGATAGATTTAAGATAACTAGGCACAACTTTCTTTGCCATGGGTAAATGTACCATTTGAGTCAAGGTCACAGCTCCAGCTCAAGCATTCAAATTGAGTTTGTCCAGAGCATATCTTCTATATTTATAGATGGATTCCAAAATCACTTGGCACAACTTTCTCCATCATTAGTAACTGTGCCATTTGAAACAAATTTTCAGTCAGCTGCAACTTCAAGGTCACACCTCAAGGTTAAATATTCATCAGACTCTACTTGCTGTCATTGAACAATTTTCTAGTTTAACCCACTCCCACACAATCACACTTTCTGATGCCCCTCAAGAAAAACAATTGGGAGAACATGTAAAATGAAGAGATTGTTTGTCACATGCAATTTCTCCATTTCACACAATTTTTTCCACACAGAAAGTTGGTAAATCTAAGAAATCATAAACTTTATATTGTCGTCTGAAACTCCTTTCAATTAGTACCAGTCTAAAATGTTTCCATCTGGTAATGGGTTAAAGAGCTTTTTTGCACTGAAGCAACTCGAATCAAATTTTGACCAATCGCACTACAGGGTGAATTTTTCTATAAATGTAAAAAAGATCCACTTTTAAGCTGTATATCATATGAAGAATCACCAGGCTTTAAACTTTTTTTTAACCATTGTTATACTGAACCTGGAACATTCCTGCCTTAGCAGGAGGTATAGACAAAGATAAGCCTGCACATATTAAGCTAGATTTGGTTAAAAGATTAATGTTTAATATAAATATTGACCCATAATTTGGTGCTTCCAATGCTTTCAGCCCTTTGATTTTAATGGAATTTGCTTGTTGATATATAATTCAGCATGACAAGGGTTAACTTATCATCAATTTCTTAATCCACAAGTCATTTTGCCTTACTTTATACCTATTTCTAAAATACCACAGCTAGTTACTGTGTTTTACTTCTTTACTGAATATCTAAATGATAAAATTCAAAGTCCATTTTTGCCTGACATGTCAAAATCCAGATTTTGGAGATGATGAATACCTCTGAATGCGTTTCCTGTGTTCCTGTCGTCTCAAATTTTCCTTGACTTGTTCTCTCTCGATGTCCATAAACAATCTACGATACATCGCTTGTTGACACTTTGCCCGACGTTTCTCTTCTTCACTTTGTACTCCTTCATAAATATTTGGTACTTTGAGAATTGGCATGTTTCTGTTGATGTCTGTACCACTGAATGTTGTAGCTGCAAATTCAAACACAGTATAAATCATTATATAGAGATAATATATAATTTAGAACCTCCAGATGAAGTTTCCTGTCAGGTCAATTGAATGATTGATTGAATGGGTCTTAATGCCACTTTTAACAGTATTTCAGTCATATCGTGGTTGCTGGAGCACCTAACAATGGATTCTTGGTATTTCTCACACCAGTACAACCACTACATCCTTTCCTAACCTCCAGCTACTATCCCACAAAGGTTTACAATTATCCAACCATTGGTGAGTGACAAATGTGGGAAAGGATATGTGCCGCCTTCTGGGATCAAACCCATGACATCCCATGTTTTGAGATTGGGAGTCTGACACGCTACCGACTGCCCTATGACAGTGGCTCTGTCAAGTCAAATCAATGCTATGAATAATTGCTGAGTAAAACGCAACTAAAAATACTAGGCAATGTCTGTAAATAAACTAAGTCCTAAAAAATGAAGAAGATAACATGAAGAACTGAATTTGGTAAATGCTATCATAGAATGAACAACTATAAAAAAATTTGATTTAAATAAAGTCGATTTTATAAATAGTTGCTGTGAAATATTCCACAATACCAGGCAATGTCTGAAAATAAACTGTGTTATTAACCCTTTACTGTACAATCACTGGTTTTTACATCCTTGTGATTTTATACTTGAGAAAAAATTGTTGGAAAATAAGAAATTGCTTGTAACAAGCAATTTCTTCTTTTTCCTCAATATTTTCTACCCTACTGATTGGTTATTTTTCAAATTAAATCCAATTAATTGAATTCGTCTGCAAAACCTTTGAAATTTGACAGGTCTAAAATATGTTAAAACAGGAAAGGGTTAAACTGGAAGAGGATATCTTGAAAATCTAAATTCAGTAAGCACCAAGCAGGACCCTAAATGAACCTCAAAATTAAGTTTCAAGTTGATGCTATCAATAATTGATGAGAACAAGAGCTGTCAGAGAACAGCAACACTAGACTATTCTGAGTGTTGGATAGTAACAGTAATTCCATGTTGACATAAGATATGATAAGTAAGAAGTAATAGAGATAAGCAAAGCAAGAGCACTGCCCACAGTGCAATGCTCGGCTGCAGGTGCTGGATAATGCAAAAATTCTAAGTCTAAAAAGGGGCCTAACTCTTACAAAAACACTTTAAGAGTTACCCCCTTGATAGCCTAGATAGCTCTTGTGACGGTCAATACACATGCCAAGTTTCATGAGGATATCTTCAATAACAACAAAGATGTGACCATTGTTAAAGTTTGTCACGCCAACTCCAACGACGTCAAGGTGATGACAATACCTCGGTTTTTTTTTTCTGAAAACAGCCAAGCTAGAAATCTTTCAATAAAATTTTTTAGTCAAACAAGAATTTCTAACTCTGAAAAGGGTTAAAACTCCATTATAATAAATGTAATTGTAATGAATCTTTGTCTAGAAGATGATGGTCACAAAAGCATGTGCAAAGTTTCAAAGCAAAAGTATTAGTAGAGAGTTATTAAAGATACATGTATATGACAGTTGCACATAAGGTTCAACCAAAAATGTCCAAGTCTGAAAAGGGTTAAAATTCATTTAAAATGAACCTCAGAGTAATGAAACAATGTCCAGATGCTGATATTATTGTCATAAAAAGATGTGCAAAGTTTCAAAGCAATAGTATTGGTAGAAAGAGAGTTATTAAAGATATATGTCAGTTGCACACAAGGTTTATTCAAGAATTTCTAAGTCCAAAAAGAGTTAAAACTCCACTATAATAAATGTTGAATTAATGAATCTTTGCCTAGAAGATAATATGATGGTCACAAAAACATGTTCAAAGCAATGGCAATAGTAGAAAGAGAGTTATTAGAGACATATGACAGTTGCACGTAAGGTTTAACCAAGAATTTTCAAGTCTTAAAAGGGTTGAAATTCCACTAAAATGAATGACAGAGTAATGAAACCTTGCCTAGAGGCTGATATTATTGTCAAAAATACATACGCACAATTTCAATGCAATAGCATTACTAGAAAGAGAGATATGACACTTGCACTTAAGGTTTAACCAAACCATTACGCTAACCCCAAGTGACTGGAATAGCCCCCCTATTCTTCGAATAGTCCAGCTAAAAATGTGACAATAAACCACTCTTCCAGGCAATGTCCGAAAAATAAAGAAATTTGTAATGGGAGGTAGATAACTTGTGGACCTAAATTCTGTAAGTGCCATGTAGGACCCCTAGATGAACCTCAACAACAAGCCTCGAGTCAATGTTAGGAAAAGTTGCCGAGAAAAAAGGGCCAAAAATATACCACTTTACCAGGCGATGTCTTAACCCTTTCCTGTTTTACAAAATTTTAGACCTGTCCAAATTCAAAGGTTTTGCAGACATTTGAAAGTGGCTTGAATTAAAAAAAATAACCATTCAGTAGGAAATAAAAAATATTGTGGAAAAAGAAGAAAATGCTTGTTACTTGTTACAAGCAATTTCTTCTTTTTACACAATGTTTTCTCAAGAATAAAATCACAGGGACATGAAAAGCAGGGATTGTACAGGAAAGGGTTCAAATAAAAAAAGTTGTAAAACAGGAAGTAGTAAATTTGCAGATCTGAATTCTGTAAGTGCCATGAAAGACCTCTACATGAATCTCTACAACAATTTTCAAGTCTATAATATGTATAGTTGTTGAGAAAAATGCGATGAAAATATACCACTATACCAGACAATGTCTGAAATAAACGAAGCTGTAAAACAGGAAGTAGTTAACTTGTGGATCTAAATTCTGTAAGCACCATGATAAACCTTCACAACAAGTTCAAGTCTATACTATGAATAGTTGCTGAGAAAAATGTGATGAAAATAAACCATCATACCAGGCAATGTCCGAAAACAAACAAAGTCATAAAACAGAAAGTACATTTAGTAAACTTGTGGACCTAAATTCTGTAAGCGCCATGTAGGACCTCTAGATAAACCTCCACAACAAGTTTAAAGTCAATGCTTTGAATAGTTGCTTTGAAACTAGGAGGACAACTTTAAGTTATAGATCAAGTCATGCTACATACCCAATATGAATATCCTAGACCTTACAGTTTAAGAGGAGAAGTCTTTTGAAATTGCTCTAATTAAGCATTTTTCCAAACTTCAGATCTCAAGAGCAAGGCCATTCTTGACCCCAGAGATAAAATATTTAAAAACTTGGTAGAGAACCATTTGATTAAGCTCTATACAAATATAAAGGTCTTTGGCCTTGTAGTCTATGAAAAAACAACAACAAAGATTAACTAAAATTTCCCATTTTCATATGCGGCAGTTACAACAGTTTTTTACGGAATGATATTCTTTTAACAACTTTTGATGAGCTTCACCCAAGGAACATTCCTGCAAAGATTCAGCTTTATTGGCCTACTTGTTCAGGTCCGGAGAAGATTTTTAAAGATATTTAAAGAATTACTAAAGATTCCCATTTCCAAATGCTGCGGCAACCAAAGTTTCTGACGGAATGAAATTCTTTTAACAACTTTTGTAGAACTTCACCCAAGGAACATCCCTGCAAAGCTTCAGCCTGATAGGCCTACTGGTTTAGGAGGAGAAGATTTTTAAAGATATTTAAAGAATTACTAAAGATTCCCATTTTCAATGCTGCAGCAACCAGAGTTTTTGACGGAATTAAGTTCTTTTAACAACTTTTGTAGAACTTCACCCAAAAATCATCCCTGCAAAGTTTCAGCTTGATAGGCCTACAGGTTTAGGAGGAGAAGATTTTTAAAGAAATTGTTGACGGTTGGACAGACAATGGATCACAATAGCTCACCTCGCATTTGTGCTCAGGTGAGCTAAAAATGTGACAAATATATTTGTTTTAGATGGATGGACGGAATGATGGATAGGTTAAAACATTAAACCCCACTCTTCTCCAAAGCAGGGATATGACAAAAAAAATTCAGACTAGTCCAACTTCAATAAAATTGCAGACAACAAATTTCAGTTGATGAAATTTAAAAAATCTTTGTCTTTCAATCCTTACAAATTTATAAAAATGCTCTATTCAACCTTTGCACAGATAAAAAAGGAGGAAATGCTTGTAACAAGCTATTTCTCCTTTTGCAACAATGATTTTCACAGTAGTTTTTTAATCAGTACTTAAAATGAGGGACTTTGTGATGAAAGATTTATAGAGGGGGTCAACTGTGCAAGGAGGATTGTTCATCAATTTTAATTGTGTCTAGTAGACAGAGGATAGTTGTTTATTTCAGCTACAGAATGAGTTATCTTTCAATAATTTAATATTTACTTTCTTCTCTCAAAATGAGTCTGCTGATTGGCCAAATGTTTTCTCAGTAAAGTGATTACAAAAATTTCAAACTGGTCAAATTCAAAAAAGTTGAAGGAGACAAATCAAATTGCAATTAAATTTGAAAATAAGTGCTATTTAGGGTTGAATACATGGTGAGTAAATGTGGAATTGCCTAATACAGGCAATTTCTCCTTTTCTCATTCTGTTTTCCATTACTATATTTCTTCAGTCAATCAAAATGTGGAATTGTATGGTAATGGGTTAAATGAAATGGAAGGGGGATATTAACGTTTACGATCTATTTATCATTTAATAGAAATAAACTTTAAAGTATATTTAAGAGATGAAGAGAATTTTTTTGTTTCATGGAGGTATGAAAATGAAACTAATCACACTTATGACATGAATAGAAAAATGAAAACAAGAAATATTCTTCTCTTCATTTCTTTTGATTTTAATGACATTATGCAAAAAACCCCAAATATTTTACAAAACTGGAAACATTTCTTACGGAACGATTTTGTGCACAAGCATAAACTACAGGCGCTTGAGCGGCTGTATCGCTTTAACGGCATGAACATACTGATTAAGCAAATTTTTTCATGAGTTTAAAATAAATTGAATATAAGGAAAATAAATCTAAATCATTGAAATCTTTGAAATAGTTCTAGAGAACCATTTCAAACTTTTCATTGTTTTTACAAAAGTCAAGTTATATATAATTCATAAAGTAAAATTTTCACTGTATACCATATATGGACATAACCAACAACCATAATAGCCAAGTTTTTCAACCAATCAAAATCAAATGAAGGAATCTGACAAACAGTCATCTTGTTATCATTCCCGTGAAATTTGGTTGAAATCTATCAACAGATTTTTGAGAAATTTACAAAGTTTTCAGTAGATACTATATATGGAAATTAGCCCTGCCCATTAAGGCCATAGTTTTCATCCAATCAAAATTCCTTTTTATAATCTGATAGAGGGTCACCCAAGGATCGATCCAATCAAACTTGGTTGAAATTCATAGACTGGTTTCTGAGAAGGAGAACTTCAAAGCTTTTACCATATATGGAAATTAGCCCCGCCCATTAAAGCCATGTTTTCCATCTGGTCAAATCTAAGTAATCTGATAGAGGTTCACCATAGGATCATTTCTGTGAAATTTGATTGAAATCCATCCACTAGGTTCTAAGAAGAAGATTTTCAAAGTTTTTACCATATATGGAAATTAGCCCCACTCATTAAAGCCATGTTTTTGACCGATCAAAATTCTTTGAAGGAATCTGATAAAGGTTCACCTTAGGATCATTTTCCGAGAAATTTTGGTTGAAATCCATCCACTGGTTTCTGAGATGAAGATTTTCAAAGCTTTCACCATATATGGAAATAGCCCCACCCATAAAAGCCCTGTTTTTCATTCGATCAAAATTCTGTGAAATTTGGTTGAAATCTGTTCAGTATTTTCTGAGGAGAAGATTTTCAAAGTAAAAGTTTACAGACGGACAGATGACTGGATGGATGGACGATTGGATGTACAAACGGATGGACACAACGCCATGACAATAGCTCTCTGGCTTTCAGCCAGTGGAGCTAAAAATAGCTGCATGCTCAAAATTTTGCTCATGGAGAAATGAATATATTTTGGGGGCCAATCAGAACACTTGTTTTACATAGACAAAACTAACAGTTCTGTAGTACTGAATAAAAAATATTTGTTTGTAAAAGTTAACAAATAAAGTCTGTTATTTTATTTTTTGTTTTTCTTTTACCTGACTGAGGCCTCTTGTTCATGGGATGTTCAACATGATAGTCTTCTTCCATGTCAAACTGGACAGATTTACCTCCCTTTTGATTACATTCTTCTCTCCCTTCTTCTTCATTTTCTTTGTTGTCAGAGTAAGCTGGAAAGAGTTAGTAATAGCTTGATATCTTTATCAAAGACAAACCAATAATTATTTAAAATTTTCAGTGAATTACTTTCTCTATGAATTACCATTTAACAATTTCAAAATTGTAACAACGATAAACTCACTTTTTTAGGTTGTTACTAACCTTGCAAAGTAGGGGCCTCTTGATAGTGATCTGGATTAATTCCAGCATGCACACCCCACAGATATTTCTATTCATAGATATTTAATATTTTCTATCTATGAATTTAAAGGTCAAAGAAAAGATTTATTTTACATTTATCATTGAATTAATTATTACGATTTCTTTTTTAGATGAAAATAAACAGCAGAAGCACTGGTTCAATTAAGATTAAACCAACCTTTATCATTGATGACCTTTACCTTCTCAATAAGGTCATCATCGAGGATATCACAGTCTTCTCCGTCAACATTAAACCTTGATGATGGATGCTGAAAAAAGGAACTAATTTGTACAATATAATATATATAACATAGACATTGTTTTATCCTATATCTTTATTGACTATTTCTTGTCAATCTGCATTTGAATCAAACAAATTTATATTTTACATCCAAATACTCTTAACTAAGCTAATATGAAGCTGTAGTTAAGAGCGTTTGGAAGTAAATCTACACAATTTCATCAATCATCCAACATCATCATACTAGACCTCATTGAAAGAAATGGAACATGACAAAACTACAAAAGGAAGAAATTGTTTGTCATAAGCACATTCCTTTTTTATAAATTGATTTCTCTCGTAAAACTTTATCATATTATGTTTATCTTGAACTAGTAAAAGCCGGAATTCCTGATATTTCTCTTAGATGAATCTCAATTTTTGAGTCGAAATTTATCCATAAAGCAGACAATATTACTGAAAAATACAGTT